>WELA01004118.1:206943-247021 GCA_009602735.1 Mesotaenium endlicherianum
CTCTCTCTCTCTCTCTCTCTCTCTCTCTCTCTCTCTCTCTCTCTCTCTCTCTCTCTCTCTCTCTCTCTCTCTCTGCGTATTTGACGAGTGTGCCAGAGCAAAAACTCAGAGATTCGGGTGAGCTTCTTGACGATCTGCGCACATTCTGCCTATCGCGATTGTTATCCCGCGATCGAGGAGTCCTTGCGCTCAATTGGCCGTATGAAATATCTGCGTCCCTTGTACGCGGGGCTTGTGGCGGGAGGTTCCAAAGACTTTGCCACAAAGGTGTTTGAGTCTGCAATTGAAACGTACCATCCGCTCGCGCAAGCTGTGGTTAAAGGCGTGTTGAAGAAGTCGACAACGAAGTGAGATGACATTGGACATGCTTTTCCAATTTCCTGCTATTACTAGCTTATAAGGGAATGGGAGGTGGGAAACGCAAAAAAGGTGGTGGATGAGGGTGGACCGTCTACATGACTATAAGAGTGCGTAGATGCACACGTGAGAGGTTGTGTCCCAAACATATGCTCCCATGTCTGTATGGCTTCTGGGGTCCAAAAGTAATCGCATTGGAGCATTGTTTGTGTCATGCATAAATTTTGTGTACATGCTTGAAGTAGGTAGTTTGCACCCCCTCTTCTTCATTATGAAGTGTTGTCAAATGCGTGTATTTTCCTATTTAGAAATATCATCAGATATATATTTGCAAAGACATACTACGAGAATGTATGGGCGTTGAACACCTGGACATTGTGTAGAGCGTGTAGGTGCTATGTCAACTAATTGAACCTATCAGTGTTGATTGAGCGTAGATGGTTGAAGGATTGGGTTGATTCAACATCCAAACAATTTGCATGACATATGAGTCACAATAATCTCGTCATTTCTTGTATCAAGTTTCAATCTTAGGTCTTCTGTTTGCGTTTTTCAATTGGTTTGAACATGCGTAAGAACACGTGGTCCAATGCATCGGCTGCAAATCTATATGCAACGTTTTCTTATGTTATAAAAAAACTCCCAACCTCATGAATGAAATCAGAACCTTAATTGCTAGGCCCTCAATTTGACATCATGAGTCAACCCTAATCTTGTCACTTACCAATGTGTCCCAAAAAGGGGCATCATAATGAGGAGCTCTTTATAATACATCCCTCTTTTGGGGTCGTAGTTGTATGAAAGAAGCCGGGAGTTGTATGTCCATGGTTAGAAGGTAAAATGCTGATGTTGTTGATACCCGGTCCCATGCATTTCTTCTTTACTTATTTAGGGCACCCATGTTGTGCCTATGGTGCCTATTCTTGCTAACCATCAGTTAGCCCATCCCCTCCACTTGCACCTCCCCTTTTTAGCGATTAACCTTGTACATAATCCCACCAAGACATTGCATGGCAATTAGTTCTTCGTGGTTTTGGTGAGCACACGTCCACCGTCTTCCAGTGTGACAGATTCAAGACCTCACAATTCACATCACCTTTTTTCTCGGAAATAAGGTCACATTTTGAAACAATAAAAAATGTGTCATGTTCAAGTGACTGCAAAGTAGAAGTTTCTCCCTAGACGTCGCTCTGCAGCATTTACGACTATCTTCTTTTGCACTGCCAGAGCTTGTTTTCTTCAATATGTTTGTGGCTAGCAAAGAAAAGATAATCTTAATTCCTTGGTGAGATTCCAAACCCCAAGGGACCACAGGTGAAAATGTGTGGTATATTGATATATATATTACATTTTTGCGTCAAGTTGCCGTGTGATGGAAGACTTGGGAGGTGAATATGGCTAGTTATTGCCAATGATAACAAGCAATTCAGGATGAAAATGGTTGTGCCTCTCATCTATCATTAGAGGCACTACCACTTGAGACATACAAGAAGGATTATCTAGTTTGCCTTTACGTCTAATTTCAATCCCTCTTGTCAGCCTCTGTAGATGAGCCTAACGTATTTAGTGCCATCAAAACAACAACAAGTTTCTACCAAGTAATACATTAGCCTGCTTCCATTTCCTAAATACATTCAAGTGGGATTTGACACTTCCATCTTCACAATGTCCTGATTCAGAACCATGCACAAAGTGGCTCTTGGTGAAATTTCGCTTGGGGCCGATATGTGACGCAGACAAGATCGCGAAAATCACGCACAAACTCGACCAAATGACGCGAAACCGGTGTCATTCAGAAGGTGACTCAACGTACTACACTTTGGCGACTTGGAAATTTAGAAAACGGGAATATATAGATGCGTAAAGTCAAATGGAAGTCGATACTCCTAGGTTGATGTTCAATTTTGTAAATTGTGCGTCGACCTCGACTCAATAAGTCATGACAGCTGTCGTGCACTAAGAGATTGAAATTGCACCATTGGCATAAGCACTATACATCAAGCAAGCAGGAAGTGCTGCAACAAAGTCTAAAATACATGTGGCTTCATGGCCAAAAAGGGAGTCACTACAGAGCCAATCTCTAGCTTGCACACCCGCCAGTGGCGAGTCGAGGCAGCCAATGTGGAAGCTGAGGTTGCAATTGTCAACAGAACCTCTTGGCCTCCTTCTCTAGGCGATGGTAGATCTGGCAGGCCTAGTCCTTGGGCAGCTGCGCGTCAAAGGGACGAATCTGCAATCAAACTTAGGCAGGTGGCATGGGCCACAATTCTGTGTGTGGTCCTTGTGAAGACGGCCATCTACTCCTTCCAGCTCCAGCACTCCTGATGCAGACACGCTTGACTCTTAGGATGACCAACAAGTTGTCGAGGGTGTTCTTCGTCTGGCGTCGCACGTAACACGAAGTCACCTGCAAAAAATTGTGCATCCTACATCTTTGTGAGTGTTCCCCCAGCTGCCAAGTAGGAACAGTTGGGATCACCTCTTGTCCTGCTACTAACGTCTCCTACACTGCGGCTGGCATCGTCTACCTTACGGCTGGCGTCTCTGCAGCTGTTGCAAGTTGCCTGGGCCTCCTGCCTGAGGCAAGCCTCCTACCTGAAACAAAGTAGTGGCATGATCAGTTGGCGTAAAATGCAGCTCCGCACTAGACAGCTCTGGCTCCTCGTCCTGGGGCTGCATGCAACAGGTCTGCACCAATAATTACGTCGTCGTCAGATGCCATAAAGCCATAGAGCACAATGGTAGCTGGACGATGGTCCACGATGTCAAGCGGCAGAGAGGCAGTGCGGCTGCCTCTAGTGCGCCACTCTGGACGATAGTGAACACGCTTCGTCCAATCATCGATGGCGGCACTCATGGGAAAGAAGTGTCCTGTCCCAGCTGTACGTCAAAAGTCTCAAAGTGGGTGGCGATTGCATGCCGTTGGATGGTCGTCTCATCTGCTGTCCTTGGGAGGAAGGTGAAGCGGAGCGCAAGTTGCGTGCACCCAATGACGGACTCTGAAGTGCCTGCCGCGATGTTGATCCGCGTAAGAGACTCCTCCAGGTAGGCTGACGAGAGGCCTAGCTGACAAAAGTAGCTGAGGCCGACGAGGACTGGCTGCACGCCTGTGTCAAACATAACGCGTTGCGGAGCTTGCGTGTTGACGAGGACGATACCCTGCGCGTTATCCAAAAACGCAACATTAGGGTTGTTGATCATCCTGCGCTCGTGTTGAGCTCGCACGGGCGCAGAGAGTACTGCGGCAGTGGCGTCGGATGCGGGCCTGCCGGCAGCGATGCGTAGGCTGGCACCACGGGGCTATTGCAGCAGTTGGACTGCCTGCCGCGTCGTCTCCAGCGTGACGCCAAGTTCGCCAAAGGAGATTGCTTGCATGCGGTGCAATGCCAGAGAGACGACCTCAGTGCTGAGCTGCACCAAAATGATCGGCGAGGCAAACGCGTATGGGGCGGAGGCAGCTGGCGTTGTCGGTGGCTCCAGCACGCGGAAGGAGCAAGGCAGTCGTGGTGCCTCCTCAGTGCGTCGTCCCTGGTCTGGCTCGTTGCGCTTGTGCGTGGCTACGACAAGCGTGCGCTCGCGGACGGTGCTCGCTTCTGCTAAGTTGCTGCCAAGTAGCAACGCGCGGGCGCAACAGGCTAGGATAGTAGCGGGCTGTGGCGTGAGCGGAGGGCGAGGCGAGGATGCCGTCGTTGAGGTCAGGGACAGGTAAAAACCTGCTCCGGACTCCTGCCGCACCTGCGCCCCACCTGACCCGCACCTGGGCCAGCCCCAACTGGACCTGTGCCCAGCATGCGTCAGGTCTGTGCCAGAACTGGGCCAGGCGTGGACTTATGCAGCTAGACGTGTGGCGACAACGGAGCCGTACCCATTGCTAGATGGCAACGCTGCAGCGGCGCCGGGCTGCATTGTCGGCGTGGCGCTATCGACAGCTTCGGCTGCTGCGTGCTCACCAGGTGGCGTTGTGCTGCTGCCAGACGGCGCAGTGCTGCTGCAGCGGCGTAGAACAGCGGCGCACTTGGCCGTGGTGCTGTCACTGCGCTCCTCGAGCTGCGCCAATCGCACAGACACAATGCCGGCAGCGCATGCGCAAACGCCAGTTGCAATGCTGTGAGCAGCGTCCAGCGCCGCTATGGGGCTGCCACGCGGCGCCCAGGTCACTCCTGGTGCGAGGGTGTTGTGGCGCCGGTTAGTCGGTGTTGTAGGGTGCGACTGCCTCGGACAAAGCCCGTGGCGACCCCTCCTTGGCGCGTGCGCTCGTCGCGACCCCGGCAGCATTACTCGCGCTTGCGCTAGGGTTTTGTGTGCAGCCAAGGTTTAAGCCCTGGTTGTGTGCGAGCTCGGACGCATCGCGGAGCTTTGGGCAGCGTCTGAACTGTGCAGCGCAGTTCAAGAGGTCACTGCCGCTGTGGGGGTGCCGGCCGCTGCTGCCAAAATGCACTTCATTATGGCGACGTGTGTCAATGCGCCATGTGGTAGTGCGTGTGCGCAGCTGCTGCGCACAGCTGCTGTCGCCCCTCCGGCTGCTTTGTTGTTGCCCTAGTGGGGCAGCAAAGTTTGCAACGCCAGGGCGGGGGAGAATGCACACTCGGCTGCGACGCGGCTGTGCGTCAGCGTGGCAAACTGCTCCAACGCGCCAAGTGGCAGTGCGTGCGTGCGTCTGCTGCTGACAACTGCCAGTAGCAGACAGCAGCTCTGTCGACGGCTACTCGGGCATAGAGCAGCCAGGGCGCGAGCAGTGCGCGCGTGCGCTGCTGTTGTAGTTGCGGCCAGCGTTGCAGCCTGGCATCTTTGTGCCAGAGCGCCACATGTCACTGTACAGGCATTGGGCAGCCTGCAATGGTAGGACAGTACACGCCAGAGGCGCAGGATGTGCTTGCGCCTGCTGCTGTGCGAGTGGCTGCGTGAGTGTAGGCCCGTCATCGGGACCGTGCGCCACGTTGGCCGCTAGGGCTGCGCAACCGTGCGGGTTGCCGCTTGTCGGCTCGCAGGGCCCTTTCCCGTCCTGACGGGTGTCAGCGCAAGCATCGCTGATCCTGCAGGAGCCGGAATGTCGACGCCTGCAGCTTGAGCTGCAAGCGCTACGTCGTTATGCACACGCGGGCTCGGCAATAATGCTGCTGCTGCGACAGCTGGTAGGGTCTGATCCTGCCACGTGTCATCGCTGGGCATGTGCGCAAGTGATGCGCCAGCACCTGCTGTTGGCTGCGCAGGCCTGAGGCCTGCCACCTCTTAGGTTGTCGTGGCCCGCCCTGTTGCTGCTGCTGACAGGTGCCAGCGTGGGGTGCGTTAGGTCTGCAGACGCGTCGATGTCAGAGCCTGCAGCCCTTGTCGTGAACGCTCCATCGTCATGCGGTTGTGCGTGTGGCTGTTGCGTTGACCCGTCAGCGCGGCCGCGTGCAAGTGAGCTGCCAGTGCTGCATAGGTCTGGGGCCTGCCACCTGTTAGGGCGTTGGCGCATGCCCTGTCATTGCAAGGTGCGCTAGGGCTGCAGGCGCGACGCTAACGTCGCCTGTAGCTCCCATCGTGAGCGCGGCGTCATCGTGGGACGCGTAGTCGGCTGCAGCGTGGTGGCTGCAAAAGCTGGCAGCGTCTAAATCTGCTAGGTGTCAGCACTAGGCGTGCGCACAATTGCTACATCGTCGCCAGATGTCAGCGCCACAGCATCGGCCGGGGGTGCGTGTGCAAACAGCGCCCCATATGCGTCGTAGCTGTCGGCGGCGCAGAGGGCGCGGAGTCGTGCGTTCTTTGCCTCAAATGCAGCTAGCGCCTCGCTGAGGGCGTCGTAGCTGAAGATGTCCTCCCGGGTGTCAGCGCGGCGTTTGTTGTGGCCGTGGCTGCCTTGAACGCAGGGCATGATTTGTGCGAGGATTCCTCATGCCTAGCTGGCCCAAAGAGGGCGTAGGACCGTCACGAGTGCGCCTGAATTTCGTGTCGCGCTGCTTCTGCAGGCATACGACCTGGAGGTGATCGGCCTTGCCGCAGTACGTGCGGTCGCCGGGCCTGCCATCTGCGCAATAGTGCAGTTGTGGCATGTGTGACCCGTCTTCCCGTATGACCAGCAGAAGTCACTCATCGTGACGGCCATGGAAATGCGGCAACACGGTGCAATGTGCTGCTGTGTTTGCGCTAGCAGCTACGAGCGCTGCGGCTGCTGCTGCTGATATGGCAAGCAGGGGCAAAGTGTGTTGTTGAGGATGGCAGCACCAACACCTCCTGGCATACGCCGGTGGATGCCAGGCCCACACAATCGCTAGTGTTGCTCCGTGCGACAGCCAGGTTCTGACGCTTTACGGCTCTGTGGGCGTCCTCCAACGTGTAGTCGATGCCGGCGTGATGGATTTCCTCCTCAAACGCGCCTCAATAGCCCGCAAGAAAATCTTTGCGGCCTCTCGTTTAGTGACGGTACCTACATCGCGTCATAGGTGAGTCAAAATGCTAGTACATCATGCGGATCGTCTCGTCCTTGCAACGAAAGAAATGGTGCAGCTCGTACACCTTCTCTTTAGTGGCAGTCTGGAACTCCTATCTGAGGACGTCCCAAAATGCTTGGATGAAGTCAGCTAGCGGGGTTTCCACTGGAGGCTCCCCTCCAAGCTTTTTGCGTGCGTAGATCTCAACTGACTTCTCGCGGAGGTGTCCCAAATCTCGTGAAGAAGATATCGCATAAGCGTGCCAAACACCTGGCGCATACAGAGCGGGGGAGTCTTAGGCTTTGCGTTCTCAAAGTTAGCCTTGAACTCAGAGATGGTATTGTCCAAATCAGAGGTGCCTGGCCTACTGCTAAAGCCCAAGAGGGAGGTCGTGTCTACCTTCGAATCTTGGTCACCTGCCAAAGAGTTCGCGAGATCGTTGTGAGTCCACTCGATTTGTGGCTCAATGACAGCTGCAGGCTGAAGAGGTACTTGCTGATCCCTTTCAGAGGGTTCAGTGATGATACTGAGATATAATTCTGAGTCTTCCCCACTAATTTCTTGTTGTGCGTTAAGGGTTCAAGTGCGCATGATCGGCATTAGCAACGCACAACAGGCAAACAGGCTTTGCTGCAATGACGTCTTGAATACATGTGACCTTAAAGCCAAAAAAGAAGTCAAGCATCAAATATTTTGATTAAGGAATGTGTACTCCTCAAAGTGAGCTCCTCAATACTGTACAGTGGTAAGAGAAACACTAATGAAGTATGGTCCAAAAGATCACTGGAAGCAGATCATGATCTTTGTAAAGTAGTCCCATGCAAGGGTTTAAGTTGTGTCTTTGTTCACCACTTGTGAAATCTTCCAAGTGACTGGAAGCCAGGAGGGCATAACTCAATTAATCAAACTAGATGCAAGGAATATGCTCAATGATTCTCATTGGTAGAGCTTACCTCGACTAATGCTATAATAAAGCCTCAAAAGTAGATATGGAACTTGAGGAAGCTCCCTCTAGGAGTAGGTGATGCATTCACCAAGTTATAGCCTCAATGATGCACATTTACCATCAAAACGCAAGGTATATATGTGTTAGGCAGCTCGCCGATTTGTGCGCAGACTAGGGGCCATTGGGGTCACGAATAGCCTTCAATGTGTCTTTTGGGACACATTGAGTCACAAAGTGGCTCTTGGTGAAGTTCCACTAGGGACCGGTAGGTGGCGCGGACTAGATTGCGAATATCTCGCTCGATCCTCAACCAAATGACGCAAAAGTGGTGCCAGACGGAAGGTAGCTTGACGCGTTAAGTTTGGCAATATGAAAATCTAGAAAAAGTCAACATTTGGATGCGTATAGTCAAATGGAAGTTGGTCCTCCTAGGTTGATGGTTCACAAGACACATTTGCAAGTGCAGATATCTTGTAGATAGCCCCAGTCTTTACAACCTGAAGAGACAAAATATTGTTCTCAATTTCATATAAATAAGTCGACCTACTTGAAATTGATTAAAAATAAATAAAATCACTGCATATCAACAAGTAATTTTTATTTTTCATCTTTTTGGAACCAACGGTACAAAAGTATAGTGTCATCAATCAAATATTTGACTAAATTTATAAATGCAACAGAGTGCGTATATGAAGCATCCTTTCAATTCTCAAAAGAATTCCACCTAATAGATCTCATCAAATGTAACGTTTCTGCTTTTTGAGAGGATCTTTCCTCTGTATTCAAGGAATATTTAAATGAAGTGGAAAGAAAATCTATATACTCGTGCTAATTGACAAATCCTCGAGAAAGCAAAAATAAAAACTAACGTAGAATGTGTGCTTGTGAGAGTTGCACTCACAATGACTCTGCAGGTATTTATACCTGCACAACGTGAGGCACTGGAGTGCTTCGAATCACCACCTAGGGCACTGGTTCATATCAACGAAAATAGGCGAAGGGGTACGACCCATTTCGGCTGAATGCTTGAAATGCGCCGTTTGGCCGTTTGGAGACTTCTCGACGGTTTCCGAAAAACCGCTTCGCGCCAAACAGGCATTTTTGCGCTCTCGCGACTTTCCAAAAAGTCGCGACTGTTCGCGGAGTCGCATAGAGATGGTTTTTGTCATGAACTGGTAGCTATAAACACTACTTCGCCAATCGGTTAGGTGTGAACGTTTCAAACGACAAGGCGCAGGTTCGAATCCGCCCGGATGCAAAGTCGCTTTGCATATTATGTGTCGTTGACTTTTACGATTGTTTGTTCGTATTAATGACTGGTCGTAAATTCGAAAATTGTGACTGTGCATTATTTGAAATAATGACAATCAAAATAGCCTAATCAAACAATGATAAATTAAGTTATCATCTCATAATTAATCAAAGTAACTTTATGAATAAGTCGAATTACGTTACGACGGTTTTTGCAATAGTATCTCGGTCGTTTCGCCAATCGACCGGGAATTAATCGGCACACGCGTGTGGCAAATAATTCTATGTGATGGAATCATTTAACAAATAATGTATGATAAATAGTATGACATGTTTTAGGTCATCGGGAAAACGTCCCAAATACGCCTAAAAAGCTCAGATCGTCACACTCCCCTTTAGAAGAACTTAACGTCCTCATTAAACGTACGTCTTTTAAGTCTGAGTGTGTCAATACTAGCCTTGACTAGCGGAAAACACTGGTGAGCGATTGGACTATGCATCATCACAGTGACGGAAAAGAGCAATTAGTTGGCCGCGTCTCTTTTGCGTTTGTTCTTTAGCTTACGAATTGTACCGGGTAGCACACTTGCCGTGGTACGGAGCTGTTGAGCGGAAGCCCATCTTAACCAATATTGTTGAACCAGGTCGTTACAGTCAAGTAGGATAACGTCCTATGGTTCGTACAAATTTCCAGCTGAAATCGTAATCAAGCCACTTTATCAAAAGCTCCACGCGTGGAGGCTTATGACGAGTGTAGCGATATCCTAAGACCTCCTCTACATCCCAGGCCTTATCATCATCGGCGAGTTCCAATTTCGGTGCTTGCGGCTGATAGCGGCCATCAGACCTAAACAGCTTTAGTAAACTGACGTGGAACACAGGATGCGTTTGCCCCATGGATTTAGGCAAATCCAGTCGGTATGCAACAGGTCCAACCTTTGCGATAATGATAAAAGGGCTTACCCAGCAAGGTAGAAGCTTGCGCTTTCCTGGGTGCTTGAGTTGGAGGTTTTTAGTTTGCAAAAGTACTTTATTGCCAACTTGTTTTTAGTTTGCAAAAGTACTTTATTGCCAACTTGAAAACTTAACTCAATCCTGTGCGTGTCAGCAAACGTTTTCTGCCGATCTCGAGCAGCGGCTAAAGCCAACTTCGCGTTTTTGTGCACCTCTTAAAGAGAATGGACAAATAGGCGTGCACTCTCATGGTTGACATCCCCGTCTGACCTTGAACGACGTGTGTCAGGGGAGCCTTAACACTCTCCTGATAAACATTATTCTGCGAACTCTACAACTGAAAGGAGGGTGTCCCAATTGTCTTGGCGAAGCATCACATAATGCCTAAGGAATTGTTGCAAAACGCGGTTCAAGCGCTCTGTCTGGCCATCGGTATGAGGGTGGAAGCTAGTTGACATCTTAAGGTTCGTGCCAAAATGCGCGCAAACTTCCTGCCAGAAGTGGCTCGTAAATCTACTGTTACGATCACTTATGATTTCTTTTGGCATGCCATGCAACTTGAACACATGATCCACGAAGAGACGCGCGGTCTCCATTGCATCAAGTGATGGTTTAGTGGCCACAAAGTGCACCATCTTAGTGAAACGATCCACAATCGTTAACACCCCATTGTGTCCTCTATCGGTGGTAGGCAATTCCACGACAAAGTCGAGGCTCATGCTTTCCCAAGGAGCACATGCAAGTTTCAATGGTTGCAACTTCCCAGCTGGCAACGTATTGCTCGGCTTATTTCTCTGACATGTTGCGCAATTGACGATGTACTCGGCAACATCAACTTTGAGGGACGGCCAAATGTGCCCTCGGCGCAAAGCGTGTGTGGTTTTGGTGATTCCATGGTGACCAGAGTAAGGAGAGTCATGCGCTTCTCGTAGTAGCACATGTCTTACTTGGCCTTCTGGGATAGCAATGCGCCCATTGTGCCACCAAAAATTGTCCTCAAACGTATAGTCTGAGTGTTCTTTCCTTTTATCCATACTGTCCATCGTTATGGCTACACTGTTCAAGCCAGTATCCTGGAGATCTAGGAAAAACGGATCTTCCAGATAGTCCTCGTGAAATAGTTGATGCAAGTCAAGTATTTCCGAGGTATGCGTGCTATCCAAATCGGGTTGGCCCGCGTCACCAGGCCGGGCAACGCGAGTCGTCTGGGGGGGTACAAAAGAATCAAGGGTGACCGCCCTTGAAAGGGGCAAAGTGCCCTAGTGGAAGCTTAGTGACTCACAAGGATAGGAATTAGTTGCAATCATACTAAGAGTGCAGCGGCATATTGCTAAGAAAGCTTAGGAAAATTAATTGACATTTTGGGTGGCAAGAAACTGCTCACAAATGAACTAGGATGAAAGGCCTTGTCATTACAAACCCGTAGAAATTTACAGAAGTGAAAACTGATAAGAAACAAAGAAGTTATGCCTATTTATAATTTTCTGCCTAAATGCTCCTCCCCAGGAGGAAGCTACGAATTTTCCTAAGTGTTCGTCAAATCGTCCCTTCCAGAATATTCGTGAGTAAGCCAGATCAGTCTAATCTGACGTGTTGGGCCGAATTGACGTCCACATACATGCATCGACACTACCAGAATATTCTATCATAGACGCGCTGGGCTAAACCGAAATATCTAGGTAAATCGACCTAGTCGGCACTTCGCGTCAGCCGAACTTACGTGAAGGTTCGAGTTCATTCTAACGGGCCAGATCGCTCGACGCTGTAGGTCAATCCGACGGTCGCGCTCACCGCGAATTAAGGACAGTCGTCAACCAACCTCCAAATTAATTAGACTTCGGAAATCCATAACTCTCTCAATACTTGACCAATTTTGATGAACTTTATATCAAAATGACCACAAACATAAATTCTACACGACTATGTAATCAAAACATACTCTCATGAAACTCAAAAATGCACTTTATAAACCTATGACCTTACATCATCCCCCTCCTCAAGATGCGACGTCCTCGACGCATTCTACAGATAACGTCTCAACTTACTCTTACAATGAGTCAAGTTGGCCTCTAGCTCCCAAGTGTTGTCGTCCGCATGGTAGCCTTTCCACTTGACCAGATACTCTTGGACAAATCGTTGACCTCGTTTGACTCGTCGATCGCCGACAATCGCCTCCACGCCTTTATACTCCAATACATCATCGATCTCGACCGGTGGTGGCGGTGTAGGTAGTCGTCCAGGATGTCCTTCATTCGGGTCAATGTATGGCCGCAAACAACTGACATGGAACACATCATGGATACGCCAGCCTGAAGGAAGTTCCAACTTGTAGGTCACTAGATTCACCTGCTTGAGCACTACAAAGGGACCTGTAAACCGTGCCCGCAGTTTCCTCTTGCCTGCTAAAGGTAGGTTCTCTGTTGACCAGAGTACTTTGTCGCCCACATGGAATGTCACTTCCCTCCTGTGCTTGTTAGCATGCTTGACCTGCTCTTCCTGTGCCTTCCGAATACACGTCTTCGCAATATCCCAAGTCTTGGCCATCTGCTCCATAAAAACTTGTGTAGTAGGAACCTGAGTCTCCTTGGCCTTCTCCAACAAGATGTTCCGTGGATGATATACTTCTCTCCCATAAACCATAGCGAATGGTGACTGCTTGGTCAATTCCTGCATGCTGTTGTTGTAGGCAAACTCCAATCCTGGCAGCTTCTTGTCCCACTCTGAAGGGTCCTCCTCATAACCTCTTTGAAGCTTCTCCTTGAAGTCCATACTCTCCTTGATGACCGAGACAGCTGCAAGGTCACACCTTCTGGATAAGGCATCTGCAGGGTTGATCTTCCCAGGTAAATACTCAATCTTGTGGTCGAATTGTTGCAGAAACTCCATCCACCTTGCCTGTCTTGGTGTTAAGGTTGGTTGCGTCATAAACTTCTCCAAGCTCTTGTGGTCGGTCTTGATGAACACCTTCCGGCCGTCCACATAACATCGCCAAATCCTCAAGCCTGGATAATGGCCAACATCTCTCGCTCGTGTGCTGCATAGTTCTGCTCCGCAGGACTCAACTTTCTGCTCTCATATGCCACAGGCTGCAATCCTTTGCCCTAGTCCTGGAGAAGAATGGCTCCCACTGCAAAATTTGATGCGTCCGTGATGATGGTGAAAGGAAGCTCTGGACTTGCAATTGCCAACACAGGTGCCTGTGTCAACAGCTCCTTAATCTTCTCAAAGGCTTGCTGCTCCTTGTCACCCCATAGTTACTTCTCCTGCTTCTTCAACATGTCCGTGAGCGGTGCACACACCTTGGCAAATCCTTCAATGAAACGTCGGTAATAATTCGCCATGCCGAGGAAACTTCTGAGTTGATGAATATCAGCAGGCACCGGCCAATCTCTGACTGCTTGCACCTTCTTCTGCTCCACCTTGACTCCTTCAGCTCCCACTATGTGTCCAAGAAACTCGACCTCCTTGAGACAGAAGTCGCACTTGCTCATCTTCCCATACAGCTTCTGATCTCTCAAGACCTCCAACACCTTCCTCAGATGCCCCACATGCTCTTCCAAGGTCTTTGAATAGATCAGGATGTCGTCCAAAAATACCACCACAAATTGGTCCAAGTAGGGTCTGAAGATACTATTCATAAGTCCCATGACTGTAGCAGGTGCATTAGTCAATCCAAAAGGCATGACTGTGAACTCGAACAAACCATAGCGAGTTCTGAAAGCAGTCTTCTGAACGTCTCCTTCCGCAATCCGTACCTGGTGATAGCCACTCCTCAAATCGATCTTCGAGAAATACTTCGTCCCGACAAGCCTGTCAATCAACTCTTCCACTCGTGGAAGTGGGTACCTGTTCTTGATAGTGACCTTGTTGAGTGCCCGGTAGTCAACACACATCCTCATAGTCCCATCCTTCTTCTTTACAAATAAGGCTGGCGCTGCAAATGGAGACTCGCTGGGTCGGATGAATCCCTTCTCCAATAACTCTGTCAGCTGCTTCTTCAACTCATCCAACTCTGCAAACGATTGTCGATAGGTGGGTCTCACTGGTGGCTTGCTCCCTGGTTCCAACTCGATCTTGTGCTCCATAGCTCTCTGTGGAGGTAATCCTGCAGGTAGCTCCTCAGGAAATACACACTTGAACTCCTCCAATAGCGCCTTAATTTGGGCAGGCATCTCAGCAGGCTCCTTCTCTTGAGCAGTTGGGCTCTGCTCCTCCTGAGCAAGGGAATCAGACACCGCTACTTGCTCCTCCGGCGATGTACATTCGCCCAGGCTGTTAGGATTCACGCTTGCTCCATCTGATGACCTGGCCAGGGCCACCAAAACAAGGTACATCTCCTTCACCTGATTCGCCTTGCATAGCTTCTTAAATTGCAGGCTCGATAGAAGACAGTTACTTGTTGTAATGAATCAGTATATTAGTGGATATGATATTCATTTAAATATAAATAGTTAATTAAGTTCAGCCTGCTGAACTTTAGTTAGTAGCCAGTTTGCTGGACTTTAGTTAATAGTCAGTCTGCTGGACTTTACATACTATCAGTTTAATGACTCAGCCGGAAGCAGCAGGCTGAAGTCCATATAAGTCAGCTTGCTGACCCATTCTTTTACAGCCAGCTGACTTCCGTGCTCGGTAGCAGCGAACTGCCTTGATATGCATCTAAGTGCGATATGCTAGATGAATAGCCAGATGACATCCCCATGATGGATGGCTATTCGGGATGATGGGAGATGGCGGTGGATTTGGTTAACCGAGGTCCTACCAACGTGGTTAACTCCCGGGTAGGCGGTGCCATCGCACTGACCGTTGAACAGTAAACTCATTCCATGTACATATGCTAGGCATTGCTCTCGAGTTCGGCATTCGGAAACGAGGCCAACTCTCTTGTACAGCTTACTGAGAGAACTCTGAATCCAAGGCGAGAAGCCATTGATACGCACTGTCTTCTAACCTTGCTTATGTATGAGTTTACTGATTTGCATCATTGATGCTAGTTTACTCGCATTTGACTTACGAGTATTATTCCCTGCTAGTGTATTGTCCTTTGCCGTTTAACTAGTTAACGGAAATACCATAAAGATTACTTGCTGATATAAAGATCTTTATTAATTGTTAATCGCCTATTTGGTAAGTCGATTCATTTCAGTGGTATCGGAGCAGTTATCACAGTCTTCTTTGTATGGTAAGGACAAGGTCTCAAACTAGCAACTCCCGAGACATGGAGAACCAGGATAACGAGAATGTCGAAAACCAGGCGGAAAGCCATGTAGCGGGAAACCGTACCTATTCGGAAGCAGTAGCGGATACTGCAGCTAGGGAGGCTGCAGATGAGGCAGCTGCTATTGCCTCAGTCGCAGCTCAGCAAGCTGAGGAGGAGATAGCCAGACTAGAAGCTGAACAAGTAGCAAAGGCCGCTGAAGATATACAAAGGAGGGAAGGACAGCCAGCTGACGAGCGCACTGTTGAAGAACTTATGGCATCAAGGGCCAATGTTCTGAACCCACCTCCTGCCGTACAACTCAATGTACCCCTAGGTCAAATACGTGACCGGCTGAATGCGGCAGGAATTGCTGCTGCAGGAGCAAGAGGGATTGTTGAGGACACTACTCAGCGAGTAGATGCCAATGCTGCTGCTGCATTTGCTAATCTACCACCCCAAAATGTAGACTTGGGAGCATTGTTCGTTCAGATGCAGTCGCAAATGGCGACCATGTATCAGTCCCAGCAGGAGGACAAAAGAATCATAATGTCCCTACTCCGGGACAGAGACCAACTGGGGTCTCACACCACTAGTGGTGGTGGCCGAGGGCCTAGTAAGCCCAAGCCGAAACCTCCCCAGGACTATGATCCTGAGGGAAACAGAAAATATTACCTGATCAAGTTTCTCGCGGATGTTGAGCAGTGGCTGGAGAACTACCCAGAACTGCAAGATTACGAGAAGGTCAGGCACACCGGTGCGCTACTGAAAGGCAGTGCCGCAGACTGGTGGCTTTACTGGAAGGAAGAGCGTAAGGCTCGGCAACTCGGTGACCCTACGTGGGTAGAGTTTGTCGAGAAGTTGCATGAGAAGTTTGATGTCATCAACCAGCAGGAGAAAGCTATCTATGCGATGATCTCCCTGACACTGAAGCAGACCACTTCAGTTGCTGAGTTTGCTCAAAAGTTCCAAGAGAACATGATGAAGCAGCCTGATTTGCCAGAACGGTATAGGATAGCATACTTCAGGTATGGCTTGAAATCCGAGGTCTCTGGTCATTTTGCTGAGAAAAAGTATGAGAAACTGGCTGACTTGATCCAGGATGCTGACGCCTGGGATCAGCAGCAGTTCAATCACAAGCGCCAGAGTAACGCTTTGGTGTCTAAGATTGTCAAAAAGCCCCACGGTTCCTACAATGCAGTTGAAGGAGACCAGGCTGAGGATAATCAGGGTGATGAATATGAGTATGAGTACAATGCTATTCAGTCTAGAGGTAGAGGTGGTCCCTCTCGAGGTGGCTATGGAAGGGGTGGTGGTAGGACTAAGCCGAGACCAGCCTCAGCAAAATCTACTTGCTACCATTGTCAGCAGAAAGGCCACTACAGAGAACAGTGTCCGGTCAAGCACCTGCCTAAGGTCGAGAGAAAAGACCAGCCTTTAAAAGACAGCAACAGTCAGTAATCCAGTCTACTGACTGTGAGGATGCTAGAGATAGTGAGTCGTCACTAGCTGCCCTCGTAGCAGGTATTATGGGTCCTGCTGAACTGGATTCACTATGCATGCCTGACAACCAGATAAAGGAGACCATCAGCAATATAGACGTCCAGAGAGTGCACACTCTGGATGCTCTTGTTCCACCTGATGTCCAACATTTCTTTGCTACGTCAGGAGAACAATGCGAAAGTCAGGAAAAGACAGTCCCCCCTATCCTACTGCATTGCATGATTGCAGGTAGGAAGGTGAGGGCATTTGTTGACGGAGGGGCGTCACATACTTTTATCCACAAGGACTTAGTTAAGCGGCTAAGGCTGCCTACTGTCACCCAAGGGAATAGAAAAATATTCCTTGGAGATGCCTCAAGTATCCCGGGAGGAGTTATAACCAAGCCTATTGAGGTCCAGTTAGGTTCTGGCATTGCAGTTCTAACTGAAACGCTTACATTTGAGGTACTCAACACTGGCTTTTATGATCTCGTGCTAGGCAGGTCCTGGCTTAATAGACATCAAGCTGAAGTGTGTTGGAGCAGAGGTACAGTTAAAGTGAGAGGAGCCAGTGATGGGCAGACTGACTTGGCACCCACCAGTGCTCTTCCTCTTGTCCTGTGTGGATGGCAAATGAAGGAAAAGAAGAGGCTTCCAGAAGGATGCAAGTTGCTGAATGCAATGGAGTTCGTCAAAAGCTGGAACCAGAAGGAAGACAGAATGTTCTGTCTGCTGCTAAGAGAGGTACCTCCTCAACCTGAAGAAGTGGTTGAGAAAAAGGTACACCCTCCGGAACACCCTACTGCTGCAAACATTGTTGCTCAGTACACGGATGTGTTTAATATGCCTCCAGGACTACCCCCTAAGCGGGAAGTAGATCATAGGATTGATTTATTACCTGGTAGCCAGCCACCCTGGCAACGCACGTATGGCTTGTCTTATTTGGAGAGTGAGGAGTTGAAAACACAGATTGCAGAGCTGGAGGAAAATGGTTACATTTCTCCCAGTAAATCACCGTACGGCGCACCTATCCTATTTGTTAAGAAAAAGGATGGCAGTATGCGGATGTGTGTGGATTACAGAGCCCTGAACAGAATTACAGTAAAGAACAAGTATGCTTTACCCAGAATCGAGGACTTGCTTGATACCCTGTCTGGCGCTAAGGTGTTCAGTAAGATAGATCTCAAGAGTGGTTATCATCAAATCAGAATTGCTGAGGGGGATGAACACAAGACTGCTTTCCGCACACGTTATGGACACTATGAGTTCAACGTGATGCCATTTGGACTGACTAATGCTCCTGCTACCTTTATGGGTGCTATGAATGACATTTTCAGACCTTATTTGGATAAGTTTGTGCAAGTTTTCCTGGATGATATTTTAATTTTCTCTAAAGATGAAGCTCAGCACACTGAACACTTAAAGAAAGTGCTGGACACTCTGCGGAAAAATCACTTGTATGCTAAAATGAGCAAGTGTGATTTCTTTAAGGAAAGTATTGAATTCTTAGGCCACGTTGTCAGTAAAGAGGGCATCAGTGTGGATCCTAAGAAAGTCCAGACCATAAGGGACTGGCCAGTACCACAGTCTGTCTCTGAAGTTAGATCCTTCCTCGGGTTGGCTAACTACTATAGGAGATTTATTGAGAATTATTCCACAAAGGCCAGTAAACTGACTGACCTTACTAAGAAAGACATCGGGTATGTGTGGGGGGAAGAGCAGCAGGCTGCCTTCCAGACCCTTAAAGATGCCCTTTGTTCTGCCCCAGTGCTAGCCGTGTATGACCCCAGCAAACCGGTGCAGGTGGTTACTGATGCCTCTGATTTTGCCATGGGTGCTATTTTGTTGCAGCCTGCTGACAAAACCACAAAGGATGGTAAGGTACGGCAGGAGTGGCATCCTGTGTTGTATGAGTCTATGAAATTTAATCCAGCGGAGATTAATTACTCAGTGCATGATAAAGAGCTGCTAGCTATCATTCATGTACTCAAACAGTGGAGAGCATACTTACATGGTAAAGCTTTTAAGGTGATTACAGATCATCTAGCTCTGACCCACTTTCAGAAGAAGTCCAAGCTGTCGAGGAGGGAGAACCGCTGGAGCCAGATGCTGGAGCAGTTCCAAGTCCAGATCGACTACAAACCAGGGAAGTTGAATCCTGCTGATGCACTCTCTAGAAGACCTGACTTGCAAGAAAGGAACTTTAGTCAGCATGCTGTAGATAAAGTCCTGTGTGCACTCACTTCACTAAAGGTGAAAAAGTCCTTCCTTGAACAACTTAGGAAAGCCTACCTTTCTGACCCAACATTTGAGCCCAGCCCCACTACTGGTATGTGTCGTGCTACCGCACTCGGGTATAAGCTCAAGGGAGGGGTCTGGGTGACTGAAACCACTTCAGGCAGGCTGAAGCTGGTCATTCCTAATAATTTGGAAATAAGGTCTCTCTTACTGAGTCAAGCTCATGACAGTCTCCTGGGTGGACATTTGGGGCAGGCCAAAACTGTTGGCAAACTGGCAAAACATTATCATTGGGAGGGGTTACCCCGGGAGGTCTTGAAATATGTCAAGTCCTGTGACCAGTGTCAGAGAAATAAGTCTCGGCACACACCACCCGGAGGTCTCTTGCAACCGCTACCCATCCCAGCGGGACGCTGGGAAACTATATCCATGGACTGGGTGGTCTCACTACCAAGAACTGCCAACGGGCATGATTCAATACTGGTAGTCGTGGATAAACTGACAAAAATGGTCATTTTTATCCCCACAACTGTCAAAGTGACTGCACTCGAAACAGCGAGACAGTTTTACAACCATGTAGTATGCCAACATGGGCTCCCTTCTAATATCATCTCAGACAGAGACTCAAAATTCACCTCTAAGTTCTGGAGAGCTTTAATGGGGTTAATGGGAGTCAAACAGCTGCTCAGCACAGCAAACCACCCTCAGACTGATGGGCAGACTGAAAGAACTAACCGAGTTCTGCAGGAGGTGCTGAGAGCATATATTAACCAAAAACAAGATAATTGGGATGACCTGTTGCCTCAAATTCAGTTTGCGGTCAACAGTGCGGTGCACGCGTCAACGGGCAAAACTCCTTTTGAACTCAGCCTGGGTAGAGTCCCTAAGTCTCCTCTAGATGTGCTAGGGGAATCTTTAACTCACCCTGAAGGGATTGACAACCCGGTCTCCCTCCAGTTAACTCAGGAGTTTGCTGACACCCTGTCAGAAGTCCAACGAAACTTGCACACGGCCCAAGAAAACCAACAAAAATACGCTAATCAACACCGTCGGGAACTGACATTTTCCAAGGGGGATTTAGTCAAACTGCATTCTCAGCACCTGTACCTCCCTGGTGTGGTCAAGAAAAAGCTTGGCCCTGTCTGGGTCGGTCCATATTCGGTGGTCCGTCGTGTCGGTCAGAATGCTTACAAACTGAACATGTCAGCTGAATACAAGGGGCACCCGGTCTTTAATGTCTCCTTCCTGGAACCGTACATCAAAGGTGATACACTGTTCACAGGTCGGTTCCCTGTCCAACCGGGACCGGTCCCCGCTGTCCGGGACGGCGACCCTGAGGAATATGAGGTCGATGAGATTTTAGACGCTCGCTCGGTCCGTCGATCGTCTAAATATGTCATGAAATACCTCATTCGATGGAAGGGTTACGATGCCTCTGGGGACACTTGGGAGTTTAAGGACCACTTGACCAATGCCAAAGGGGCGTTGACACGGTTCCACCTTCGGGCCGCTGGAGTCCCTCCATAACTGTCATTTCAGTTGACACGGGAAGGTGACAGGCGGTCCTGTCTCCATTTAAGTTGGAGGGGAAAATATATGACAGTTAGTGAGCGAGAGCGATAAAAACACACTCATACGTTTATGTGTAGCGCATCGCAACTACGTCAACTTTTAGCAATCATCCTGTAAGGTAAACAGCAGCGAAGCCACTATACTAAATACTAACATACTTCCTGCAATCCCTATGACAAAGGTCCATATCCTACTAACTTGTGCCCTGGTTACATGTGCAGGATGGCGCCCACCACACAAAAGGAGGACAGAAAGCGCAAGGCAGAAGAAGCCAGGAGGACAATGGAGCAATACCAGAAGGAGCTGGCGGCGACGTCCCTCACCAGGAGAGAACAAGAAAGGGTCCGCAAACAACAAGAGGCGGCAGAAGAGGCACAGAGGAAGAAGGATCAGGAAGCGGAAAACCTCAGGAAGGCTGAGGAGGAGAGACAGAAGAAACAGCAAGAAGAAGCGGCAGCGGCAGAAGAGGAGAAAAGAAAAAAGATTGAAGCGGACAGACAGAAGAGCTTGGCCACTTACAGGTATACTGTGGTGGGTGGCCAAAACTTCGATAACCTGAAGGAAGCATTGCTGGCAGCCCAGGAGATCAACAGGCTGGAACAGACAACACTGCTACAGAAGGAAGGAGCTACAGCACTGGACAGGTACATCGAGACACACACCGGCGTGGTCCTTTACGAAGATTATGCTAAGATGGTGGGCTATACAGCAGAGCAGGCCCGGTATCTCGCAGATGATTCAGAGGACAAGCCGGTCCCCATACCGGGAATAGTGGGAGATCAGAGACTCATCCGGATGGTGAGCATGCGGCCCGATAGCTTTAAGGATACGGTATTCTACCTCACACTCCTGCCAGCTTACAATGAAGTTGAGAGAAGGAGCTGGGAGTACTTGGCCAGGGAAGCAGGACAGCAGATGTTCTCTCCCCACTGGTTCCCGTGTAAACTGAGGAAGGCTGAGCACGGACCCCAGTACTACCAGCAGCCAACAGACTGGAGGTGGATGACCGTCACAAATAAGAAGCAGGAGTGTGACCGAGCCCAACCGGATGACTTCCACTATGGCCTAGACGGCTATCTCATCCTACCACCTCACATTGCCCCTTGGGACCCCAGGCTGAATGGATGCCTGAGCAATATGAATGCAGAGACCAAGGAACATAGGAGGAGGGGAAGAGAGTACTTCTCTAAGGGAAAGCATGCCTTTGTCAAATGGGCAAAGAATGCAGGCCGGATAGATATCAGTAGGCTGAAGGCCAAGCAACCTCCAGCGCGCCCTAAGAAAGGGAGGTCGGTAGACTACTCCATGTCTACTAGGGAGCAGGACGACTTAGTGGACGAGACCCCTACTCTCTCCGAGGAGGAGGATGAGGAGGATGAGGAAGAAGAACAAGGCAGAGGAGAAGCATCAGCAGCAGGTACTCAGGATACCCAGGGAGAGGCAGTGGCACTTCCTAAAGAACCACGATCAGGTGTGTGGAATGTGATCCCCGTTATGGCGACAACTGGACCCCGCGCTCGCTCCCCCAGCCCACCTGCCCAAGCAGGGGAAGAAGCTGATCTGACTGTACTGGGCAGCAGACACAGACAGAAATCCCCAGAGGACAGGGGTGCCAGAAGAGGGACACGCGGGTGGGCCAGAGGTATGCCAGCCTCCCCCTCCGCTCAGGGGCATGTACCTCTAGCCAATGTATTTCAGCATCCTACTGGAATGCCTGTCTATGTGGGAATCAACACCCAAATAGTTGAAGAGCAGGCCACCATCCTCCGTTCTCCTCGAGGGCCAACTTTAGAGCAAACAGGGTTCTTTAGAAGGCCAGCTGACAGACCTAGAGGGCTGTCCAGATCTAGGTCCAGATCTCCGTCCCCTGATCCTGAAGCCCCAGGAACCACCCCTTAAGGTGACAGGCTGAAAAGATAGTCAGTAAGGGAGGCTGGTCAGGGTCAGTTTCTTTATTTAAAGCTTTTGCAGTTTAATGTTGTCGAGGCGACAACAAGTTAAGTTGGAGGGATTGTAATGAATCAGTATATTAGTGGATATAATATTCATTTAAATATAATAGTTAATTAAGTTCAGCCTGCTGAACTTTAGTTAATAATCAGTCTGCTGGACTTTACATAATTATCAGTTTAATGACTCGGCCAAAAGCAGCAGGCTGAAGTCAACTTAAGTCAGCTTGCTGACACATTCTTTGACAGCCAGCTGACTTCCGTACTCGGTAGCAGCGAACTGCCTTGATATGCATCTAAGTGCGATATGCTAGATGAATAGCCAGATGACATCCCTATGATGGATGGCTATTCGGGATGATGGGAGATGGCGGTGGATTTGGTTAACCGAGGTCCTACCAACGTGGTTAACTCCCGGGTAGGCGGTGCCATCGCACTGACCGTTGAACAGTAAACTCATTCCATGTACATATGCTAGGCATTGCTCTCGAGTTCGGCATTCGGAAACGAGGCCAACTCTCTTGTACAGCTTACTTAGAGAACTCTGAATCCAAGGCGAGAAGCCATTGATACGCACCGTCTTCTAACCTTGCTTATGTATGAGTTTACTGATTTGCATCATTGATGCTAGTTTACTCGCATTTGACTTACGAGTAATATTCCCTGCTGGTGTATTGTCCTTTGCCGTTTAAGTAGTTAACGGAAATACCATAAGATTATTTGCTGATATAAAGATCTTTATTAATTGTTAATCGCCTATTTGGTAAGTCGATTCATTTCACTTGTGGTCGTATCTACCTCCACCTGTTTCGCTGTCTCCATTCGACCATCACGCCCTTGGACCTTCACTTATCTTGTGCTCCAGTGCACTTGAGGGTTGGCTTTTCTCAGCCATGGTCGGCCCAATATCACCTCATGGTGACCTAACTCTCCCTGCTCCATAACTTCAGTACTCCGGTGCCCCGCTACTTCCACGTGAATAGCTTCCGTAGGTGCACCACACTTGAGTTTCTGCCCATTCGCCAAAATTGCCTCCTTAGGCTCATAATGCTTCTGCACACGGATTCGCCACTGTTTCACCAGCTTCTTGTGCACAAAATTTGCACTTGCGCCACTGTCGACCATACACTTCGCCTTGTTGCCGTCGACCACTCCTTCCACGATGATAGGCTTGTCAACATCTCGTCCTTTGCTTCTCGACAGGCTCCTGGGGATAACCTCCTTGTGAGTTCTCGTCTTCACGCCAGTAGACACCCCAGAACGACTTACTTGCGTCCTCCTTTTTCCTGCTGTTGAGGTTGCTTCGCCTTCACATGATAGTCTCGAGCCAGATGTCCAAGCTTGCCGCAATTATAGCAGGGTTCTCTCGGCTTGAGATTCTGCTGCCTGCGCTAGTACTGCACAAGTCCCAACTCCATAGGTACTGGACCTTGTCCACTCGTGCTTGGCGCTTGAGATCCAAAGTGTCGATATCCTCCAAAGTTGTGGCTGCCCCACTGCCTCTGACTATACTCCACAGCGTCGACCCTTGTTGCCAATGCCATCATTTCTCCAAGACTGGTAGGGTCCTTGAGCGCCACTTCCTTGGCCACAGTTGGCTTGAGTCCCCTCTTGAACTTGTCCATCATCTCCGACTCGTGCATGGATGGACATTGAAGCACCAGCTCGTTGAAGCGCGATACATACTCCTGAACGCTTCCTCGTTGACGAAGGCGCACCAATAGATCTCGAGCGGTAGCCTCGGGTGCAATAGGTTGAAATTGCCTCTTCAAGCCTTCAAATAGCTGATCAACAGTAGCAGGAACTCTAGACAGCTGCTCTTCTCATTCATACCAAGCTCCAGCACTCTTCTGCAGCAAAATTATGACAAAGGCGACTTGCCTGTCGGGCGTGAGCGTAGAATACTCCATAAACTTCTTCACTCCAAAAATCCATTGATGAACAGGCGGCGATCCATGCTCTCCAGTATACACTTCAGGCTTAGGCGCACGCACTCTCGATGCGGGTGGAATAATTGGTTGCACCACTGGGTTAACATGAATCGGTGGTACAACAGGTGCAGGTGCCGAACTCGTTGAAGCGGCGTTCCCCACAACAACTCGCACCATTCTCTCCACCTCCTGGCGCATATTTTGTTGAAATTGTGTGTAGACTTCTCCTCCAATTGCGTTTGCCATCTGCCTCAACATCGCCTGCATCTCTTGTTGCTCCCTTGACAAAGGTGGTGCCCTGTGCTCCACGCGCTCAACATGCTCGACATGTTCGCCTCCTCCAGTTGCCGACTGCGACTCCATAATACAATATGCAAACTAGCCCAGCTCCGATACCAGATGAAAGGGGCAAAGTGCCCTAGTGGAAGCGTAGTGACTCACGAGGATAGGAACTAGTTGCAATCATACTAAAGAGTGCAGCGACATATTGCTAAGAAAGCTTAGGAAAATTACTTGACATTTTGGGTGGCAAGAAACTGCTCACAAATGAACTAGGATGAAAGGCCTTGTCATTACAAACCCGTAGATATTTACAGAAGTGAAAACTGATAAGAAACAAAGAAGATATGCCTATTTATAATTTTCTGTCTAAATGGTCCTCCCCAGGAGGAAGCTACGGATTTTCTTAAGTGTTCGTCAGATCGTCCCTTCCAGAATATTCGTGAGTAAGCCAGATCAGTCTAATCTGACGTGTCGGGCCGAATTGACGTCCACATACATGCATCGACATTACCAGAATATTCTATCTTAGACACGCTAGGCTAAACCGAAACTTCTAGGTAAATCGACCTAGCGTCAGCCGAACTTACGTGAAGGTTCGAGTTCATTCTAACGGGCCAGATCGCTCGACGCTATCGGTCAATCCGACGGTCGCGCTCACCGCGAACTAAGGACAGTCGTCAACCGACCTCAAAACTAATTAAACTTCGGAAATCCATAACTCTCTCAGTACTTGACCAATTTCAATGAACTTTATATCAAAATGACCACCAAAACAAATTCTACACAACTATGTAATCAAAACATACTTTCATGAAACTCAAAAATGCACTTTATAAACCTATGACCTTACAGCCCTCGAAACCTGACCATTTTGTTCTTGCAAACTAGCAACAGTCCCCAACATCAAGTGGTGATGGGGAATTTGACTTAGAGGATCCGCAACAGTATTGCGACCAGGGCGATACGCCCAGTAAAAGTGGAATCGTTGCAAGAACTCAGACCATCTTGTTTGGCGCCTCGATAGCGTTGGCTGAATTTGAAAAAAGGGATATGGGCAGTGGTTCGTAACCACTGTCAAACCCTTGCAGCCTTCCAAATATCATCGCCAAATTTTCAAAGCGTATATCACTGCCCAGAGCTCCTGCTCTGTTGTTGAGTAGTTTTGTTCGGCAGGTGTCAGCTTTCGACTCTTGAAACAAATAGGCCGGCCTGCCTGCAGCAGGACAACTCCTATTCCAACACCAGACGCGTCGGCGACAACCTCGTAAGGCAAGTCGGGATCGGCTAATGAAAGAAATGGCGCATTAGTGAGTGCATAGTTAATGCGCTCAAACGCATGTTGCGTATTCTCATCCCAAATGAACGGCTTATCTTTCCTGGTCAGAGCAGTGAGTGGCGCGGCCGTCACTGAATAACCTTGCATAAACTTACAAAAGTAGTTCTCAAACCCAAGGAATGAACGTACAGTATGTACATGTTTCGGGACAAGCTAGTCAGCGACGCACGCAATCTTGGCTGGGTCAGGACGCACCACTTTCGAACCCACTATATGTCCGAGGTACAAAAGTTCATCCTTTAGGAAGGAACATTTCTTGAGCTTAGCGTACAGGTGTTGCTCACGAAGGATTTGCAACACCAACTCGAGGTGCTTGTAATGCTCGTCCCTGTTCTTTGAATAGACAAGGATATCGTCAAGATAAACCTGGACGAATTTCCCCGAGTAAGATCTAAACAAATTGTTCATCGTACTTTGGAACGTCGCTGGTGCATTGGTAAGTCCAAAACTTAGGACTTTGTATTGGAAGTGCCCGATAGGCGTACAAAACGCTGTTTTGGGGACATCCTCTGGTGTGATTCAATCTGATGATAGCCATAGGGCTAAATCAAGCGAGGAGAACACGCATGCCCCCTGCAGCAAATCAAACAAATCATCAATGCAAGGCAACGAATAGCGGTTCGTGACCGTTGTGTTGTTCAGCGCACGATCATCAATGCACATTCTAGTCCCATCTTTCTTTTGAACAAATAGGATGGGGGTCCCGAATGGAGAAGAGCTCGGCTCAATCCATCCTTTCTCTAGCAAGTCGCTAATTTGGTCCTTCATTTCATTCATCTCCAACGGGCTTAGGCGATAAATTGGTTTCCAAGTTGGTTGAGAATCGGGAATGAGAGGGATTGTATGTCCAATACCCCTATCAGGCGGAAGCCCGGCTGGTATTTCACTGGAAACACTCACTTGTACTGTTGCAAAAGAGCAGAAAGTTCAGCTGTGAGTGTTTCCTCATGACCAGGAACGTCTAACATTGGCTCTTCCGTAAAGAGCGTAGTGGAAGTTGCTGGGAAATCGGCTCTCATTATTCCATATAAAACATTTTGACCGTGCTTTGCCAAACGTCAAGCTTGCTTTATGGACAATAGAAAAGTCTTCGAAGGACTTTCCAAAGCCATGTCAGGCTTAAGGGACTGAAGAGTAATCTTCCTGGTCCCCTTGCGTACAATGCATGTCTTTTGACTGAAGTCAAGCAATGCACTTGCATGCGTAAGCCAACTGTTACCCAAAATTGCATCAATACCAGCGGGCAATTCGGTAGTCGAATTACGTTACGACGCTTTTTGCAATAGTATCTCGGTCGTTTCGCCAATCGACTGGGAATTAATCGGCACACGCGTGTGGCGAGTATTCAATGTGATGCAATCATTTATCAAATAATGTATGATAAATAGTTTGACGTATTTTAGGTAATCGGGAAAACGTCCCAAATACGCCTAAAAAGCTCAGATTGTCCCATCAAATTCTTTGGAAGTGAGAGAATTGTTTATGGTCCAACCATTGAAGCATCTCAGTAATAGTTTTTTCTTACAATTCTCATCTCGATCCTCACTAGTCATTGGGACTAGACAATAACAATCACTGAATTTAGCCCAAGCATTTTGCCTTTTGTGTTCTTCCCAACTTAGGTGCAAAAGATTACTTGCTATGCAAATTCTCATTGTCTGTGGTGTGTTGCAGTTGCTCGTCTTCCAACGTTTGCTCGTCTTACGAGTTGTCAACAAGCTTTTGCGTGTTACGATCTTGTGGACTTTTGCTTACATAAGAACCTTCCACAGGCTCCACAGGTGGTATATACGACCATTCCTCAGCTGCATAAACGGTCAAATCTCGCGTGCTTCCCTGGTTGAGCTTATGTGAAATTCTCAGCTCCTACTCCCCAACTCACTTGGAAATTCTTGGCACCTCAAAACCAATTCAATGAACTTCTTAGAAGTAGAAAGCATCTCCTTCTTAAACAAGCTCTTTGCTGGAGTCAACATCACAGGTGATGGCAATTGTAGTTTGCAAAAATCTCGTGGAAACAGTCGAGAAAGAAGATTCATGATTGATAGGGAAAAACCACAAGGGCTTTCGCTTAAATTTCAAAATGCAATCTTACAAAACTCCAAATTCAACAGCAAGCGCATGCTGGTCGGGCCGAGCCCCTTTGCTCTTAGACGCGCTTGCCAACTCTTCATTGCAGGCTAGACTTCTCTGCTGTTTAGTTGGCCTTACCCAATCTGTTTTTGCATAATATTACTTGCAAATTTCTCTTTGCAAATTTTGAAAACTTGGAAACTAACACAGGACTCACCATTTTATGTGCTCTTTGCACGCTTATGGTGTTTGTCCAACTTCTACACTAAAATCTTCTAGCAAATCTGATTTGCAAGTCTAATTTTTTCAAAAAAGAAAGTTCTTCTTGGGAATTCCTTGACTTCGTTTTCCATTGGAACAATGCTTGAGAACAAAAAGTATGGATCTCGGCAGAAGCGTGCCTTCTCGGCTCCTTGTGGCCTTAAGAGTTCCTTCTCTCTCTCTCCTTTCTCCTTCTTCTTACTTTGTCTTCTTCAGTCTCCTTCCTTCTGCTTTCTTGGCAAAACGTGAAAGAGAATGAGGACAAGGTGTGCAATGCTCGTGCTTTACTTGGGCACCTGCATCCATGCACCCTCGAAGTTAACGTTTAGCTTAACTTATGCAGGATCAGTGGTCATGTCACATGTGCTCTTGCCTCGTAAGCATCGCGTGACTACTTGACCTCTCGGTCACTGCCCATGCTTCGTGGGTTTCGAGGCCATACCCCATGTCGTGGCAGTGTTATCGTGGCGGAAATGCCAATGGACCTTGGGCTGAGGTGGTCTGTCCTCAGGTGACCTTGGCTAGAACATTCATCCCAAATGCCCCCTCATCATTGAGTTTCGGGTTTGACTGGGGTTGTGAGTGGTCACACCACACACGTGAAGAGCTGGACTTACGTCCAACGCTGACTTCACAGGTCAGCCGAGCTTGGTCGGTTGGTCAATTATCGACTGTCCTTACCTGGGCGCACCGTGACTTCCGCCGCGCGTGCCCCACCGTCGAGAAAGCTCATCATCAATCGCGACAAGTGCCCTCACACTTCCCGATAAGTTTTTCGAAGTTCGGATCAATTGCGGCAGAATTGCGGAGCTAAAGTCGACTTGTTGCTATCATGTTGGCCGGTGGCCCAGAAAGTGTCAGAAATAGGGACATTACCTGGTTGTCCCGTCCGGGCCAGCCCGGGCTGCTTTGGGCTGCTTTGGGCCACTTTGAGCCACTTTGGGCAGCTTTAGGTAGCTGCCCAACCTGCGGCCAACCTTCACCTCCAATCGACGTAAATGGACCTGTATACGTGTACTTTCGAGTGCTTTCAAGCTGCCAAAAGCCATTCCTCTACATAAGATTTATGACAAGCCAGCTAACGCTAGCACATTCTAGCGACTGTGCTCTCCAGCGCCATCATGCCGCAGAAGACGGACCTCGTGCTGTCGATTGGCTTGTCGTGGCTTGTCGTATATTTAATAAATCACGAGCAGCAACGAGCATGGGCCTTCATTCACCAATCCCGTCTCACCGATTCGTTTGTAAGCCGTACGCACAATGATTGTTAATTGACATTTTGTGTGCCAAAATGTACCGCCCCCCCTCTACGTCTACAGCCACTTCTGTAACAAGCAATAGATTCTGCATGTGATTTAATGCCGTCCCATTTACGTCAAACAACCAATAACATCCTTCAATTCCATTTTGTCCCTTTCAGTCCACGTCAGTTGCGTTTGGTGGTGTTATAATACGTGAAGTACACGACAAGCTTTTTGTGCACTAGATGCTGGAATGCGTCCGTGTGCATTGTGATACACGCATCGGTGGCGAATAAGCCAATTAAAGTGGTATCTCATCCTTTACACACAACTGATTTGGTGGGATTTTGGCGTTGTCCTTGATTGTCCTGTACCGTCCATGCACACGGTCGATCACCCATCGTGCATATGAACATCCTTCAACTTTCTTGTAAATCGCTGGCCAGTCAGATTTCTGCCTGCAGGCTGCAGCGGCTGCAGAGTACAAGTGGGCAGAAAGCAAATTGTATCTTTCTCTCCTTCCAATGCATTCTTGAACATTCTCTTCGTCTGGGTCCTGGGATAGACTGACTGTAGCTCCTGTCCGGAGTCAGAACATTCAAGAGATTCTGCAGCTGAAGCTCGTGTGCCGTGGACGTCGAATTCGCAACATAGAGCAATTCATGTCGTTTTATTGACAGTTAGCTCCTGTTTTAGGTGTACATTCAATGTCGTTCAAGAAGATGCTCGTCTCGACTGTGGAAGTTTGAGGCCGCCTGAATGCTCCGTAACTCTTGCATTACTCTTCGGTCGCATCCTGACATTGGTGGTTATACATTGACGACTGGTTCGCCTACAGGGAGCATGTCTACCCAATGGTGTTGAACAGCCCGAGGTAGGCTCTTCAGCGAATTCGTCAATTCTTAATCGCTGACAACCAGCGGGCATTCGTAGTGGTGACATCTGGTGGGAAAAAGTCGGACTGATCTTGTCACGTCTCTTGCACATGTCTTTGCTGTCCATCATACTTCATCGGGAATGACGAACAGCGTGCTGGCATGTGCCATGTGGCTGTCTCAGGACGAGGCCACGTGTTTCAACTAGCACTGTTTAGTAGCATCTGTGTTTGCATGTGTCCACACTGCGAATGGGTCCGGACAGACTGAGTGGCAGCCATGTCAACTTAGGGATTTTTCTCAGGTTAGTCAGAAGGGGTCTATTTTTGCCCTTCAATTTGGCAAAACCAGGGCATGGGCAGCGAAGCTGCAACGCTTTTTTTCCTCCCCTCTACTTTTGTTGCTTGTTGTCTGCCCTAATGTTGCCAACAATGCATGCTCTTGCTCCTTGTGCCAACAGGCTGGTCAACAAAGATTGACTCCTGTCTGCTGAGTTGTCTCAGTCTGACTAAGAGTCGTAGTGTGCATCCGAGTCGTCCGCATTCAGCATATACATGCTTGGGACAAAAGGCCGCTCTGTATAGGGTTTCGCTTTCTGCACGCGGCTGCTGAGTCAGCAGTGCCAGGGTGGCTCAATGCATGTGCTGAGTGGAGGCAGCTTGCCAAGGTCAGCAGTGTATATCGCTGTTGGATTTGCTGCTGAGAACTGTCTCTTCCCGCGGGAGAATGCAGAGGCATCGAAGTTTCATCTCTCTCTCTCTCCCCCCCCCATCCCCCTCTCTCTCTCTCACACACACACACAGAGACTTGAAGACACACCAGAGTGTGTCTGTGTGTGCGTGCGTGCGTGCCCCCTGTTTATTCCCTGCTTGTGCTCTGCTGCCTCCGTTACTTCCATGGGGGTGTTAGGTCCAGCAAGGTCATGCTCACTCCCACCTGCTCCTGTCAATCGCAGCCTTGTTGCTCCTCATGGCATGTCCTTGGTTCTTATCTTGCCTCCGACTGCGTCGAGACTCACCGGTCCTCTTCTCTTGCCGCCTCGCTCTCATCAGGCTGCTGCACGTCAGGTCCCTGCTTCTATCGCTACTTGACCCAGACCTACCAGCTGTCCCTGCCCCTGCTCACATCAGTGCCTAGTTTCTCACACCCCATGTTTCTTCCTTGCCTGGATCTGTGCAGGTCCCTCGCCCGACCCTGCCCGCCTCTTTGAGTTGGTGTACGAGCGTCCGCCCTCCCGGGAAACGAGCCAACAGGCAAGCGACACTTGGATCCAACGGCGCTGCCCTGCAGCTCGGAAGCAGGAGCTTGGCGGAGCGGGGCCCCTTCACTCACTGCAAGACTACACGGGGCACGAGTCAGCGTTGGCGGCAGACTTGCGTGGTGGTGACACGTGGTGCATCCAGGCGTACCTAGTGTAGGTTGGTGTCGGCAGCCTCACTCTCTCTCTTCAAAAGAAGCTGGCAGCCCTGCCACTTGGCGCACAGCAGACAGCACAGCTCTGGCAGAGAAAGAAGCAATTTACAAGTTCCTTCACAAAGGAGAAAGCGAGAGCGAGAGCGAGAGAGAGCAAGGCGGGGAGTGCTGCGGCTACTGCTGCAAAGAGTCTGAGCAATGGCGTTCCAAGAAAGGCCCTCTTCCTCTTCCTCCACGAAGCAACACGTGGCCGGCGTGACTACCGCAGTACAGGTGGTCCTCCTGTTGCTCGCCACCTGCGCGGCCCCCCTCACCACGGCGCTGTCTATGGAAGCTGGCCAGGTGGAGGCTCTTCTGGCCTTCAGGGCCGGCCTGGTGGATTCCGAAGGCCACCTGGCGGGCTGGGCGGCAGAGAACGTCGCACACGCCTGCAACTGGACAGCTGTCGTGTGCAACGGCAGGGGACAGGTGGCGCAGCTGGACGTCACCGGCCTCGGCCTGCAGGGCGGAATTTTGCCTGCCCTGGGCAGCCTGGCGGCGCTGGAGCTCCTGGCGATGAGCGGCAACAACCTCACGGGCAGGATCCCCGCGAGCCTCGGGCAGCTGAGCAAATTGAACGCGCTGTTCATCGACAACAACGCGCTCGCGGGGCCCATTCCCGTGGAGCTCGGGCAGCTCGGGCAGCTCGAACTCCTCTCCATGGAGAACAACACCATGGGCGGGGAGCTGCCCGCGGAGCTTTTCGGGCTGACCCGGCTGCGGCGGCTGGGCCTGAACGGCAACGAGCTGACCGGGCAAATCCCCGCGACTGTCGGGCAGCTGAAGAACCTCACGAGCCTGCGGCTGGCGGTGAACAACCTCACGGGCCCCCTGCCCGCCAGCATCGGGCAGCTCGCGCTCCTGCAGGAGCTCGACCTCACGCTCAACGGGCTGTCGGGCGACATCCCCCCTGAGATCGGCAACCTGTCGTCGCTCGTGTTCCTCAACCTCGGCCGCAACCGCTTCACGGGGCCCATCCCCGTCGAGCTCAGCAAGCTGACGACGGCCCACGGCATAGACCTGGGGAGCAACCGCCTCACGGGCGAGCTCCCCGTGGAGATCAGCGAGCTGCGCGAGCTGGCGCGGTTCTACGTCGGGCGCAACCAGCTGTCGGGCACCATCCCGCGCGAATACGGCAACATGACGGGCATGTGCAACCTGAAGCTGGAGTACAACCACTTCCACGGCGAGGTGCCCGTGGAGCTCGGGCAGTGCGAGCATTTCACCACGCTCAACCTCGCGGGCAACAACTTCACGGGCACCATCCCCGCGGCCTTTGCCACCTGGACCGCGCTCAAGAAGTTCATTGTGTCGGGGAATCACTTCGTGGGGCCCTTCCCGCTGCTCATGGAGAACTACACTGTGCTAGGGGTCTTCGTCACGCTCGACCTCGCGGGCAACAACTTCTCGGGCCCCGTGCCCGAGGCCCTGGGGAACATGACCAGCCTGCAGGTGCTCGACTTCTCCAGCAACCGGCTGACAGGTGGCATCCCCGCGTCGCTCGGCAACCTGACCTCCCTGCAGGCCTTCAACGCGTCGTCCAACCAGCTGGAGGGCACTGTCCCCCCCGCCTTTGCCGACGTTCAAAGCCTGGTGGCATTTGACATCTCCAACAACGCGCTCTCCGGGGAGGTGCCAGGTGGCAGCCTGGCGGCGTTCAACAGCTCCTCTTTCGCGGGGAACCCTCTCCTTTGCGGGGCCCCCTTGCCAAACGCGTGCTCGGGGGCGGGCGGCAAGGGCGGCAGCAGCTCCTCTTCCTCCGCTCTGCCCATCGCCCTCGGCGTGGTGGGCGGCGTGGTGGCCCTCCTAGCCCTGTGCGCTGGCGCGCTCTGGCTCGTCCGCCGGCAGCGCGCGCGTGCCGGCCTCCTGGCGGGGGGCCGCAGCAGCAGCAGCGGCGGCAGCAGCGGCAGCGGAAAGAAGGGCGGCAGCGGCGGTGGCGGTGACCTGGAAGCGGGAGGAGGAGGCGGAAAAGGATACGGAGCATCAGGAGGATCCAAAGGAGGAGGAGGAGGAGCGGCGGGAAGTGCGAGCATGCAGGAGGAGCACGTGCTGATGTTCCAGAAGGAGACGGTGACGTACGGCAACATCGTCAAGTCCACCGACAACTTCAGCAGCAAGTTCCTGCTGGGCCAGGGCGGCTTCGGCAAAGTCTACTGGTGAGCTGCTGCTGCTGCTGCCCGCCTGCCGCTCGCGTGACTCCCGCTCTCACTCGGCATGGCTTGCTCGCCTGCTCGCTGGCCCTGGGCTCGCTCGCCTGTCTGCTCTTTCTTTCCTGCGTGTTATGTTTCTCTGCCCCCCCCCTTCTCCTCCTCCTCGTCTTCGCGCGCGCGCTTGTGTGTGTGCGTGCGTGTGTTTTTTCTCGCGTGCGTGCGCGCGCACCCTCCCGTGCATGTTGGATGCTCATTCGCCAGTGTGGTGATGAAAAACGTTCAGCTGACCATGTGTCGCGCGTCATTGCTGGGACGACATTGACGTGTGTGCCATTGGTGTGCACGGCCGTGTCACGGCAGCTGCTAATCACGTGCGCGTGTGCGTGGCTGTGCGTGACTGTGGGTGGCTGTCGTGTGTCTGCTGTGCCGTCTTCCTCGTGATATTTGTAGGGCCAAGCTGCCAGGAAGCGGGACAGAGGTGGCCGTGAAGCGCATCCTCAACACGCAGGGGAAGGCCGCCTCGCACTTCTTGGCCGAGACGCAGACGCTTGGCAGCATCAGGCACCGCCACCTGGTCACCCTGCTGGGCACGTACATCCACCACACCACGGGCGAGGCCCTGCTTATCTACAACTACCTGGCGTGCGGCGACCTGGCCAGCTGCCTGCACTCCTCAGCGACGCCTGGCGGCGGCAGTAGCAGCAACGACGGCAGCAGCAGCAGCAACAACGCGTCCTCCCATAGCGGCGCCCCCACTGCCACCCACAGCTTCTCCTCGCTCTCATCCACCAACACTGACGGCCCCGTCGCTGCCGCCGCCGCCGCCGCCAGCGCCGCCGTGCCCCGCCCGCCTTCCTCCCCGCCCGCCGCCGCCCACGCCGCTGCCTCAGCCGCCGCCACAGGCCCCGCAGGGGGAGGTCAGGTGGCGGGCCCTGGCAGCGAGAGGGAGGACCGCCTCTTCAGTGTGCTGCGGTCGTGGCCCCTGCGGCACCGCATTGCGCTGGGGGTGGCGCGCGGGCTCAAGTACCTGCACCACTCGTGCACGCCGCGCATCGTGCACCGCGACATCAAGCCCGCCAACATCCTGCTGGATGAGGCGCTGGACGCCTACATTGCCGACTTCGGCATCGCCAAGCTGCTGCTCGACGCCGGCCCGCCCTCCGCAGCCGGGGCCGCCGCGCAGGTGCGTTGCGGCGTGCGCGTGCTTGTGGCTGTCGCGTGTGTGTGCATGTGCGTGTGTCTATGGCTGTTGTGTGTGCGTGGGCATGTGTGCGCGTGTTTGTAGCTGTGCTTGTGTGCATTTGTGCGTGTGTGTGTGTTGGCGTGTGTCTGTGGCTGTAAAGCGAGGGGGAGGGAGTGTGTGTAATGCTTGCTGGCTGCCTGGGGTTGAGGGATGGATGGCTTTGCACACATGGTGCGCGTTTGTGCATGTTCCTACTCTCGCTTGTGCTGACTTACTTATATCCGCGTGAGCCAGGCGATCTGAAGCATGTGATAGACTGCCGATTCCACAGCAGCCGGGGCAAGTTCCAGTGGCTTTCTGTGGCAGATTGCCGTGTATTACCATGCATGTGCGCCGTGCTCCTGCCTGAGTGCCTGGGACTAAGTGCGTACGCGCATGTGTGTGCGTGCATGCACGTGAGCAGAACTCCACGTCGCTCATGGGCACGACCGGATACATCGCACCCGAGTGCGCGAAACGCCCCCAGTACACCACGCAGTCCGACGTGTACGCCTTCGGCATCGTCCTGCTGGAGCTGCTGACAGGTGTCCGCCCCACGGACGACGCCGTTGTGGAGGCCGGCAGCCTGCCCGCCTGGGTGGCGGCGCGCGGCAGCGACCCCACCGCCGCCCTCGACGCGCGCCTCTCCATGGATGACGCCGCACGCGCGCAGGCTGCCGCCGCCTGCCAGCTGGCGCTGCGATGCGCCGACGACGCGATGGCCCGGCGGCCGTCCATGCTGGCAGTCGTGGAGGAGCTGGAGGCTCTCCAGCCGGCCTCGTCGTCGCCCTCGTCGCCGCCGTCCTCCGGCACAAACTCCGATGACGAGAACTCGTCGAGGAGCGGCGTGCGCGCATGCGACGACTCTGGCGCCTCCAACCCCGAGCACTCGCTGTAGCTCGGCCTGGGCGCCAGCTGGGGGCCTCGTGCTGCCTTGATTTGACGTGCTCCGCTCCGATTCAGCACAATCTGGTCTGGTCTGGCCCAGTCTGGTCTGATCTGATCTGATCTGATCTGATTTGATCTGGTGTGATCGGGTCAGGCTTCCTCTGACGGCAGATTGATTTCCCGATCGCGCGACGGGAGACGGCAGAAGCAGAGGCAGCGGCTTCTTGCTGCTCTTGGGGTGGATGGGGGGGAAGAGTTGGGGAGTCATGTGGCAGGAGGGGTCAGGTGGGAAGGGAAAGGGGCTGGCTGGGCCTTTGATGGCCATCATGCAGCCGTCATGCGTGCTGCCGTTGGAGAAGCATCTCAGAGCTCCAGCATGGGGGCAGATGGGAAGGGGGTTTGGCGCGAAGGAGGAGGGAGGGGGGGGCAGGGTGAGCAGGGTGAGCAGAGAGGTAGAGAGGGGGGCAGGTCTGGTACTGGCTGAGCTGCCCTATTTCCTTCAAATATTGAGCAGCTCTGTTACCCCCCTGGGAGGTACTCGGGACGACACTCGTCGCACAGTCGCAGCTGGATTGCCGTCTGCCGTCTGACTCTCGTACATGGCAGCCATGCACGAAGTGGAGGGTGCTACTGGCTGTAGGTAGGCAGGCACTGTGCTATCATGGGGGCCCGGCCCGCCTGTCTGGTGGTAAGCACCCTCCCCTTTCTTGTATTAAGGAAGCGCGGGAGAGGAAGGGGCTTGGGAGAGACGTTGGGTTAAAGGTCACGCGGTCGTGGGGCACTTGGCGCCCTCTGCTTGCGAGCGCGTGATAGTGGGCCCGTGCTGGCCCCGGATCGCGCGCAAGAACGAAACCAAGACTGGACTGCAGCACTTGGAAGACAGGGGGAGCATGAGGTGGTGCTCTTGGAGGCGCTCTCCGAGCAAAGTCTGACGGGATTGGACTAAGTTTGGATGTTAGCAAGGACCGCAGCAAGCGAATCCGACTTGATGATTGGTGAGACTCGAGAGTATTCACCACAAGAAGAGGCACATGTGATCTATGCGGTTGTGCGACATGTGGCACGCAGCAGGCGCGACGGGCCAGGGGGGGGCGAGTCTGAGTAGGATGAGGTGCGAGGGTTGCTTTCTGTCTCTGACGTTCTGCAGTTGGCAGTTGGCAGTTGGCAGTTGGCGTTGTTAGTCTGTGGATTAGCCTAGAGGTCTTGTGTTGGCAGCGGTGTTTTAGCTCACACTTTGCTGAATAATAAAAAAATACATCAGATTCTTGCCGTATTGTCCTTGCGCAGCCAAAAAAAATTAGGTGAGTAGCAGTAGACCTCCTCCTTCATAAAAGGCTACCTTAATTAAGCGTAAACTAAGTGCTTATCTATTGGAATAGTCCTACCCTAAATGTTAGTACTATATTAAGTTATTTATTCCTCCTTTAAAAAGCATGTGAGTCTTGGTTTCAAGGTCTCTTTTCAATTTATTACACAACAATCATGGCGTAGGATTTGTGATCGTCCATACTATGAGTTCCTTCATCGCATAAGGAAAATATGTTGTCTTACAACCAGAAATTAATCATATACTGCATTGTAGTGGTATTATAACGCTACAGAAATGACTGAAAACGGTTAACATGCCTTGCATGGAGTAAGTAGTGTGACAGGATTACTCTGCTGTGACCCATAAGCCTGTATGTCTTTCGCTCTGTACTTACCGAAAGCCACGCTTGGAGCTAGAAAAAGCTGCGTGGGTTCTGGAAGTTGTCACTGCATGCTTTATATCACTGGTGCATCTCTTGTCGGGCTTCAAAAGCTCGGTGCTCTTCACGAGCTCTTGGCGGACCATGCACTTGATCATAATCCTTCTTCATTATCAGTAAAAATGTTGTGCGATGCTCATGCTCATACCTTTTGCTTTGCGTGCATCAAGCTTCTAACTCTCAAGTTTGTATGTGAACTTCATGCACGGCTTATACTTGTTGGCGCCTTCCACCAGATACTATAAATCAATGCTTATATTGCAAGCATTGTTATAACATTTCATCAACGCGGACTGGACCTGCAATCAAACAGTGTCTGATGGTAACCTCCTTGAAGAGTACTTGCTTGTTGCAAAAAAACTGGAACTTACTGAACTGGACAGTGATATGCATGAAATTTTATGCAATAAGCGGATGCAGCTCACGCAGTCTTAATCAATGTGCTAACAAGCGGGCATACATATATGATATATCAATGCTTGGTGGGCACACCTACATAGTGCAGACCTTACACTTGATAGGACCACACAGATGCATCATGGAATCATATCATTGCAACACACAATGTCAAGGTGGAAATTGTTATGATCAACGCGTAGTACCCGCAAAAGAGAAGGCACCCAAATAAAAATAACGTCTCGAGAGTATTCTTGATGAGAAACCTTGGTGATTGCTACAACTCTAGGAGCCAATCTTCTAGTCCCAACTTCCTCAATTTCCACGCGTTCTCCGGCCCACTAAACAACGCGGAGGAAGTGTTCGTCATTGGTCAAGAAGGAGGCGAGTTTGACAGCCAGATTCAATGTGCACAGATGTCCATCAGCAGCATTGCAGAAACATCTCCTATCTATGCACTGAAAAGGACCCTGCAACAGCAACATAAATTCTTACACTCGCATCCACTCACATCCACAAAGATGACAATGGTGCCCTTGCCACATGGCCCACAAGCGTGTGTTCACGTAGCAGATGAAGCTCCAGGAGTTCAAAAACCCGGGGGGAAAAATCCTGGAATATACATCCCTGATTGGGTGTAAGTCCTCTTTCTGGGGCCCGCCGACAGTCTTCACCCGTATCTTGGAAGGCCTACACATTTTTTTGCAATTTAACGCAATCCCATAGGACGAAGTTGGACAGACGAACGCAATCACTACCACTATCACTATCACTCACTCCCCGGCAACACCTGACCAACACGCACTCCTGTCGAATGATACACGAGGAGAATTCACTCTATTACGGCAAATCACAGCGCGGCAGCTGGCAATGGGAGGCAATGTGCCATCCTCTATATGTTGACGGAGGGGGCGCGGTAGCCGGGCCGCGAGGGGCCGCCAGGTGGCAGCTGCTTGCCAGCGCTCTGCTGCTGCTGGGGGTCCGGCTTGCCCCCCCCCCGCGCCAGCCAGCTGGCGACTTTCTGCTGGATGCTGCGCCCCGCCGAGGGGCGGCCACCCACGCCGTACTTGGCGCGATCCACCGCCTCCATCAGATCCTCCAATCTGACGGCCTCGTAGCCTGCTCAACGCCTCGGGTGATCCAATTGAGCGAGCGAGCGAGCCGCTGTGAGCAAGTCGCAGTCTCTTCCTGCTTGACAGGTTAGGTTCGGGGAAGAGGCGTGCGCACCGAGTGCAGAGAATGGCCGGCCACATTCTACCTGCTATCAGAGAAGAGCGCGTCTCCGCGCCTCTCCTCGACCCGTTTCCTCAAAAGAATGTAGGGTGGCCCTCAGTCAGCAGATGTCCCAGAGGTCTTTATAAAGGTAACGTCTGATAGTCATAGCTAGTGTACTTTGAGACACACACCCACCCACCCACACACACACACATGCGCACGCGCGTGCGCTCACAGAAGCTCACATATGCACACACGCTCACATATGCTCACAGACCCGCACACACACCCGCACACGCACACGCACACGCACACACGTACGCACACGTCGCTCTTACATGCAAGCTGTCTATGCAAGTGCGTTTGGAAAGACAGCCAGATGTACGACAGGAGGGTGTCATACGATTTAGAACGTGGGCACATTGCTGCGTCCGCAGGAGCCACCAGCTGAAGCAAACGGAGCTGGAGAAGAGCAAGGAGCAGGAAGAAGAGGAGCAGGAGGAGAAACGTACGAGACGCAGCAACAGTCAGAAGCAGCAATCAGAAGCAGTAAGTCACTGTGAACATTGCGTGCAGTGAAAGGACAGGAGAGAGAGAGAGAGAGAGAGAGAGAGAGAGAGAGAGAGAGAGAGAGAGAGAGAGAGAGAGAGAGA
>WELA01004118.1:290252-303494 GCA_009602735.1 Mesotaenium endlicherianum
CTCTCTCTCTCTCTCTCTCTCTCTCTCTCTCTCTCTCTCTCTCTCTCTCTCTCTCTCTCTCTCTCTCTCTCTCTCCCGGTTCCTTTCCTCCCTCCTTTCTCCCTTCTGGACACAGCCACAAGCACTAGTCCTTAATTTTGACCAAACTGCTGACTCACATTCAAAGGCCTGGGCTTACCATCATAAAGGCATCAAACTGTCCAAGGCCATAGTCGATTTTGACTTTGGTCACTGTGTGAGGTAGAGTAGTAGGCGTGTCGGTAGCCTGATTGTTCGAGGATTTATTGTCGCCCCATGCTTCCACGTCTGCTTGTCGAGCAGAGTGCGTCTGCAGTCGAAGCAGGTGACTGCGGACATTGAAGTAGCAGGCAGCTTACTGCTTGTAAAAAATGCGTGTACGGGGGCATTTGGTATGAGGGATACAACGGGTTAGACGTAGAAATAGGATCCTGTTGGTTGCGTTGACCATGTCAGGATGGCATGCTGACTGGGGCTGACTGGGGCTGACTGGGGCTGACTGGGGCTGCGCTTGCGACGGTGCATGTCTCCCGCGAGCTGTGGAGATGTGCTGCGGGCTGGGTGAATGTCACTGAAGTCCTTTTGTCACATTTATTCTTGTTCTGGTTTCCTGTGCTGGGAGCGTGATGTTCTGGGCCTCTGGCGAGCCGGCGCGTTGCCATGCCTGTATGAGCGTCACATCCGTTGCACCTTTTCAATTGCACGTGAGCGAATGTCCCCCACTTTCTCCCTCTCTCGAGCCGAACAGACAAAGCCCATTGTCCGCATGCATGCGGGGTGGGCTAGGGCAGATGAAGCTTCCTACCAGACAAGCATCAACAGCATGTGCCTCATCGATGGGCGGATGAGACGTGTGGGTTCCGCTACGGGGCTTGCTTGCTTGTGGCCCCGATTCCACCCCATTATTAAATCTTATGCTCTGAGAAGCGTGCACAGCCCCCTTCATGGCATAGCAGGTTTAGTCTCGTCGGGGAAGGACTCTGATAAGGTGGGGGCGGGAGAGAGCGGGACAAGGACATGTTTGCGGTTCTAAGAGAGAGAGGAGGAAGGAGAGAAGGAGGGCAAGAGGGGGGGAAAAGGAGTATGTAGCGCATGGGATGCTGGTGACATCAAACTGAAGTCGTCCTGGGCTGTGTACCCTGATCGTCCGGCTACGCTACGGTCGCTCCTGCCGCTCATTGCCAGGAGAGTGAGCGAGCATGACTTATGACTGTCTTGCCCCCCTTGCCCCCCGAGTGCGGGCATCTCATCTCCGTCTTACTCACTTGCGGCCCTGCGTGTGTGCCACTCCCTCTCTATTCTTCTCATGGCAGACAGTGCAGGCGCAGGCGCAGGAGAACCTGGACCCTGCTGCCATGGCTGGGGCCGCTGACAGCGCCGAAGAGGCTGGAAGTGCCCGAGAGGGGCAGGAGGAGGGGCTGCAGCTTACAAGCAGAAGTAGTAGCATTGGTAGCCTGCCAGATGGCGAGGGACCAGCCGACCACGTGTATGCCTCGCAGCGGGCGGCCCCCCTAGGGGCCCCCCTGCATCGGCTGTCGCATGCTGGCGGCGCCAGCAAGGGTAGGGACGCGCTCGCTCTGCCAAAGCTAAGCCACTTTGCCGACGGCAACGGCGGCGGCGGCGGCAAGCACCGCGACGACGACGAAGGCGACGACAGCGACGACGACTCTTTCTACGACAACGACGACGAGGACAATGACCGCGAGGGGGAGCGCGGCAATCATTTTCTCACGCTGGACCCCGTCACTGGCAGCTTCAGCCTGGAGGTGCTGGGGTCGTATGACGCGGTCCAGAGCGGGCAGGCCTTTAGGGTTTGGCAGGCGGAGGCCGCGAAGGCGGCGCAGTCATCCTCGAGCGCCTCTGTCTCCGTGGGCGGCACGCCCGCTGCGGTGGAGCCACCTGGCGGCGGCCCTACGCACCGCACCTCCTCCTCCTGGGGCTCCCCTTACTCCGGCGCCTCCGACTCAGACTCACTGTTCAGCCTGGCCCTGTCCGACGGCGGGGGGGGCCGCCTGGTGCTGCTGGAGGACGGCTCGGAAGAGGCCGCGTTTGTCCTGGAGCCGGCCGACGAGGACGACGTCGTGGACGACAACAAGCGTGCTGCTGACGCGGCTGATGTGCCCTCGTGGAGGGACGGCGTGACAGCTGGCGGTGCAGCGGCGGAGTCGTGGTCCATTACGGACATTGTCGAAGGGTTTGAGCGCATGAGCTCCTGGCGGGAGGAGGCTGAGAACGAGGGGGAGGTGGACGCTGCTGCCAATGCGGCTGGAGGAGGAGGAGGAGGAGCAGGAAAGGGAGGTGCAGTGGGGAGAAAGAGAAAGCGGGGGGGTCTGGACAGGGTCGAGGAGGATCAGGAGGAGCAGAAGGAGCAGGATGGGGAACGGGAGGAGGAGGCAGCACTGGCGGTGGTGGTTGCGGAGCAGGAGCCGGAGGAAGTGGTGGTGGAGCTGGCTGAGAAGGTGGAGGAGGGGGAGGAGGTGCACGAAGAGGAGGGGGGGGAGATGCAGATGATGGGGTGGCCCTTGATGCGGCTACAGAGCATACCCAGGAGCGAACTGAAGGTCGCAACGGTGGGAGCGCGGGAGGCGGAGGCGGGAGGACGGGCTCGTGCCATCGGGAACACATCGACGAGTTTAATGGCTGGCACCGCGGCTGCAGGCGTGTCTGACGAAGCAGCAGCAGCAGAAGGGAGCAGAGGAGCAAGCAGGGGGGGAGAGGCAGCAGGCCAAGCAGGCCCTCTGGGAGAGTGCAGGGAGGATGCAGGCGGTGATGTGGGTGGCAAGATGTGGAAAGGGAGGGAGGCGCTGATGGCTGACTTGCGTGACGGCATGGGGGCTATGCAGCTGGGGGAGAGCGCCAGGTCTTTAGTGGGCGAAGGAGCCGAGCCCCTCCCGGTGCGGGAGGAAGCTGCTATCGTCGACGCGCACAGGGTACAAAGGGCACACCGCCACGCAGACAGAGGGCACGAGGGGAGGGAGGCGGAAACAGAGGCAGAGGCGGAGGCGGAGGAGGGGGAGGAGGAGGAGGAGGGCGGGCTGAGCATGGAGTTTTTGCGACAGCAGCTCCAGCTGTACCAGGTGAAGGGCCCTATTGGGCTCGACGACCGCATGTCGTACGGCTGGCGGCCGTGCCTCCCGAGCATCGTGGAGTCGGGCGTGGACGTGGCAGTGGCCGTGGGCAAGAGCACGCTCACGCGGCTGTCGAGCAGCGGCGGCGGGTTCCTCTCGCTGGGGGGCGCGCTGGACCGCGCGCTCAACCCCAACGCCATGGAGCTCAGCATCGCCCGCTCCCCCTTCGTCCGGCGCCGCCGCCGGGGCTCTGGGTGATAGGGATCTCTAGCTTTCCAGATGGCGAGCACTCTTGGACTGGCTTGGTCGCTGGCTGAGACGCGCACGCACACAGTTGCACGCTTAACGGAGGCTCAAACAGATGGGTGGATGCTCGGACGGATGCACAAGCTTGTCATATTGGGCAGCACTCGGGTAAGCCACCTACCTGCTCACGCTGATGCGGTGATGGCGAGACGGATGGACGGCATGGGTCATGGACAGACAGAGATACAGGCGGCGTGAGTGGCTGCGCGCGCGCGTGTGACTGCTTGTGAAGACAACGCGGGTCAGAGAATGACGGCAACGGTGATGCGGAGGACTGGGTGAGACAGCCAGACGGGTAAAGGTGGGAAAGGTTGGACAGGTAGCTGCCGTTGAAATAAGAGTCGACGACTCTGCCGCCTGACTGCATCAACGATAATTTATACGTCTCTCTGGACGTGGCAGCGGCGTAGGGTAGGCCCTGAGAGGGTAGGTTGCCGACAGCTGCCTGCAGGGCACTTGCAGAGCACAAGCTTTCATCCTACATAAAGATAAATAAATGTAAATAAAAGACTAACACGCGTAGACAGTCGCTGATGAGTGTGCTCCTGTTAGATCAAAGGGGGCGGCTCTGGAAGGCGGCAGAGCTGAGCTGAGAGAAGCTGGGACAAGCCGGGGACGAGTTCTCTCAGCCGGGGAATTCGGCGCGTCTGGTAGAAGAGGAAGAGCGTGTAACTTATGCGCCATGTGCCACTCTTTGCTTGGTCGCAAGGGCCCTTGCACATCCGTTAGCTTCTCGGCGCATGTGTAGACAGAAGGGGGAAAAATTTATTTGCTCCCATTTTTGAGATAAATAAGACGGGCAATCCTGCAGGGTGGAGGTCGGACCCCTGTTGTTGCACTTGACGCCGGTGGTTGTGACTTCTCAGCTTGAAGGCAGGGAACCAGAGATATGGGGGTATGTATATGTCATGTCATTGGTCCTGGAGGTGCTATGGGCAGGCATGCGGCTCCCACATGTATGCTTGTAGTATCGGCATTTTTTTGAATCACAGAATAAGCCTTACGGAGAGTGGGCAGGTCCAGATCTTGTGGGAACTTCAGATGGGACATCAGCCAGTTCCTTGCAGGGCTTGATGGGCGTATACGTGTCCATGTCGATAGATGAATTAAGTATGTAGATGCCTTTATGGACAGTTTATGTGTGGCACTTGGAAGGTTCATCGAGCAAACTATTCGTCATTTTGAGGTTCAAGGCGCGCGTCTCAGATGTCGTTCATGGCTTCAATAAAGAGATGATACTTGCCTCTCATTCCGACATTGTCGAGCTCCGTGGCATTGTCATTGGGTCTTCTGAGGCCTTCTCACTTCATATAGTCCGAAGGCTAGAATTGGAGAATATTGACAAAATGTGCGCTTCGTGGCGTCGAGAAGCTTCTTGATCGCCGATTTTCATCAAATCTGCGGCTGCCATTTTGCTCATGCGGTTGCGTAAGCTCGCGTATTCAATGCGCATTACATGGATAATCTTATTCAGATTTCATTTTACTTTGTGGGCCTGGCATGCGTCTTCCTTTCACTCGTGCACGCTAATCACAATCCTCACGCAGGGATGGGAGGGACCTGCACTCGGAAAGCTGAGAAATTAGACCATTTCGGATCAACAATGGACTGCCTTTGAAAAACAGTTGAATGATGAAGCTTTCTGAGCTCACAGTGATTGATGGGTGGGATCACCTTTTTCAAGACAACAAAGGAAACGTGGGCCCTGGACCTCCTCGATCTCCTCAACTGGAGAGTTACTGGACCCAATCAGCACGCCAAAAGTTGGTCACTTGCTCTTATGACCTCCAAGAAGGTGGTCATTTGAGCTTCCACTTAACGACCTGTAGAGTCTAGACGGAGATAACCACTCGTCGTGGTATCTACAAAAATCTAACTTAATGAAGAGCCCCAACTTGCTGCATGACATCTTCGCTACCAAGCAGCCCTCAACTAAGCTCCAGTCACGACAGAGACTCCGCCTGTACTAGTCTCCCCCTTTCCGCATGGCACAACAACTCAAACAGCTATACAGAGCGTAGCCCCCACAACCGTAGCCGCCACGCAGCAATGTATCAGCTTTCATGTTGCTTTGCCAGCCAAAAGGCAGAAGAGAGCCGAGAGCAGAAATTCTACCTATTCTAATACGAGTGAGTCCAAAATATTCATTTCACCTAATTTTAAGTGGGTCCGAAATGTTCATTCTACTCTACGCACCAGCCAAAAAGGGCAGAACAGGGAGCAGAATAAAATCTACCTAGTCCTGATGCAGGTAACTCCAACCCTCCCATCATCCCAAAGGTCGGGGACTGGGGGGCCCCAGCTGCCCGCCCTGGCCGAGCCAGGTGTCAAATAGCTTCTTGACCAACAGAGCGTCGTCCTTTTCCACCACCTTGTCAAGCTGCAGGCTGTTTCCTCCGGAAACTTCCCCACTCTCCTCTCGACGCAGCTCCCCCGTTGTTCCCTGGTAGTCCAATGCCGAACCTCCACGGGTGGGGGGGGCGCTTTCTGCTGGCGGCCCATCGGCGCGCTGCTGCTGGAAGCAGGGAGCTGCAACACCTGGCGAGCTCCCGGCTTCGGCAGTAGCTAGCCCTGCCATTCTCGCCACACTCGAGTCTGAGCAAGTCTCACGATCAGTCTCACCTGTACCTTCCTCCCTCCCACTGCCACTATCACCACCTTTCTCTTCATTTGCCTTGCTCTGGTCACCAGCGCCCTGGAGGGGGTCTCGAGATGCGGGAGCGACGCCAAGTGGCGATGGCTGCTGCCCTTGCACCCGCTCCTCTCCCCGAGTCCCCTGGCTCGCCGCCAAAGCTGACCCGGTTCTCCGGGCAGGTGCACGCTTGCGCCCGCCGGGCGCGCCTTGCAGGGGATCAAAAGCAAAAGGAACACTGCTGTTACTGCCCTTGAAGCCCGCGGATAGCATCAGCGCACCACCGCCGTTGCTCGCTGCCGCCGACGAGCTTTGGCTGACACTAGCAGGTGAGCCTCCGCCTCCCCCAGGTGAGCCTCCTGTGCCCTTGTTCTTTGCCAGGAACTGCGCCAGGTTGCTAACAGCTGGCGAGCCTGCTGCTGCTCCTGGCGTGGACGTGGATGTCGATTTGGACGAGCTCCCGAGCGCGCCTCCACCGCCGCTCCCTCCCCCCGCGGCGACAGCTGGCGCTGGCGTGCCGCCCCAGGCCACACCCGCCGCCGCCCCCCGCTGGGGAGGGGGGGGCGAGGCCTTGGCCCACCGGCCGGCGATAATCTGGCCGTGCGCCAGGCTGGTGACAGGCGGCGCGAGGATGAGCGGCTGCTGCTGCTGCTGCTGCTGCTGCTGTGGGTGCGGGAGCGCGAGCGTCCTCTGCTGGCGGTAGGGGAGCAGCATAGAGTCCGGGTAGAGGCTTCGCAGGGCCCAGGGCGCCAGAGCCGCAACCAGGACCTCGCAGATGCTCCCCTTCACGCCCACCTCGAGCCTCCCCCCCCTCCTCCGCCGGATGACCTGGAGGGGGGGGCGCTCGACGATGTCGGGGAACGGCTTACGGCAGAACACCTGGCGCGCGTGCGCCAGCATGTAGCACGCCGAGGCCGACGTGACCCACGAGACCAGGCGCCACATCAGCGACGGCCGCGGCCGCCGCCTCCTTTCGAGGGGCAGGTTAGGGTCAGGGCCGGCGTGAAAGTCCCAATAGAGGCTGACGCTAGGATCCATTCCCACATCAAAATTAGGGCTGGGGGCAACACTAGGGCTGGAGGCTGCATTGACAGCAAGGCCAGGGCCAGGACAGGGACTGGCGCTAGGGTTTGGGTTTTGAGCGGCAGGACTGGAGCTAGGGTGAGGGTTGGAGTTGGGGTTAGGGTTCGGGCTTGCTTGTGAAAGCGGGGCGCTATGCCCCCCAGGCACACGTGAAGGAACAGAATGAGGGTTGTCTCCCAGTCTTTCATGTGTTGCATCTGCAGATTGACCGGGTGCTTCAGAGGAGGGGGCGGGAGGGGAGTTTTGCTCCAAGGCAGGGGAGGGCTGGCTCTCACGGCCACTGAAGCTCCCGGGGCTGAACCCTAAAACCTCAGGCCCGGGGGAAGCTCCCCCTCCACGTCCAGGTGGCGTAGCCTCTGCAGCTGCGCTGGGTGTAGGAGCTGCAGCTGCAGCGGGGCCAGCAGCTGCACTGGCAACAGCCGAGGGTGGAGCTGCACCTGCAGCTGCTCCTTCTGCTGCATTGCTAGCGGCTGCCTCTGCTGCAGCTGGAGAAACTGCCTCTGCTGCAGCTGGAGCAGCTGTGTGCGCTGCAGCTGTAGCGGCTGATGTGTGCCCTTGCTCCCCACAGGGGACTTTACGGACAGAGCCATCAGTCTCCCTACAGCCCCTCTCACTACAGCCACGCCCGCTACAGCTTGTCTGTAGCACCTCTGCTGGAGCCTGGTCAACAGGGGAGGACGCCCAGCCTATGTGGGGAGCATTTGACGAGCTTGCCAGGTTTGCCGCTGTTGCGCTGTAAGCAGAAGTTGAAGCAGCGGCTGCTCTCCGCTCCGCCTGCGAGTGGGAACAGGCCGAGTGTCCGGATTTGGGCTTAGGTTGTGGAAGTACCTCCTAGGTATAGTGAATGTAGCATCGCATCCTATTTAGTTCCCAAGTTATCTCAATCTAATTGCTACCCAACTGGCAGCTATGTTAACCTGAACTTCTATGAAAGAAATCCAGCGACGACCAGGAAAGGAAAAAATGCAGAGATGTAAGTATGACTAATAGCATAAGCTCAGGAATCTCGTTTAACATATCTCTACAAGGATATACTCATTCAAACATAAGTTTCACACCTTGTCCTAAGCGTTCTGGCCCTATATGCCCGCAGCCTATCAGAAGAAAAGCAATGTGAAAAGCCTCTTTGTCATTCGGACTTCAGTTAGACTTTGTTTCAATGGAAGCAGCAATATGACAACAGGAATAAAGAAGAACGCCTTCACCATTCGAGCATTGTTGATATCCCCATGATCTCCAACGCAATGATTCATAAAGTGAGAAACTAAGATATCAACGTGCGTAAATCAACGACGAATTGTCTCTGGAAGTCACGGCTTGCGGGAATCAAGAATGAGGAAACGTGTCTCTCACTTGTTCTCTCAATCAAGTGTAATGCATTACAAGCTGGGGAAGAATGAACCACACCTCATGTGGAGTGCGCATAATTTCTAGTCTCATCTCGGAGCCATTCGATAGTAGTCACGCTGGGCTCCTCGGGACGACGTAACAATCTGCATTAGTCAGTGCTGCATGGGACGCATCAAGACCTCATTTTCTGCCTTGAAGGGGACACTACAGCCAATTAATGAGGGGACACTACAGCCAATAATGATTGAGGCTTCAGCATGCATACCATGCAACGTATAACACGTTAACCTGGAAAGTGGAAGTCATGGCGATTCCCCAACGGGAGGTGTCAACTCTCGAATTTCGACCTCTCGACTCTCGACTCGAAAGCAGAGCCTCGACTCTCGACTCTCGACCAGTCTCGACTCTCGGGCCTCGGCCTCGCCTCGGCCTCTCGGCCCTCGGGGCTATACAGCTGGGCATCGGTGACTGTCAGGGACCATCGGTGAAAAAATGTGGGGTGTCGGCCAATGTCAAGGTTACGGCAAGCAGGATAAACAGGTGTCAACAGGTGGCAGGTAAGGATTCTCTTCAAAAGAAACACAGTGATTAACGCCAAATCGCGGTTCACGGCACTTCTCGGTGGTTCTCGAGCTTCACTCACATTTGAGTCCCGACACTGCCTCATACATTCTGTACTTCAATGTACTAGATGGTACAGCAGCATATCCCGCGCCTCAAGATCTGGCTAACCCACTGTGGAAAAAGAAATACGTCCGTTGAGGGGGTCCTTCCCTCTCGCCCACATTCGATGCTTCCATCCTCTTCCAACTTCCATGATACCATCCACTTCCACCCACTACTTCCGTTCCCTTCGTTTCAGGCCCTCCAAGTTTAAGGGAAGCAACGTACGTAAGAGTACGGAGAGGCTCCATGCATGACGATACCATGTGCGCCCTTCGCACGATGTGATTGGTGAAGGTCCTGCCATAAGTCAGCAGCTGGCCGTGTTTTCGTTTAGACTGGTTTAGACCGTAGTAGGTAACGTGTCAGGCGTGAGTCGTCATCAGCGTGCACAAATTTCTAGAGGTGAGCTTCACCACATACACTTCCATCCATGACCATCTTAGGCTAGTAGCAGCTTGCGTCTCGTCTTACCACAAGAATGTAGGTTATTAGCAATAACTTTTTATCCATGGCTTGGGACTGCCACGCTTATATTCAGCCGGGAACTGGTTAAACATTGGGTACGTGCCGTGGGAAGCTTCAGTAGCTGCCCTAAATGGTAAATGCTGCAATTAGCAACTATATGCAACCTAGCTGGAGTTGATCTTCTGAGTGTAATCTTTGTTATACGAGTGCGTCGCTGGCGAATATCCTTAGCCCTATAATATCTCTGACATTTAATCTTGTCTTCGGATTATAACTTCAGAACTTAGTCCAATATCTTGAGGAGGAGCCTCTTGATTGCTCCTATATACACACGTTTATATTCTTTGATGTAGCAGAACATGACGAGGGTGGTTCCTGAAGGATCAATATAATTTTTAAACCCTTCAATGATCGGTATGAATGCAATGAACTAGCTCTGGCTGCAATTATAGATGTGAATGTGCCTCCCGCGGGGCGCTTCTACGAGCCCAGGGGATTTCAGGAGCGTGGAAAGCTGGCTCCTTCACAAGTGGATGTATTGGGAGGGGATTTTGTCAGACCAGAGGGGAGTGCCAAATTCTTTGAAGAACAAGAGGGATTAGCTTCTAAGAAGCCACCGGCTGTAGGGGTACGAGGTGAAGAAGCAGAGTTTCAAAAGAAGAAAGACACTGACGGGGAGAAACGTGTCCTTGGAGACGGAGAAGTACAGATTCAAGGAGAGGGTCAGAGGCAAGGAGGCATTGTTGCTCAAGAAGGTCAGGAGCAGGGGGATACACAGGGACGGGGAGACGCTCAGGGTGAAGGGCACAAACCCTTGTCTTCTGAAGCTGAGGCTGACGCGGCATTGACATTGGAAGCTTCTACCAGCGAGGAAAGAGAAGGTGCAGGAGCTGGAGATAGTGGCCGGGAAGAGCAGCTGCAGGCAGTCAGCATAGAAGGAGGAGAGCCAAGGGCAACAGGGGGAGCAGAGCAGGATCAGGAGGAGAAGGAGCAGGAGCAGGAGCAGGAGCAGGGTCAGAGTCAGGGTCAAGGTCCAGCTTCTTCCCCTGCTCTAAGTAACGGCACAGTTGCAGTGGAAGCCCATGGGTGGTCCTTGGGGGGGGGGGTGTCAGCAGCAGGCTTGGCGCAGGCTCGGCAGCCTCGTCTGGGTCTGCAAGCCGGTTACGAGGACGACGAGGACGACAGCGGCGAGACTGCACGCGAGAACACGCCACTTGTCAGCCCCTCGGTCCTGCACTCCCACGCCCCCCACCCTGCTCTCCCCCCCCCTTCTCCCCACGCCCACAGGCTCCAGCGCAGAAGCTCCTTGAAGGCGACTACGTTCCCAAGAGCCCCCTCCGACGCAGAGGCTGCCGCCCGGCGGACGCGGCGCGTGCAGTGGCCCGACGACCACGGCGACTCGCTGACCCACGTCAAGGAGTTTGAGGCCAGGTGAGAGAGGGGGGAACAAGCCTCTTCCTTCTTCTACGCCTTATCCTCTGGTCCTCACCATCCTCCCCATTCTCTTCCTCCTCTTGCTCGTCTTCCTTTCCCTCCGCTCTCTTCTCTCCGCCCTGCCCTCCCTCGTTCTCCTCCTCTCACTCATCACCCTCTCCCTCCCCTTCTTTCTCCTCCTCTCCCTCCTGTCCCATTTCCTTTCCTCCTCCCTCCTCTTCCTTCTTCTACGCCTTATTTCCTGGTCCTCACCCTCCTCCCCATTAATGTCCTCCTCTCCCTCATCCTCCTTTTCCTCGTCTCTCCTCTCTCTGCCCTGCTCTCCCTCGTTCTCCTCCTCTCGCTCATCGTCCTCTCCCTCCCCTTATTTCTCCTCCTCTTCTCCTTCCTTTTCGTTCCCTTCATCCTCTTTCTCCTCTCCGTCCTCTCCCTCATCCTCATTCGCCACCGTCCTTCACCAAGCTCTTCTCCCCATGCGCCTTACCTCAAATGCATACTCTCTCTCAGCGCTACCTTGTCATCGCGAGGCCATCCCTATCCTGTTATTCCCGTGATTGCTGGAGGACCCAGCTGGATGTCTTATATGCCCCTCTGACTTTGTAGACCTAGGGCTGCCTGGCTTACGTGGCATGCGTATGTCCATGGGTTCTCAGCTCATGTTGCATCCTCTCGTATAGGACCCCCCGCTCCTTCATGAGGGGGGGCTGACTGGGCTGACAGTCCTCCGCCTGTTACACCCCTCCTGCGAGTCACTGTGCTCGTCTCGTCCCCTTTTGTTTACCCCCCCCCTGCAGCAGGAGCCGGCTCGCAAGCCCTCCCGCTCAAGCCATTTGTCTTTCTTTATTTTGGAGCATGCCTGCTGCACGTCCTCAGCTGTTGAAGGGATGGGCCAAGTGTCGGGTCACCACCCCCGCGCTGGGCCCCGATGCCCCGGGGAGTTGCGGGGGCTTGGGGCTCGCTTGGGGCAGAAGCACAGCACACTCCCAGTCAGCCATTTAGTACCTCAGGTCTCCCCGACATCTGTTTAGTCGGGCTCTCTCTCCTTTGTTTCTTCCGGGCTAGAGTTTTCTAGACGTGACGCAGTGCTGACTGTACGCTGCGGCAAGTAGGCAACCCCCGTGAGCAGCAGCTGTGGCTGCTGTGCCCCGTGGTCCCTGCGTCATCGGTTGGCCAGCTCTCCTCTCGCCAGCTGGACTGATGCGATACCGAGCTGCAGGCCTGCGGCACTCTCTCTCACGTCTTACGTAGTCACATATGTGCGGGTTTGCGTGCACTCCCTGATGTAAAAATCTTATGCACTTCACCGGCCTTCAAACCTATTTAAATTTTTACATCCCCTCATGTATGTATATCGTCGGCCCTCAGACCTACTTATTATATGTCTTCCCCTGTGTATGTCATCGGCCCCCAGACCTATTTATACATACCCTCGTATGCTCTGTCGATGCTGTGTGTGGGGGCGTCGTAGCAGGCACGAGCCCAAGCTGGGGCGCTATAGTTCTTGGTGCTGGCCTCTGTGAAGGGTCTCTCTCGTCAGATGTCACTCTCGGAACCACCAGGTGCCCCCCCCCTCGTTGCAACACGCGTGCGTCTGTCTGTCCGTCTGTCGCGCGTGCCTCTCAGGGTCTGTCAAACATCAAGAGAGCGTTCCCATCTCCTCGCCCTTTGCAAGCCGCGCGCGCGCGACGCCACTGCTGCCCTTGCGCTAGCGCAGTACAGATGCATGCGGAGGGGGCATAAGCGTGCCTGCGGATGTAGATGTTGACCTATTTATGGCTGCCCGCAATCCCCGGGTGGCCTGTCTGTGTGCGTGTGCTCATTCCTGTCTCTGTCTCTGCCTCTCTCTTTCTGCGTCCGCACGTTGGTTCTTCTCCCTTTGTTGAGCTCTCACCATGCATCCCAAGCTTGAAAAGGTGGCCCATTTATTCTCTGGAGTGACTGCACGCTCTGCCTTTCTGCTTGGGCCTTCCTGGTGTAAGCTGCCCGACGTAGGCGGGCAGAAGAGTGATTACCAGTCCAACAGCCTCTCTGCTTGGGTCTTCGTAATGCACGCTGCCCGTCCCAGGGGGGCAGGTGTTTGAGTTCGGGCCAGCAGCCCTTCTGCTAGAACCTCTCGGGTATAGCCGCGCCTGTCAGGGGGGGCAGATCAAGGAGTCTAGTGTACGCATAGTGGTCAAGCTATATCACGTGGGGGGGTTTGGGGAAGGGGAAGGGGGAGGG
>WELA01004118.1:304076-346229 GCA_009602735.1 Mesotaenium endlicherianum
GGGGGGGAGTGAAGTGTGCCCCTGTGTGCTGTTGTTGGACTTGTTTCTCGCTCCTCCTCGCATCGGACGTTGCGTAGAATGACTGTGCAGTGAGACCTGGCCCCTTAAATTGGGGCCGCTCTGGTCGAGTACTGTGCCCTCCCTCCCCCCTCCTTGACCCTTTCCCCTGTCCCCTCTAGGCCAAGCCGACCCCCCGTCGGTGGAGGAGGGCAAGGAGCGATGCTCAGAGCAAGCATCGCAGTAGGGCGGAGGGCTGCGGGGCTGCTGAGGGGCGTAGCTCGGCCTGCCCGTGTGGGCCGGGTGCTGAGTCGGGGGACATGCCTGATGCAGAAGCAGGGTGTACACCACTTAGGCTGCGCACTAAGTCCAACTTCTCCCGGCCCTTATCTCAGCCTAGACCCCTCTCCTCTCTCCCCCCCTCCTCGCTCCCTTGTGTCTCCCTCAAGGCACGTTGCTGACGTCGTGTGTCTCCTTCTCTGCCGGGCGGGCCCTGCAGCGACTCAGGTGACTCTGACAACGACAGCGATTCTGACGGGAGCCACGCGTGCAGCTGCGTCGTCCAGTAGCTGCGGCGGACAGGCCATTGGCACACGTGCATCTGCGGTGGGCGCCGCCGCCGCCGCCGTTGCGTCCCCAAGTGTGCCAGCTGGCAACGCGTGGCGAGGCGCGCCTTCCGGCTGATATCTTGCTGTTTTGTCCTGGAACGCCCGCTGGCCCTGCCTGCCTCTCTGCCACTTGTAGGCCTCGTAGCACGCCTGCCTGCCACCTGTAGGTCTCTTAGCCCCCCCCCTCCATGGTCCAGCCTCTGCTACACCTCCACTTGCACCTGCTCCACCACAGCTTGCCTGTAGACAGAATACTATTGCGGCGGCATCGCATCCTCCCTCCATCCCTCAGCCTCGGTGAAGCAGCAGCAGCTCAGGCGACGGCCGAGACTCCAGACGTGGACGTGCTGGCGAGATGGGAGCATCAATCCAGTTGCCTCAAGATGCGCTTGCTGCATGACTGAGGTGCCTCATGCTCTCCCCTGAGACAGCAGCATCACCATTGTCCTCGCCAGCTGACAGCAACAGCTGCAGCTACGCTAGAAAACAGCTGCAGCTATGCCAGAAGAAGGAGAAGGTGGAGGGAAAGTTGTAGCTCTCGTGCTCTGGGCAGGCTGGTTGGCCATCGGAGGCCCGGGTGCCGGGCGGCCAACTGCCAGCTGGCTTCCTGCTCCGGTCATATTGTGCCCTCGTGAAGGAGGGAGCAGCAGTGAGAGAGGCGGTGTGCTTGCTCTGCTCTGTTGTCAAGGTGAAGCACCATTCTTCGAGCATGGGGTCGAGAAAGACCACGAGAGGGTGCCGCAGGGAGATGAGCACGTGCGGGCGAGATGGAAGAGGACGAAAGGAAGATGGGGGTGGGTCTCCCGCATGCGTGCAGCTGCCAGTGCTCTCCTCCCAGTTGAGCAGGGGGGTCGTGATTGGGCAGGTTCTGATTTGACTCTGGAGGGGGCTTGCGGCACCAAGCATAGAGTGGACTAGGTGGTTGGGCACGCGAGCATGTTGTTCATTAAATAAGTAGGATTATATATGTCGTGGTGTATGCGCATGATGTAGAGATGGTTTTTATTTTATAAGTATCGACGTTATTCGTGTGCTTGTTTAAATAAAAAGCTATGACTCCAAATTTGACCATGTAAGTGATAGGTGGTGCAGGAAATAGCAATAAGCGCTTAGATTGGGGGAAGTGGCCTTAGTGAACCTACTTATATCAGGTTTTTACTTTGAGGAGATGATTTTTGGCTTCTTAGCACCCCTTTACCTTTGCTCATAATCACCCCGTGCATGCTTCATAGAACATGTGATTCATCACCATAAAATCTTTAAAAAAGTTGACGCACAGACTTCATGTTTGAGCCAACAAACCTCCCTTGAGAATATCATCACGATTCAATCATCTTGGTAAATCAAGGAATGACAAAAGTGGTGCAGTTATGAGCATCTTTGTTGATGTCACGGCTGCCCCAAAATGATAGAAAAGGGTAATCCATGCGTACGTTGCTTGATGGCCAAACATGTCATGCTAAATGTGTTCCGCACGTGTCGCAGCCTATAAGTGCTCCAAACAATGAGTGTCTTTAGCAGGCTTCGCTGCAATAGACTGTGACTATAACGTGAAAATGCGCATTAGTAAGAAAAGGACAAAGATAAAACTTTTTCATACAGCAGAATAGAGTTGAATATACAGTGTACTCAATCCCCCCCCAACTCTGAGCGCCTAGCTATATGCTTAAACAACAGAAGGTTCTCAATATCATTCTCTGGACTCGTGAGAATGCAAATGAGGGCCGGAGCTGGGCCTACTTCACGTACTTGCCGGATTTTATGTTTGCATAACAACAATGACGGCGTCATGCCGAAGGCGTTGCACATTCTCAGGAGGGCCAAGGTTGTGCCTATTTCACGTAGTTGTAAAATTTTCATGTTTGCATAATAATAATGACGTCGTCATGCAAATTCCGGCCTCTCTCTTATATCACTAGTGGGTTTCACCCACTGCCAATTTGGTGCACCCCGTGCGTGCCACGACACTATCAACCTACGACAGCTCTGGGTACAACAAGGGACAGGTTGGAGACACATCACGCCGGCGAGCTCCCAATAGCTACACAGCGATTCTAAGCCTCCAACATGATGTACTGTGGTACGGGCTGAGCAAGGCGTTGGGCCCTGGGCACGCCGATGCCTGCGGCTCCCGCCGTGCCCCCGTAGTCTCTTGATGGATCGCCTGTAGGTGGCGCTGTGCGCCAGCTGCTCCAGGGTGGACCGCGGGGGTAAGTTAGGTTGCCCACTGTAAATCGCATCCTAGCACCGGCTCATGCAAATCTGCGTGGTGGCCATGCCATAGGAAGATGTAATACAGGGTGAGGCGTTTTGTGCGCGGGGTGGAGAACTAGGAGTAAAGCGTATACAGCTGCGCGGAAACTTTAAAAATTGTCTCTTGTGCACACTCCTCCGAAAGCAGTGTTGGTGGGTTGGCGGCGTGCCGGAACGTCTCTGCTTCAATAACTGCTTGACACCACCTAGCTAGGTAGGGAGAGGTATAAGCGTGACCACGCGTATGCCGCAGGAAACTTGGCACTGGCCAAGCTGTCCCATGCTGGGGTGCTGAGCAAGTGGGAGACTCTGACGCGACATGCAGTGAAGGTGGGGATGCGACAGCTGTAATGGTGGTGAGTAGACACAAAAAAGCGTTGGCAGGTCATCCGTGCCGAGTTCTAGGAGATCGTGCCGCCTCCTATGTGGGTCGTCTTTGACGGACGGAAACCTGAGGGATTGTCCCCAACGATGTGGCTACAAAAAGTGGCAGGTCGTCGTGCGGGTGGGGACTGGTATAGTGCATGAGCAACATGGGCTAGCAGGGGTGGAGGGATATCCCGATAGTGATGGCTGAGCCCTGCCACATCTCGATAGTGGTAGCTAGTTCTTGCTTTATTGTTGTCCTAACGGCTGGGCCCTGTCTCCTCCTGAGAGAGGATACCAAACCCTGGTGGCTTAATAGGTTTGCGCCTCCAGACCATAGGTGGGCGAGGTACTTTGTCGTCGCTAAGGACAGGTTGAGTTGATTTGGAATCGGAGTTGCAGAGGTAGCATTTTTCCTGCCTAATAGCTTCCCTCTTTGATGTAGTGGTGCTGGGCACACTGTTGGCGGAGTCGTGTAGCGACGGCGTATGAGAGGTCATTTGTATGCTAAGCTCCATGGTAATCCCCACATGTACACTCCGCCAAAACTCAATGCAATAGCGATCAGTAGAATCCCCTGAGCTTGCGAGTGTAGGTGCCGCGCAAGCCACAGCAGCCCCACATGCCTTGGCAGCCTCTGCAGCTCGCAGGCGTACAAAATCGTGAAGCTGCTCCCGCATAAGTGCCAGCTCCTCGTTAATTGGGAGGTGCAACTCCGCGCTGGCCAACCGTGGCTTTTGGTTGTGGGGCTGCAGCAAGTGGACGCCAATAGAGATGTCGTCATCCTCTGGTTTCCCCTTGATAATTGTCACCACTTGCGAGTTGTTGCCAATCTCCATGAAGCCGTAGAGCGCTGGTGCTGCCGGGCGTGGGTCCATAATGTTTATCAAAAGAGAAGCTGTGCAATTGCCTTCCATGCGCCCCTCTAGACGATAAAGAAGCGTAGTGGCAATTGCGTGTGCCTAGTGACGGGCTCTAAAATGCCAGCCGCGGTATTGGTGTGCATTGTCAACTCCTCCAGGTTGTCCGCAAAGAGGCCGAGCTGTCAAAGGTAGCTGAAACTAATGAGGATCAACTGCGCCCCACTATGCAAGCTGCGGGGCCTGAGTGTCGACAAGAACAGTGCCCTACACATTACCAGAAAAACAGCGGTAGAATTGCTTATTTTCTTGCATTCGTGCAGAGGTCGCGCAAGCGCAGAGAGTACTGCAAGCGAGCTGAGTGGCTCAGCTTGCCTACTAAAACCATGCGCTGGGCTACAGCCTGCCAGGGTGATGTCGCGTGTTGATTTGGCAAACCCTGAGCTGTATTGAGCGGATGGAGCAACAGATGTGCGGCGTGCCGCATGGTCTCCAGTGTGACGCCTAGGTTGGCAAAGAAGACCGCCGACATGCGGTGCAACGCCATGGAGATGATCTCCGCGCTGAGCTGCACTGTCGTGATTGGGGAAGCGAGTGCGCGCAAAGGTTGCAACTGGTGCAAGCGGTTGCAATTGGTGCATCTCTAGCACGCAAAAGGAACGTAAAATGCAGGGAAAGTCGGTGTCGTTACGTCCTTGGTCGCGCTTGTTGCACTTGTGAGCGGACGAGTGCCTGTGTGCTGCTGCTGTAAGCGTAGACTTGCGCGCATAATGTCTGCAATTGTTGCGCTGCCGCCAAGGAGACGTGTGCTTTTTGCGGCGGCGCCAGGTGTGCGACTGCGCCAAGTATGCGCCAGGCGTGCGTCGGACCTGTACCAGGCCTGTGCCTTGCGCAGAGGCCTACGTCAGTCTGCGTCAAACTTGCGCCAGTTGTGCGTGCGCCAACTTTGCGCACAAGGCTGCACAAGTCGCGCGCAAGACTGAGCCAGGCCTGCGCCAGTCGTGTGCTAGCCGTACGTGCAATTGTTGCATGCCTTGAGATGGCGCCATGTGGCGCTACGTAGGGGCTGGTGCGACATTGTGACGTCGTCGGGGTTGCGCAACTGTTGCCGTGACGCTTGTTGGGTCGCGCTCGTTGTTGCGTCAGCGTGTGCGCAGACCGTGTTGTTGTGCATAGCAATGAGAGCTGTTGTTGATTTGCCTCATGGCGCCATTGGGGCGCTTCTGACACGTAAGGATTGTGACCCAAATTTGTCCGGGGCATAATGGTTGACAATTCCTAGCAAAGTTTCAGATGTTGTTATCCTTGTGCGTCTTGTCGCTGCCCAAGCGTACCTTGCGGATGCGCAACCAGAGTTGAAGCCTTAGTTGCGCGCATGCATGGACAAAGCATCAGTGTTGCAACTGACACACATACTATGCATCAAAGTATGGGGTGCTGCAGCCAGCGCCTCTGCGCCAATCGCAGTTGTTGAATTGCACTTTGTTAGTCGGCACGTGACAGCGCGCCATGTGCTAGCGTGTGTGCGGTGTTGTTGGTGTGCCTGCGTTACACCTGCTGTTGCCACACTGGCGCACCACAGCTCGCAGCGCCAACGGCTGTTGTGGCGCTGCAAGTTGGCAAGATAGCTTGCGCCAGCACGCCAAGTGGCAGCGCATGTGCTGCTATTGTGCACTGTCCCTGTCAACGCTGCGCTGCCCTTGCTGCTATCAAATTGGCACAATGGCAATACGTAGATAACTTATGCTGAGCCCCTCAACCTCTGTATTTTGCCTCAACGTCCCTGCCTACCTGTGGGGATTACATGTAGCAGCAACTGTCGCTTCTACCCTCAGCTCACTATCGTTGTGAAATGCAAGCAGAGAGACCCTCAGCAAGGCCAATTGAAGGATGATTTGAGTGTATTCAGAGGGGTTGCTAGTACGAGTAGGGATATCACATGACTGAGACGTAGACCTGGACCTTGAGCCCCTAGACCTGCCGCTAACTCTGTCAACTGGTCTCTCAAACATCCTTGCTTCGTCTAAAGTAGGGCCATAGGAAATTGCACTAAAACGCCAGTCCTCTCCTCAGCTACGTGTGTTTTTACTCCTATAAAATAAGAATCGCCAGATAGATGTTGGAAGACATTGGCAAGGGGCACATTTCTCTGATTTGAGGGGGTTGCTCCTATCCCTTTGACTAACCCTTGAGTTGCCCTTCTGGTCCTAGTTTTAAAATACGGATACGGCATGTACGAATATGGCCTGTACGGATACGTGTATACGGGTGTGTCAATATTGTACGTTAGAATACGTCGGAATACGTGAGTGTCGGTGATATAAACCGACTATAAATTAAAAATAAATCGGTAAATCAGTCCATACGAGTCATACGGCCTGTACGGATACGAAGTATTATAATACGTATGGTACGGGCAAAAGAGCCTGTACGGGAGTATTTTAAAACTAGGCTTCTGGAAGCTATGACATCAACTCTTGAGGACCTTTGTCTTTCAGCTATCGAGGTAAGTGAGCTCCTCCTCCTCTGCTGCCTACTTTTCCAGTTTGTTCTTGCATAAGAGATGTAGGCAGCTAAGCCCTAGGTGGTACCGGTTGTATCATTGGATGTACTACCCAGCCCCTGCCCCTCCAGGAAATTAGACTTCCTTGTATGTATGCCCCTCCCTTCTTTGCCTCCCAAAGGTTGTTGCTTCCTTAACTGCTTATCCCTACTCTGGATTTGCTTCATTCTCTTCCTAGAAAGTACTGGGGTTTGATCTGCCAGGTTATGCAGCTCCCTATTTGGCATGGAGTGATTCATCTAAGACTTGCTGGGGGCTGCTGGGCTCTAAGCTTACAGAGCTCTAACTTTTTGGTATTCTTTGTCCCCTTAACAAAGGCGTGCTTTCCCTTAGAAAAATAATCTCGGCCCCTTCTCCTATGGTCCCTTGTGGTTTGGTTCATATCCCCAAGGCGCCCTTTCAGCCCGGGGCTCCAAGGAGCAATATGGGGTGGGAGGATGAAGCACCCATCAAGGTTATAGTAAAAATCATCTGCATTGGTGTAATGAATCTGGATATTGGTAGATATACTAATCCAGCTAATTGTAATAATTAATAAAGTCTATTTTGGTGAACTTAAGCTAATATTTGGTACGATGGACTTTTAGGAAAACAGTATCATTACTCTACGGATAGCAGCAGCAGGTTGAAGTCAACTTATGTCACGTTGCTGACACATTTTTTGACAGCCAGCTAACCACCTTGAGCGGTACTAGCAAATTGCTTAGTAATGCATTTAATTGAATATGCTAGATGAATGGCCAGATGACGCCTTAGGCAAATGGCAATTTGGGATGATGGAAGAAAGCTGTGGATTTGGTTAGCCAAGGTCCTATGAATGTGGTTAACTCTCAGGTAGGTGGTGCCATCGCAATTTTTGTTGAACAGTGAACTCATTCCATGAACACACTCTGAAACGGGTTTGGACCAAATACGCGACTAATTGTGGAAAACGCCCCAAAAACTAGATGTACGCCCATCTCCGTCCATAAGGTTTCTACGCTACGTCAGGCAAGGTGGAGAACATGTGCTCCAAATCAGAGGCGAAAATGGTATTTCTACAACGAATGGCGTAAAATTTTGTCCGAGAATATTTCATCGATTTTGAAGTGGAGAAAATTCTATCGTCTCATGCAATGTGCACCATGCAATTTTGGGCTAAGTATAACAACCGTAACAAAGGAGTGAATTGCTCACGGACTCTGTATTTTAATTGGTGGTCGTTAAGTTTGAGTGTGATGATAACATTATCATGGACTAGTAGGTTACAAATGTCCAAAAAAAAAGCAAAAACTATGTCAACTTCATTTGAAGAAGTTACCGGGTGGCGGGGGTGGCCTGACACGCCCGCTCCCAGTTGCCACTCACGTTTGGTAAAGCGAGCAAGGGGGCTCAAGGAACTTTGAAGTTCCTTGGCTACAATTGGCGGGCAGCAGGGGTGGCCCTGACAGGGCCTGAAATGAATCTTGCTTATTCAAGATTAATATATTTCATTTAAATATAAAAGATCAGAGATAGGTGGAAGCGTGTGAAATCAGGGAGCGATCTTCGCCCTTATAATGAATTCCGTTTACTCATCTATAGCCCTTGACTCACTTATCGTAGTGTGCCATAGTTGCACACGAATACGAGGCACAAGAAAGAGGCGAGCTTGAGGACTAGAGCTTCTCGTTTAGAAACTCCTGACCTCTTGCCTACCAGGCATACAAGCATGTGTAAGCACATACACAACATCAGGGGACTGAATAGCAAAGGCGCTCTCATTCAGATGACCATAAAGTAGCTCAAACACATCCCACTGACTTAGGTGCAAAAGCCATGGAATTTGTCCGCTGTGTGACCTCAAAATGTCAGAGGGCATAACTCTGTCAGTACTACTCCAAATTGAGCAAACTTAACGGCAACGGATGCATCTTGACGAGACCTTTCCAAAAAGTTATAGTTCGTCCCACTTGGAGCGCAGACGAAGCAACCGTGTTAATTTCCGTGAAGGCTGGTCATTAGAACAAACCCAAAAGTGCACACATGACTTGCAAGTAGAAATCCAACTGTGAAGCCTACTGTCCAGAATGAGGGACCACGAGATCCCAGCCTGCTATGTACCTAGTGACCACCTGGTTGACCACGGCGCAAGGTGCGCCGTTTCGTGGGAAACCCGTTAAGTTGGGACCCACGGATCTAGGTATAACGACCATATTAATTGGTCGGTTGACTGAAGTCCTAACTGTTCAGTTGACTGACGACGGCTCCGCCTACCCAGGAGTCAACCACACTGGTAGGACATCGGTTTATCGAATCTCAGTCGACCTCCCGACTTTCAGTATACTTCGGTCACATGTGCCAATCTACAAATAACAATCTAAATGAATATGTCTATCCTCTGCGTACTGAAGCTAAGTATATTGACTAATATCAAGCGAGCTTACTATATGTCAACCTACTGATATTATATTCTATATATAACTGATATATAAATCTCAGCAAACTACACTATGATATAAAAGTCATCCTGCTGACCTTTTCAACAAAGTCAGCAGACTACACTATGGTACAAAAGTCATCGTGCTGACCTTTTTGACAAAGTAAGTAAACTCGCATTACATCGATATACATTCATTTAGATGAACTCGCACATGTGAGTATATAAACATAATACTTATTTAGTGTTATATTTATATATGCAATTAATCAAATAAATAATGAACTGATTCATTACAGGGCCCCTCGCCGTTGCCCGTTACAAACTATTGAGCAACGGGCTGAAGTAACCAGGCCGTAGGGGTGGCCCTAACAGCTCCCGCTGCCCGATCACTTGTGTCACCATGCACCGGACGCGTATCGCCGCGCGGCACGGGTGTCACGTTTTCATTTTTCAAGGGAATCTGTAGTGATTTGAGTTACAATATACAAATTTGCATATATTTTAATGTATCTGAATATATTTGGAGTAGTATTGTGTGGAGTCAAGTGTGAATAGATACTCTAGTGACTTGGTTCATGTCCTTTGAACCTTCTAAGGCATTTTCGAAGTTAGAGGAAGGACCTAGAAGACTCCATGTGGCACAAGTCAAATGTGCCATTTTTAGGTCAAAAGGACATGTGTTATTATTCTAGAAAGAGGTGGCAAGTTTTGGGATGTGTAAAGTGCCAACACATCAACATGCACCTTCCTAGAAATTACTTATGTAGCAAGTATATAAACAAGAGCTAGAACATAGAAAGACATTCCAGAATCACTCTTGTACTTGCCAAATTCCAAAAATATATTAACTTTCAAGAAGCCATCTCTCTTTCAAGAAGCTACCACTTGTGTTCAAATATCCTTGTCTTGCTAGATAAAGTATTATATTTCACTAAGTACTTTATCTATCTGTTCCACTACAGTGGTATCGGAGAACCCTGTTGAAGGTGGAGACCCCCGTTGAAGACGACGTTCCAGCCCCGATGAGTTTGAGAGGTTACCTTGGAGGAGAGAAGGTCCACATCTTGGTGGATAGCGGAGCTCAAGGCAACTTCATCGCTGCAGATTTTTCCACCAAGCACGGCATTACTATGCAAACTCTTGACCACGACGAGGAGATTATGATGCCTGACGAATTCTCCTATACTACCCCTTCCAAAAAAACGTGCTCTTTGACATTCTCTATCAAGTCCTTCAAGGATAGAGTAGTGTTCTCCCCCATGCAATTGGGCAAGTACGACGTCATCCTAGGGACGCCTTGGTTGACCAAGCACAACCCCCAAGTTGATTGGAGGGACGGTACTATCAAGATCAAGAATGACATCACTTCAAGAATCTGTATTTTGTGCGCAATCCAAAATATCCAGACCCAAGACATCAAGAAGCCGGCACACGAGATACTATTATCCGCCCTCCAACTCAAGAGACTTGTGAGGAAGGGACACGAGCTTCTTTTGGCCTTGATCACGCCAAAAGACATCAAGAAAGACATCGAGAGTCAAGAAGGCAGCCCCATTCTCAAGGAGATACAAGAAATCTTAGCAGACTACAAAAAAATATTTTCCTCAGATTGCCCAAGGGCTTACCCCCCAAAAGATTCGTGGACCACAAGGTAGAGTTGGAGCTTGAAAGCAAGCCCATCTCTCGGCCTACGTTCAAAATGTCATACACGGAGCTAGACGAAGTCAAGAAGCAAATCAAGGAGCTACTGGAGCATGGCTTCATTCGACCTAGCAAGTCGCCATTTGGAGCCCCGGTGCTATTTGTCAAGAAGAAAGATGGTACCTTGAGGATGTGTGTGGACTATCGCGCCCTCAACAAGATCACCATCAAGAATCGATACCTGCTGCCGCGCATGGATGAGCTCATGGACCGGCAGGTTGGAGCCAAGTACTTCACGAAGGTGGACTTGAGAAGCGGCTACCACCAGATTCGCATCGCTGAACCTGACATAGAGAAGACGGCATTCAGGGCAAGATATGGACATTTTGAGTTCATGGTCCTGCCATTTGGACTCACCAACGCGCCAGCAACTTTCATGACTATGATGAACACCATATTTCAGCCCATGTTGGACAGATTTGTGGTGGTATTCATCGATGACATCCTTATCTACAGCAAGACCCTTGAAGAGCATGCGAGACACTTGAAAGAATTCCTCGAAGTATTGAAGCAAAACAAGCTATTTGCAAAGGAGTCAAAGTGCGAGTGAAATGAATCGACTTACCAAATAGGCGATTAACAATTAATAAAGATCTTTATATCAGCAAGTAATCTTTATGGTATTTTCCGTTAACTGGTTTAACGGCAAAGGTCAACACACTAGCAGTGAATAATACTCGTCAGTCAAATGAGAGTAAACTAGCATCAATAATGCAAATCAGTAAACTCATACATAAGCAAGGTTAGAAGACAGTGCGTATCAATGGCTTCTCGCCTTGGATTCAGATCTCTCTCAGTAAGCTGTACAAGAGAGTTGGCCTCGTTTCCGAATGCCGAACTCGAGAGCAATGCCTAGCATATGTACATGGAATGAGTTTACTGTTCAACGGTCAGTGCGATGGCACCGCCTACCCGGGAGTTAACCACGTTGGTAGGACCTCGGTTAACCAAATCCACCGCCATCTCCCATCATCCCGAATAGCCATCCATCATAGGGATGTCATCTGGCCATTCATCTAGCATATCGCACTTAGATGCATATCAAGGCAGTTCGCTGCTACCGAGTACGGAAGTCAGCTGGCTGTCAAAGAATGTGTCAGCAAGCTGACTTAAGTTGACTTCAGCCTGCTGCTTTTGGCCGAGTCATTAAACTGATAATTATGTAAAGTCCAGCAGACTGATTATTAACTAAAGTTCAGCAGACTGACTACTAACTAAAGTTCAGCAGGCTGAACTAAATTAACTATTATATTTAAATGAATATTATATCTACTAATATACTGATTCATTACAATCCCTCCAACTTAACTTGTTGTCGCCTCGACAACATTAAACTGCAAAAGCTTTAAATAAAGAAACTGACCCTGACCAGCCTCCCTTACTGACTATCTTTTCAGCCTGTCACCTTAAGGGGTGGTTCCTGGGGCTTCAGGATCAGGGGACGGAGATCTGGACCTAGATCTGGACAGCCCTCTAGGTCTGTCAGCTGGCCTTCTAAAGAACCCTGTTTGCTCTAAAGTTGGCCCTCGAGGAGAACGGAGGATGGTGGCCTGCTCTTCAACTATTTGGGTGTTGATTCCCACATAGACAGGCATTCCAGTAGGATGCTGAAATACATTGGCTAGAGGTACATGCCCCTGAGCGGAGGGGGAGGCTGGCATACCTCTGGCCCACCCGCGTGTCCCTCTTCTGGCACCCCTGTCCTCTGGGGATTTCTGTCTGTGTCTGCTGCCCAGTACAGTCAGATCAGCTTCTTCCCCTGCTTGGGCAGGTGGGCTGGGGGAGCGAGCGCGGGGTCCAGTTGTCGCCATAACGGGGATCACATTCCACACACCTGATCGTGGTTCTTTAGGAAGTGCCACTGCCTGTCCCTGGGTATCCTGAGTACCTGCTGCTGATGCTTCTCCTCTGCCTTGTTCTTCTTCCTCATCCTCCTCATCCTCCTCCTCGGAGAGAGTAGGGGTCTCGTCCACTAAGTCGTCCTGCTCCCTAGTAGACATGGAGTAGTCTACCGACCTCCCTTTCTTAGGGCGCGCTGGAGGTTGCTTGGCCTTCAGCCTACTGATATCTATCCGGCCTGCATTCTTTGCCCATTTGACAAAGGCATGCTTTCCCTTAGAGAAGTAGTCTCTTCCCCTCCTCCTATGTTCCTTGGTCTCTGCATTCATATTGCTCAGGCATCCATTCAGCCTGGGGTCCCAAGGGGCAATGTGAGGTGGTAGGATGAGATAGCCGTCTAGGCCATAGTGGAAGTCATCCGGTTGGGCTCGGTCACACTCCTGCTTCTTATTTGTGACGGTCATCCACCTCCAGTCTGTTGGCTGCTGGTAGTACTGGGGTCCGTGCTCAGCCTTCCTCAGTTTACACGGGAACCAGTGGGGAGAGAACATCTGCTGTCCTGCTTCCCTGGCCAAGTACTCCCAGCTCCTTCTCTCAACTTCATTGTAAGCTGGCAGGAGTGTGAGGTAGAATACCGTATCCTTAAAGCTATCGGGCCGCATGCTCACCATCCGGATGAGTCTCTGATCTCCCACTATTCCCGGTATGGGGACCGGCTTGTCCTCTGAATCATCTGCGAGATACCGGGCCTGCTCTGCTGTATAGCCCACCATCTTAGCATAATCTTCGTAAAGGACCACGCCGGTGTGTGTCTCGATGTACCTGTCCAGTGCTGTAGCTCCTTCCTTCTGTAGCAGTGTTGTCTGTTCCAGCCTGTTGATCTCCTGGGCTGCCAGCAATGCTTCCTTCAGGTTATCGAAGTTTTGGCCACCCACCACAGTATACCTGTAAGTGGCCAAGCTCTTCTGTCTGTCCGCTTCAATCTTTTTTCTTTTCTCCTCTTCTGCCGCTGCCGCTTCTTCTTGCTGTTTCTTCTGTCTCTCCTCCTCAGCCTTCCTGAGGTTTTCCGCTTCCTGATCCTTCTTCCTCTGTGCCTCTTCTGCCGCCTCTTGTTGTTTGCGGACCCTTTCTTGTTCTCTCCTGGTGAGGGACGTCGCCGCCAGCTCCTTCTGGTATTGCTCCATTGTCCTCCTGGCTTCTTCTGCCTTGCGCTTTCTGTCCTCCTTTTGTGTGGTGGGCGCCATCCTGCACATGTAACCAGGGCACAAGTTAGTAGGATATGGACCTTTGTCATAGGGATTGCAGGAAGTATGTTAGTATTTAGTATAGTGGCTTCGCTGCTGTTTACCTTACAGGATGATTGCTAAAAGTTGACGTAGTTGCGATGCGCTACACATAAACGTATGAGTGTGTTTTTATCGCTCTCGCTCACTAACTGTCATATATTTTCCCCTCCAACTTAAATGGAGACAGGACCGCCTGTCACCTTCCCGTGTCAACTGAAATGACAGTTATGGAGGGACTCCAGCGGCCCGAAGGTGGAACCGTGTCAACGCCCCTTTGGCATTGGTCAAGTGGTCCTTAAACTCCCAAGTGTCCCCAGAGGCATCGTAACCCTTCCATCGAATGAGGTATTTCATGACATATTTAGACGATCGACGGACCGAGCGAGCGTCTAAAATCTCATCGACCTCATATTCCTCAGGGTCGCCGTTCCGGACAGCGGGGACCGGTCCCGGTTGGACAGGGAACCGACCTGTGAACAGTGTATCACCTTTGATGTACGGTTCCAGGAAGGAGACATTAAAGACCGGGTGCCCCTTGTATTCAGCTGACATGTTCAGTTTGTAAGCATTCTGACCGACACGACGGACCACCGAATATGGACCGACCCAGACAGGGCCAAGCTTTTTCTTGACCAAACCAGGGAGGTACAGGTGCTGAGAATGCAGTTTGACTAAATCCCCCTTGGAAAATGTCAGCTCCCGACGGTGTTGATTAGCGTATTTTTGTTGGCTTTCTTGGGCTATGTGCAGGTTTTGTTGGACTTGTGACAGGGTGTCAGCGAACTCCTGAGTTAACTGGAGGGAGACCGGGTTGTCAATCCCTTCAGGGTGAGTTAAAGATTCCCCTAGCACATCTAGAGGAGACTTAGGGACTCTACCCAGGCTGAGTTCAAAAGGAGTTTTGCCCGTTGACGCGTGCACCGCACTGTTGACCGCAAACTGAATTTGAGGCAACAGGTCATCCCAATTATCTTGTTTTTGGTTAATATATGCTCTCAGCACCTCCTGCAGAACTCGGTTAGTTCTTTCAGTCTGCCCATCAGTCTGAGGGTGGTTTGCTGTGCTGAGCAGCTGTTTGACTCCCATTAACCCCATTAAAGCTCTCCAGAACTTAGAGGTGAATTTTGAGTCTCTGTCTGAGATGATATTAGAAGGGAGCCCATGTTGGCATACTACATGGTTGTAAAACTGTCTCGCTGTTTCGAGTGCAGTCACTTTGACAGTTGTGGGGATAAAAATGACCATTTTTGTCAGTTTATCCACGACTACCAGTATTGAATCATGCCCGTTGGCAGTTCTTGGTAGTGAGACCACCCAGTCCATGGATATAGTTTCCCAGCGTCCCGCTGGGATGGGTAGCGGTTGCAAGAGACCTCCGGGTGGTGTGTGCCGAGACTTATTTCTCTGACACTGGTCACAGGACTTGACATATTTCAAGACCTCCCGGGGTAACCCCTCCCAATGATAATGTTTTGCCAGTTTGCCAACAGTTTTGGCCTGCCCCAAATGTCCACCCAGGAGACTGTCATGAGCTTGACTCAGTAAGAGAGACCTTATTTCCAAATTATTAGGAATGACCAGCTTCAGCCTGCCTGAAGTGGTTTCAGTCACCCAGACCCCTCCCTTGAGCTTATACCCGAGTGCGGTAGCACGACACATACCAGTAGTGGGGCTGGGCTCAAATGTTGGGTCAGAAAGGTAGGCTTTCCTAAGTTGTTCAAGGAAGGACTTTTTCACCTTTAGTGAAGTGAGTGCACACAGGACTTTATCTACAGCATGCTGACTAAAGTTCCTTTCTTGCAAGTCAGGTCTTCTAGAGAGTGCATCAGCAGGATTCAACTTCCCTGGTTTGTAGTCGATCTGGACTTGGAACTGCTCCAGCATCTGGCTCCAGCGGTTCTCCCTCCTCGACAGCTTGGACTTCTTCTGAAAGTGGGTCAGAGCTAGATGATCTGTAATCACCTTAAAAGCTTTACCATGTAAGTATGCTCTCCACTGTTTGAGTACATGAATGATAGCTAGCAGCTCTTTATCATGCACTGAGTAATTAATCTCCGCTGGATTAAATTTCATAGACTCATACAACACAGGATGCCACTCCTGCCGTACCTTACCATCCTTTGTGGTTTTGTCAGCAGGCTGCAACAAAATAGCACCCATGGCAAAATCAGAGGCATCAGTAACCACCTGCACCGGTTTGCTGGGGTCATACACGGCTAGCACTGGGGCAGAACAAAGGGCATCTTTAAGGGTCTGGAAGGCAGCCTGCTGCTCTTCCCCCCACACATACCCGATGTCTTTCTTAGTAAGGTCAGTCAGTTTACTGGCCTTTGTGGAATAATTCTCAATAAATCTCCTATAGTAGTTAGCCAACCCGAGGAAGGATCTAACTTCAGAGACAGACTGTGGTACTGGCCAGTCCCTTATGGTCTGGACTTTCTTAGGATCCACACTGATGCCCTCTTTACTGACAACGTGGCCTAAGAATTCAATACTTTCCTTAAAGAAATCACACTTGCTCATTTTAGCATACAAGTGATTTTTCCGCAGAGTGTCCAGCACTTTCTTTAAGTGTTCAGTGTGCTGAGCTTCATCTTTAGAGAAAATTAAAATATCATCCAGGAAAACTTGCACAAACTTATCCAAATAAGGTCTGAAAATGTCATTCATAGCACCCATAAAGGTAGCAGGAGCATTAGTCAGTCCAAATGGCATCACGTTGAACTCATAGTGTCCATAACGTGTGCGGAAAGCAGTCTTGTGTTCATCCCCCTCAGCAATTCTGATTTGATGATAACCACTCTTGAGATCTATCTTACTGAACACCTTAGCGCCAGACAGGGTATCAAGCAAGTCCTCGATTCTGGGTAAAGCATACTTGTTCTTTACTGTAATTCTGTTCAGGGCTCTGTAATCCACACACATCCGCATACTGCCATCCTTTTTCTTAACAAATAGGATAGGTGCGCCGTACGGTGATTTACTGGGAGAAATGTAACCATTTTCCTCCAGCTCTGCAATCTGTGTTTTCAACTCCTCACTCTCCAAATAAGACAAGCCATACGTGCGTTGCCAGGGTGGCTGGCTACCAGGTAATAAATCAATCCTATGATCTACTTCCCGCTTAGGGGGTAGTCCTGGAGGCATATTAAACACATCCGTGTACTGAGCAACAATGTTTGCAGCAGTAGGGTGTTCCGGAGGGTGTACCTTTTTCTCAACCACTTCTTCAGGTTGAGGAGGTACCTCTCTTAGCAGCAGACAGAACATTCTGTCTTCCTTCTGGTTCCAGCTTTTGACGAACTCCATTGCATTCAGCAACTTGCATCCTTCTGGAAGCCTCTTCTTTTCCTTCATTTGCCATCCACACAGGACAAGAGGAAGAGCACTGGTGGGTGCCAAGTCAGTCTGCCCATCACTGGCTCCTCTCACTTTAACTGTACCTCTGCTCCAACACACTTCAGCTTGATGTCTATTAAGCCAGGACCTGCCTAGCACGAGATCATAAAAGCCAGTGTTGAGTACCTCAAATGTAAGCGTTTCAGTTAGAACTGCAATGCCAGAACCTAACTGGACCTCAATAGGCTTGGTTATAACTCCTCCCGGGATACTTGAGGCATCTCCAAGGAATATTTTTCTATTCCCTTGGGTGACAGTAGGCAGCCTTAGCCGCTTAACTAAGTCCTTGTGGATAAAAGTATGTGACGCCCCTCCGTCAACAAATGCCCTCACCTTCCTACCTGCAATCATGCAATGCAGTAGGATAGGGGGGACTGTCTTTTCCTGACTTTCGCATTGTTCTCCTGACGTAGCAAAGAAATGTTGGACATCAGGTGGAACAAGAGCATCCAGAGTGTGCACTCTCTGGACGTCTATATTGCTGATGGTCTCCTTTATCTGGTTGTCAGGCATGCATAGTGAATCCAGTTCAGCAGGACCCATAATACCTGCTACGAGGGCAGCTAGTGACGACTCACTATCTCTAGCATCCTCACAGTCAGTAGACTGGATTACTGACTGTTGCTGTCTTTTAAAGGCTGGTCTTTTCTCTCGACCTTAGGCAGGTGCTTGACCGGACACTGTTCTCTGTAGTGGCCTTTCTGCTGACAATGGTAGCAAGTAGATTTTGCTGAGGCTGGTCTCGGCTTAGTCCTACCACCACCCCTTCCATAGCCACCTCGAGAGGGACCACCTCTACCTCTAGACTGAATAGCATTGTACTCATACTCATATTCATCACCCTGATTATCCTCAGCCTGGTCTCCTTCAACTGCATTGTAGGAACCGTGGGGCTTTTTGACAATCTTAGACACCAAAGCGTTACTCTGGCGCTTGTGATTGAACTGCTGCTGATCCCAGGCGTCAGCATCCTGGATCAAGTCAGCCAGTTTCTCATACTTTTTCTCAGCAAAATGACCAGAGACCTCGGATTTCAAGCCATACCTGAAGTATGCTATCCTATACCGTTCTGGCAAATCAGGCTGCTTCATCATGTTCTCTTGGAACTTTTGAGCAAACTCAGCAACTGAAGTGGTCTGCTTCAGTGTCAGGGAGATCATCGCATAGATAGCTTTCTCCTGCTGGTTGATGACATCAAACTTCTCATGCAACTTCTCGACAAACTCTACCCACGTAGGGTCACCGAGTTGCCGAGCCTTACGCTCTTCCTTCCAGTAAAGCCACCAGTCTGCGGCACTGCCTTTCAGTAGCGCACCGGTGTGCCTGACCTTCTCGTAATCTTGCAGTTCTGGGTAGTTCTCCAGCCACTGCTCAACATCCGCGAGAAACTTGATCAGGTAATATTTTCTGTTTCCCTCAGGATCATAGTCCTGGGGAGGTTTCGGCTTGGGCTTACTAGGCCCTCGGCCACCACCACTAGTGGTGTGAGACCCCAGTTGGTCTCTGTCCCGGAGTAGGGACATTATGATTCTTTTGTCCTCCTGCTGGGACTGATACATGGTCGCCATTTGCGACTGCATCTGAACGAACAATGCTCCCAAGTCTACATTTTGGGGTGGTAGATTAGCAAATGCAGCAGCAGCATTGGCATCTACTCGCTGAGTAGTGTCCTCAACAATCCCTCTTGCTCCTGCAGCAGCAATTCCTGCCGCATTCAGCCAGTCACGTATTTGACCTAGGGGTACATTGAGTTGTACGGCAGGAGGTGGGTTCAGAACATTGGCCCTTGATGCCATAAGTTCTTCAACAGTGCGCTCGTCAGCTGGCTGTCCTTCCCTCCTTTGTATATCTTCAGCGGCCTTTGCTACTTGTTCAGCTTCTAGTCTGGCTATCTCCTCCTCAGCTTGCTGAGCTGCGACTGAGGCAATAGCAGCTGCCTCATCTGCAGCCTCCCTAGCTGCAGTATCCGCTACTGCTTCCGAATAGGTACGGTTTCCCGCTACATGGCTTTCCGCCTGGTTTTCGACATTCTCGTTATCCTGGTTCTCCATGTCTCGGGAGTTGCTAGTTTGAGACCTTGTCCTTACCATACAAAGAAGACTGTGATAACTGCTCCGATACCACTGAAATGAATCGACTTACCAAATAGGCGATTAACAATTAATAAAGATCTTTATATCAGCAAGTAATCTTTATGGTATTTCCGTTAACTAGTTAAACGGCAAAGGACAATACACTAGCAGGGAATAATACTCGTAAGTCAAATGCGAGTAAACTAGCATCAATGATGCAAATCAGTAAACTCATACATAAGCAAGGTTAGAAGACAGTGCGTATCAATGGCTTCTCGCCTTGGATTCAGAGCTCTCTCAGTAAGCTGTACAAGAGAGTTGGCCTCGTTTCCGAATGCCGAACTCGAGAGCAATGCCTAGCATATGTACATGGAATGAGTTTACTGTTCAACGGTCAGTGCGATGGCACCGCCTACCCGGGAGTTAACCACGTTGGTAGGACCTCGGTTAACCAAATCCACCGCCATCTCCCATCATCCCGAATAGCCATCCATCATAGGGATGTCATCTGGCTATTCATCTAGCATATCGCACTTAGATGCATATCAAGGCAGTTCGCTGCTACCGAGTACGGAAGTCAGCTTGCTGTCAAAGAATGTGTCAGCAAGCTGACTTATATGGACTTTCAGCCTGCTGCTTTCGACTGAGTCAGCAAACTGATAATTATGTAAAGTCCAGCAGACTGACTATTAATTAAAGTTCAATAGGCTGAACTTAATTAACTATTATATTTAAATCAATATTATATCCACTAATATACTGATTCATTACAGCGAGTTTGCCAAACAAGAAGTAGAGTTCCTAGGTCTCCACGTGACTGCTGATGGCATCAAGATGGACCCCAAGATTATCACGGTGGTAGAGGAATGGCCAACCCCCACGACCTAGAAAGAACTCCAATCATTCTTGGAATTTGCCAATTGGTACAAGAGATTCATCCAGAGCTTCTCGCACATAGCAGCCCCACTCTCGGATCTACTGAAGAAAGACAAGCCATATGTTAGGACCAAGAAAGAGGAGGAAGCATTCCAACAATTGAAGCAGAGATTGACGACATCCCCGGTGCTCACACTCCCAAGTCCAAACCCAGATTGGCCCTACCACGTCGTCACCGATGCATCTTCCTATGCAATAGGAGCAATCCTGCTTCAAGACCAAGGCAAGGGTCTGTAGCCCATTGCCTACGAGACAAGAAAGCTAAATCAAACCAAGCAAAATTATACAACCACGGAGCGAGAGGCGTTGGCGATTGTACATGCCTTGAAGGTTTGGCGTTGCTGCGTTGAAGGACGCAAGGTGCTGGTCACTACGGACCACGTGGCGTTGAAGCACCTCCGGACGCAGCCGGACGCAGCCGTATCTCTCGAGGAGACAAGCAAGATGGAGTGGATAAATGCAACAATACAACATCACAATTCAGTACCAGCCCGGCAAGACAAACCCCGATGACCCCCTCTCAAGACTGCAATTAAACGTAGTGATGACATCCCCGAAGACAAATCTGGAAGCTCAATTTTCAGCCGCCTATGAAAGAGACCCTTGCTACAAGAACGGAGAAGCAGCCTTGGATCCATACAAGAAGCAAGAAGGCAATTATTGGGTGAGGCAAGATACAGGCCAGAGATATGTTCATGATGACTTAGACCTTCGGCTCTTGCTTCTACGAGAAGCAAACCCTCTTGGAGGACACTTTGGGATCCTCAAGGCCACGGGCGTTCTAGCCAAGACTTATTGCTGGTCAGGCATGTCTAAGCAAGTCAAGGAGTACTGCAGGAGCTGTGACACATGCCAAAGAGTCAAAGCATCATCACAAAAGGCGGGAGGACTCCTCCAACCACTACCAATCTCGGAAAGACAATGGACGGACATCTCAATGGACCTTATCGTGGACCTGCCCGTGACACCTCGAGGCCATAATGCAATACTCACGGTGGTGGACAGACTTACTAAGATGGCTCATTTTGATTCCCACGACAACTAAGACTACAGCACCACAACTTGCAAGACTCAACTTCGACAACATATTCCGACTCCATGGACTACCATCAAGAATTGTGTCGGACAGAGATCCAAGATTCACAAGCCATTTTTGGAAAAATCTCTTCAAGAACTTGGGTACATCGCTGGATATGTCCACTGCATACCACCCGCAATCGAATGGGCAAACCGAGCGTATGAATTGTACCCTAAAGACCTCTCTAAAGGCCTACGTGTCTACTCTGGAGCAAGATTAGGACATGTACTTGACCCCCCTGGAGTTTGCCTACAACAACACAACGCAGGTCTCTACCCAAGAGTCCCCATTCTTCCTCAACTATGGCTTCCATCCCACCATGCCGCTGAGCTTCACGGCTGGCCATGATGAAGTACCTACAGCAACAGATTTTATGGAGACATTAGACGCATGCAGCCCTTACAGCAACGAAGAAAACTTTACAACAGGCGCAAGATGCTCAAGGAAGAGTTGCAAACAGGTCCAGAAGAAAAATTACGTACAGAGTGGGTGACAACGTGTTACTATCATCCAAGAATATTTCTCCCAACAACAGGCCTGCCAGCAGCAAGTTCTCTCCCAAGTATTTGGGACCCTTCAAGATTATCCAGCAAGTCAACCCCGTTGCTTTCAAGCTAGAACTTCCCCAGACTATGCACATCGACCCCGTATTCCACGCTTCCCTCTTCAAGCCATATGTGCAACCCGACAACAAGTTCCCAGGACGAGTGACAACCTCGCCAGCCCCAACAATAGTGGATGATCATTTGGAGTTCAAAGTTGAAGACATAGTGGCTATGAGAAATTTCAGGAGACAGCAGCAATACTTGATCAAGTGGAAAGGATATCCAGATTCTGAGAATAGTTGGGTGGCGGCACACTACCTTGACAAAATTCAGAGAAAGCTGAATCGCTTCCATGCCGCCAACTCCCATCTTGGACTTGCCCCAAGTCTCTCTACTAGAAGCCCAAAGACTTTAGTAAGGCAGCCTGCCACCATCAAGAAGTAGCAGAAGACCCCTTGGAGGCAGCCTGCAAGAACCAGAATGAGGAAAAATTGACATTAGACACTCTTCTCTTCTCGCAGTTTCTAGACAGAAATCTAAAACTGCTACTGCCCATAGGTCTCTGCATAATAAATTCTGAAAATTTACTTGGATGTATTCCATGAGTAGCTGGTCATTAGAGTCCAAGTTTGCTCAATTTGGAGCCGTGGTCAATGAGATATGATGCTCTGAGTAGAATGGGGTCAGGCTGCGGGCATTGTTAGGACAGAAAATGCCTTCTAACATTGTGCCCTCCCCTGAACTTGGAATGCTTTGAAACTCAAGATTCTGGTAGAAAATCTTACAATGCTCATTTTGAGACTTACTTTGCAGAATTTGGAGAAGTATACAAGGACTTAGGATTTTCAGAAGTTTATGCACAGATTTGGAGGAGTGCCTACTCTTCCAGCGCTCAACGACACTCCAGGGATTAGGACGCTCTCAAATTTGGTGACCAGGTAGAGTTCTCCGACGCAATCCGTCTGGCATTTAGATTTTTAGATTAGAAGCAATTTTTTGGACGCTATGAATTTTTAAATTTGTGACAGATTGTGGGCCAACTTGTACAATTCTCTTTATCATCAAGGAGTAGGCTAGCCAATAAGGTCACACCACCCACGACCTTGCCCAGTCTACCTTACATGTGTAGCACCTGACTTGGCGCCTTTGACTAATCCTCTTCACATGTGTGACATCTGACTTGAAGCTGCTGACTAGTCTGCTCCACATGTGTAAGACCTGACTTGACGTGCCGAGACGTCGCTTTTTTTTGTCGGGGGGGTGATGTAGTGATTTGAGTTATAATATATTAGTTTGCATATATTTTAATGCTTTTGAATATATTTGGAGTAGTATTGTGTGGAGTCGAGTGTGAATAGATACTCTAGTGACTTGGTTCATGTCCTTTGAATCTTCTGAGGCATTTTCGAAGTTAGAGGAAGGACCTAGAATACTCCATGTGGCAAAAGTCAAATGTGCCATTTTTAGGTCAAAAAGACATGTGTACATTATTCTAGAAAGAGGTGGCGAGTTTTGGGATGTGTTGGGTGCCAACACATCAACGTGCACCTTCCTAGAAATTACTTATGTAGCAAGTACATAAACAAGAGCTAGAACATAGAAAGACATCCCAGAATCACTGTTGTACAGGCCAAACTCCAGAAATATATTAACTTTCAAGAAGTCATCTCTCTTTCAAGAAGCTACCACTTGTGTTCAAAGATCTTTGTCTTGAATAGATAAAGTATTCTAATTTACTAAGTACTTTATCTATCTGTCTCACTACAACAGCTGTCGTGCGCTAAGAACGCGGGCGTGCGTCAGTGTCATACGCAATACGAAACAAGTCAGCAAGCTTTGCTGCAATAGAGTCTATAATACATGTGACGTAGTTGACAAAAAGAGAGGCAAGTGTTGAATACTTTTATCCCCCCCCCAGCTCTCAGCCTCCAACTGATGAGCTGTTGCTGCCTAGTGCTAACGCTGAGCACGCGCTACAAGACCAGTCGCAGCTGGCACGCGCAATCGTGTCGGGTTGAGACAGCCGACGTGGAAGCCGTAGGGAGCGGGCGCAGCTGGACGTCGGTCCACGATGTCGAGCGGCAAAGAGGCCGTGTGGATGCCTCCTTATTGTCAGTCGGGCCATTAGTGGACGCGCTCGGTCCAGTTGTCGACGGCGGCGCCGATGAGAAAGAGCACCTCCTGTCCCAAGAGGACGTCAAAGGTCTCAGAGCGCGTCACGAGGGCGTGCCAATGGATTGTCATCTCGTCCGCCGTCCCTGGCCTGAAGGTGAAGCGGAGCGCCAATCGTGTGCGCCCGCTCACAAACTCGGAGGTGCCAGCTGCCGTGTTGATTCGCGTCGGCAAATCCTCCAAGTCGTTCAAAGAGAGGCCCAGCTGTCAGAAGTAGCTAAGGCTAATGAAGACCGGCTGCGCGCCTGTGTCGAACATGATGTGCTGCGGGGCCTGGGTGTTGACGAGCACAATCCCCTGCGCAATATCCAAGAAGGCGGCGTTAGGACTGCTTATCATCTTGCGCGCATGCGCAGCTCGCGCAGGTGCAGAGAGCACCGCGTCTGCGGCGTCGGACGTTGGCTTGCCAGCGGCGGTGCGTAGATTGGCACCGCGAGGCTGCAGCAGCAGCTAAGCTGCCAGCCTCCTCGCCTCTAGCGTTACTCCGAGGTCCGCAAAGAAGACCGCTGGCATGCGGTGTAGGGCCAAGGAGACGACTTTAGCGCTGAGCTGCACCGTCGTCATAGGCGAGGCGAGCTTGTGAGGCGCGAGAGCAACTGGCGTTGGGGGCGGCTCGAGCACGCGGAAGGCACGCGGAAGACGTGGTGTCTTTTCTGTGCGGCGTCCCTGGTCCGGCTCATTTCTCTTGTGTGAGGCTGCTGGCCGGCCGGCTGCTGCCAGGAGCGTACGCTTACGTGGTGCACTGGCGGTTGTTACGCTTCTGCCAAGTGGCAGCGTGCGTGCGTGACAGATGACGGTGGTCGAGGCGTGCGTGGAGCTGCGAGAAGGCGTAGTTGTTGCGGCTACGATCAGGTGCAGGTCGGGCCTATGCCGAACCTCTGCCAAGCTTGTGTCTAGTCTGCTCCCACCCTGGCCTGAACCTATGCCAGACTTTTGCGAGACCTGCGGCAAGTCTGTACCAGACCTGCGCCAAGCCTGGGATGCTGAGGCAGGGCGTGTGGCAATATGGAAGCCATCCGCGTTGCCGACAGCCAATGTTGCACCAGATTGCGCAGCGTTGCACGATGCTAGCGGCAGCGCGTTGCTTGCAGCTGCGGATGTTGCACGTGCGCCAGGTGATGTTACGCTGTCGCCAGGTGGCTGTCATTTGCTGTGAGAGCGCGTCGTCAGAGGCAGCTCAGGCGTGCTGGCGTCGGGACTCGCCGTGTTGCTGCTGACAGGTGTCAGCGCGGGGCGAGCCGGGCCTGCAGGATCGTCGATGTCGGCGCCAGCGGCCTTCGTCATGGGCGCTCCGTCGTTGTGTGGACGTGCGCGTGGCGGCTGCGTTGACTCAACAGCGGGGCTGTGTGCAGCGTGGGCTGCCAGGGCTGCACAGGTTGGGGGCCTGCCACTTGTCAGCTTGCCCGCCTTGTTGCTGCTGACAGACGTCAGTACGGGGCGCGTTGGATCTGCAGACGCGTCACTGTCGACGTGTGCAGCCCTTTTTGTGAGCGCTTCGTTGTCGTGCGAACGTGCGCGGAGCTACAGCATCAACCCAACAGCGGGGTCATGTGCAGCGTGGGCTTCCAAAGCTGCGCAGACCTGGGGTCTGCCATCTGTCAACGCGTCGGCGCATACCCTGTCGCATGTGACGGGTGTCAGCGCGGGGTGTGCCGGGACTGCAGACGCATGCCCGCAGCTCCCGTCGTAGGCGCTTCGTCGTCATGCGAACGGGTGCGTGGCTGCAACGCTATTGTTGCGCCACGTGGCAAGCACTGGGGCTGCTTGATGTTGGTGCTGGGTGTGCACGCAAGAGTTGCGCCACCGCCAGATAACACCGTAGCGTCGACCAAAGGAGCGTGCGTGAACTGCGCTGCGCACGCATCGTAGCTGTCGGCGCCGCAGAGGCCTCGTAGACGCGCGATCTCAACGTTGGCCTCCACGAACGCATCGCTAACATAGTCGACCCCGAGCATTAACGCGGCATCCGTCGTAGCCGTAATTGTCGTCATAGGCGCTCTGTCATAATGCGGACGTGCGCATGGGTGCAACGCTGCTGCTGCAGCATGTGGCCGGTTCTGAGACTGCCAGATGTTGGCTTTGGGCGTGCGTGCACGTGCTGCGTTGTTGCCAGATGTCAATGCCACCACGCCGGCCAAGAGTGCATGTGCAAGCAGGGCCCCGTAGGCGTCGTAGCTGTCGGCGGCAAATAGGGCGCGGAGTCGTGCGTTCTTCGCCTTGGACGCAGCTAGCGCGTCGCTGAGGTTGCCGTAGCTGAAGATGTCCTTCCCGGGGTCAGCGCGGCGTTTGTCGTAGCCGTAGCTGCCGTGATCGCGGGGCGTCCTCTCGTGCGAGGGTTCTGCATGCCTTGCTAGCCAAAGAGGGCGTAGGATCATCATGAGCGCGTCCAGCCTCCATGTTGCACTGCTTCTGCAAGCATACGACCTGCAAATGCCCTGCCTTGCCGCAGTAGGTGCAGTCGCCTGGCCTGCCGTTTTGCGCCAGAGTGCACTCATGACGTGTGTGGCTCGTCTCTCCACATGCCCAGCAAAGGTCGCCCGTCGTTGCGGCCATGAAGAAACGGCCACGTGGAGCGTTGTGAGACTGCGTCTATGCTGGCAACTGCGAGCGTTGCGGTTGCTGTTGCTGATGTTGGCGGGCAGGAGCGAAGCGTGCTGTCGAGGAGGGCAGTACCGGTGCCCCCTGGCGTATGCAGTGGATGCCAGGCCTACACAATTGTTGATGTTGCTCCGTGCGGCAGCCAGACTTTGACGCTCCACAGCTTTGTAGGCGTCCTCCAGCGTGTAGTCAACGCCGGCGCGATCAATGAGGGGAGCGATGGCCCTCTCCCTCAGACGCGGATCGATGGCTCGTAAGAAGATTTCCGCAGCCTCCTGGTCGGCCCAAAAGTATGGCCCAAAAGTATGGCCCAAACGATCACTGGAAGCACATCATGATCTTCAAGAGTAGTCCTATGGCAGGGGTTGAAGCTGTGACTTTGCTCACCACTTGTAAAGTTCTTCAAGTGACTGGAAGCCAGCAAGGTTTGCTCTTCACAAGAGAGAGACTAAGTGGTCCTGGAAATACAAGAGATAAAAATGTAAGCTTTACTGATAATCCTTGTGACTTACAACTAGCGTAATAGGACTTCTAAAAAGATGTCTCTCTAGGAACATCTCTGGTACTTATACTCCTGGAAACCCGGTGCGTTAGGCGCGGATTCAATGCATGTAGTCTTCATCTAAGATCTACCTTTGCACACACACACACACACACATGTACCTATTATGCTAGCGCTCCAATGAGCTAATTACTACTCAATCCAATCAAAAGCGAGATGCTAGAATATGCTAAATGCTTGTGATAGGTCGAGCTCACTTTAGCACATGCTAAGCTTGTAAAATAAGCTTGCACACTTATGTTCGTGCAATCGGACAGTTGCCCGCTAAGCCGTGGTACTCCTGCGGGCTGTAACGATTCTTGTTGGTTGAGCACATGTTGGTCGGTTGCGCCTGGGCCAACCGACGGGCTGCAATTGTCGGTCGGTGGCCTTGGGTGCCCTTGGTGGCCTCGCCACTGAGGTGTTGGGCACTTAGGAGTGCCTGGGCCCCAAGTGACGGGCATATAAGTGCCCCTGGGCCACTTGAAGGTGCCCGCCACCTTCCGGTGGCGCCACGTGGCCTCGGTGGCTCCTGTCGCTTGGGTGCCGAGCTGCGGTGTTTGGGCCAAACGCTGGAGCCCGCCACCTCCTGGTGGCTCCACGTGGCCCCCCATCGGGGTCGTTGCCTCTGTTACGGCTGTTACTTGGGTCCTAGTGGCCCGTAGTGGCTATGGGCGAAAGTCAAGTACCACCGTCTAGTATTGGGCGAGATACTCGACCTGTACCTGGTGCGTCTAGTACGTCTGGCACACGTGACAAGTGTTGACTTGTCACGTGGCATCTATCCCCTTGGCATGCGAGCATAGCAACTTAATAAAATAAATCACACAAATGCAAAGAGGCAAATGCCCGTCTGAGGTTGATCGCTCACACGCTTGTAGCTCGAGTTCGTGCAACGACTTCAATTCAATAAATCATAACATTAATTTGTAATATTCATTCAAATATAATAGTTAAGTAAGTTTGATTTGTTGAACCATAGTTATTATTTAGTCTCTTGGATTCTTTAGTGTTATTGAGCTTAATGACTCAGCCAAGAGCAGCAGACTGGAGTCTCCCATTGGTCAGCTTGCTCACACATTCTTTGACAATCAGCTGATTGCCATACTCGGTATAAGTAAACTGCCTAGTTATGTATCTAAGATGCTAGATGAGTGGCCGGATCACACCCTTGGGGTGGATGGCAATTTGAGATGATGGAAGATGGCTGTGGAGTTGGTTAGCCGAGGTCCTACCAACGTGGTTAACTTTCGGGTAGGCGGTGCCATCGCACTTGCCGTCAAACAGTATACTCATTTCATGTACATAGGAAATGTCATGCTCTCGAGTTTGGCATTAGGAATTGTGGCCAACTCTCTTGTACCGCTTACTGAGAGAGAGATCTGAATCCAAGGCAAGAAGCCATTGATACGAACTATCTTCTAACCTTGCTTATGTATGAGTTTACTAATAGCATGACTAATGCTCGTTTACTTGCATTTGACTTGTGAGTATTGTAATGCTAGTTGTGGAGTCTTTTCCTGATTACCAAGTAACTAGAAAATACCATAAAGATTACTTGTTTATATAAAGATCTTTTATTAATTGTTAAACGCCTATTGGTAAGTCGATTCAGTTTAGTGGTATCGAAGCTCTTATCACAATTTTATGAATGGTAGAGGAGACAGGGTCATAAACTAGCAACTTTTGAAATATGGAGAATCAAGATAATGACAATAGGGAGATTCAGGGTGAAAACGAAGATGTAGAAGCTCGCACTTATGCTGAGGTACTTGCAGCTAGAGAGGCCAGAGAAGCCAATGAAGCGGCGGTGGCCCTCGTTGCAGTTGTAACCCAGCAAGCTGAGGACAATCTCATTAGAAAAGAGGCTGAACGTTTTGCTAAGGCAAAGGAGGAAGCAGATGGTCAAAAGCGACATTTGGTTGACAACAGGACGGTGGAAGAAATGATGGCAGAAAGGGCCAGTCTTCAAAACCAACCTCTTGCTGGAGCAACTATTGTACCTCTCAGCCAGATAAATAGACACTTGGGTGAAGCAGAAATTGCTGATGCAACAGCAAGAAAAAATGCCAAAGCTGCTATTGAGCGATTGAATGCTGCTGCTACTGCTGCTATGGCGGGATTGCCACACAAGAATGCTGACTTGGGAGCATTGTTTGTTCAAATGCAATCTGAGATGACTATGATGTATCAGTCTAACAAGAGGACAAGAAAATTATGATGGCAATGCTGCGTGAAAAGGACCAACTGGGTTCTCACACTACTGGTGGTGGCAGATGGCCTAATAGGCCAAAGTCAAAGCCACTTCAGGATTATGACTCTGAGGAAAACAAAAAGTATTACCCTGATAAATTTTCTCAATGATGTTGAGCAGTGGCTAGAGAACTATCCAGATACGCACAATTTTGAGAAAATCAAGCACATCGATACTTTGTTGAAAGGCACCGCAGCAGGCTGGCGGCTTTTTTTATGAGAGAGAGCGGAAAGCTAACCAACTCGCTGACCCTACGTGGGAAGAGTTTACAACCAATTGCATGAGAAGTTTGATGTCATCAATTAGCAGACAAAAATTATCTATGCAATGATCTCCTTGATGTGGACCTTGACCTCCTCCTCGTGTCAGCTGGCCTCTTGAAGCCTGAAGGCTCCAACCAAGGTGAACCCAGGGGAGAGCGCAACAACTGGGTAGCCTCCTGTTGCCCAGTTTGCAAGTTAATGGAGACTGCTCGCTCCTCAGCAGCTCTCAAGCTGACTGGTACATACAGTGGCATACCAAAAGGGTGCTGCATGACATGGGCGAGGGGGACATGACCTCTGTGAGAGGGGGATGCCGGTTGTCCTCTGGCTGCGTCCTTGGCAATCCTCCTGTCTGCCCTGTTTGAATGAGTCTTAGCCTCCGGGGGTGGAGTCCTCCTCCTGAAACTTCCCAACCACGTCACATCTGCTTGCTCCTCCTCCTCACCTGTGCACCGGTGTCCTCCAGCTGCTTCAAAGCTTGCTCTACCAAAGACATCCAAGTCCTTTGCAGAGTGGGAGATATGGCAGAAGTTTAAGCTATTCCAAGGCTGGACTCTTCATCGATGCCTTCCTCCTCCTCTTCTTCCTGCTCTGAGACATACTGCTGGAGTCCCCTTGAGTTAACTCCTCCAGCTGTTCCCGAGTTAAGGAGTATCCTACCGATCTTCCCCTCTTAGGTGCTGGTGGTGGTTGTTGGACCCTGACCTCATAAAGGTCCTTATCTCCTTGCTTACTTGCCCATTTGGCATAAGCATGCTTCCCCTTTGAGAAATAGTCCCGAGCCCTGAATCTATCTTCCTGTATCTCCTCACTCATGACCTTCCTCACTATATCGAGTCTGGGGTCCCATGGTGCAATGTGAGGTGGCAACACTATTTTGCCATTTATGTCAGGGTGAAAGTCCTCCTCTTTGGCCCTATCATTTTGCTGGTCCCGAATGTTGATGGTCATCGAGCGCCAATCAGTAGGCTGTAGGAAGAAGGAAGGGTCCGTCCTCTTCAGCGTGCAGGGGTACCAGTGTCCTAAAAACTCCAGCTGGCTGGTCTCCCTTGCTAAGAACTCCTAGCTCCCCCTCTCCATATCATTACACATGACCTCAGCCCTGTTATAAGATGTGGTATCCTTGAAGCTGCCAATCTCCATTCGGATCAGCCTGATGACCATTTCTGTTCCCAAGATCTTTGGTATGAGTACAGCCTCATCTTCATTGATTTGCGCCAGTGCTCTGGCCTCTCTGACAGTGTCCTCCTTCATCCTGGCATAGTCCTCATACAAGAGGAACCCTGTACCGGCCTCTATGTACTTATCATAATTTTTTGACGTGTCTCCTTCCCGCTGTAGGATATCCCTCTGAGTGTCTCCTCGGACCTTCTGGGCATACTTGAATGCTTCTTCCAAAAGATTGAAGCCTCTACCAACCACCGTATAGCCTTAGCTCTTGAGTCTTCTCTGCTTTTCCTCAGCTTGTTGCCGTCTTGCCTCTTCAGCTAGCCTGTCCTCTTCTGCCTTCTTGGTTGCCTCTGCAACTTCTCTGTCCAGTTCCTCTTGCCTGAGCCTGGCATGTTCCTCTTCCTCCTGCTTCTTCTTCTGAGCTTCTCGCCGTTGCCGTAGATGTTGTGACTCCCGGTTGGAGATGGAGGATGACTCGATGTCTTCACGATACCGCAGGTATTCTTCTTTAGCCTCTTCTGCCCTTCTTCTTGAGTTTCCTCTTCTGAGTGGCCATCCTGCTCAAAAATACCACAGTATAGTCAGTGTAGTAATAGCATCTTGCCATCTCATTGCATGGAGTAAGCAGAACGAACATAGTGTTGTTAGGGGGACTACTCTTGAAGATCATAATGTGCTTCCAGTGATCTTTTGGGCCATACTTCATTGGTTGTTTTGCTACCAGATTACAGTCTTGAGGTGCTCACTCTGGAGAGTACACACTTGTTAATTAAAACATTTGAGTCTTGACTCCCTTTTTGGCTATAAAGCCACGTGTATTATAGACTTCATTGCAGCAAAGCTTGCTTGCTTATGATGTGTTGCTTATACCTATGATGCGCACTCGACCTCGTAACGCACGACATCAAGAATAAAAGTGAAGTCTCCACTCATAACTTTGTGACTCACAACTGGCCATTAGAACTCATAAAAAATGTCGTATTAAAGACACTCTGGGGGCTTGATATATAATCTCAAAAAACGGATGAATTAGTTGCAGATTTATAATGCATGGTAGTCATGAATCGAAGTCTACCTACCCACACACACACATGCATTTAGCGTACTACCTTGTTTATAAGCTAGCCAACATTTAAACTAATCAACATATTGAAGCAAGAAATATACTAAGTGTTTGTGATTGGCTCCTCTTAACTGCTGGATAGTACCTCAATAGCGAATTTGTATCTTGAGGAAGCTTCCCCTGGATTCAAATCTCAACTATCACAAGAGTGCTGAGGGTGAGAGGTTGGTTGATGGTACGGCCGTATGGCATTTATAGCATCATGAGGAGTAAGAACACTATCCCGAAACAATGTCCCTCGCGCCGCTGCCGCATAAATGCCCGCGGGACGTGCACACTTGTAGGCAAAAGGGGTGTAAGGAGTGTAGCGATCCGCCACGTGACTAATTGCAGCTTGTGCAACACATCGTGCGGAGCTACCAAACGTGACCTGAAAGTGTCGGTTTGAATTGTACAAATACTATTGACGTGCGATCAGAGAACCTCAAGTTAGCTTTTCGTTTGTATCGTTACAATATAGGTGAGTAAGACACGAGCAAAACACAATTTTATTTAATTGCCAAGAAAGAGCAAAAAGAAGAAGAAAAAAAGGCACGAACAAGAAGGAGGTCTTAAGGCGAAAGAGAGCCAAAGGGCCACGTTTATGTCAACGTTTTCAAATTTCAATTGTTCTGTTAAATGAATCGACTTACCAAATAGGCGATTAACAATTAATAAAGATCTTTATATCAGCAAGTAATCTTTATGGTATTTTCCGTTAACTGGTTTAACGGCAAAGGACAACACACTAGCAGTGAATAATACTCGTCAGTCAAATGAGAGTAAACTAGCATCAATAATGCAAATCAGTAAACTCATACATAAGCAAGGTTAGAAGACAGTGCGTATCAATGGCTTCTCGCCTTGGATTTAGATGTCTCTCAGTAAGCTGTACAAGAGAGTTGGCCTCGTTTCCGAATCCGATCTCCAGAGCAATGCCTAGCATATGTACATGGAATGAGTTTACTGTTCAACGGTCAGTGCGATGGCACCGCCTACCCGGGAGTTAACCACGTTGGTAGGACCTCGGTTAACCAAATCCACCGCCATCTCCCATCATCCCGAATCGCCATCTATCATAGGGATGTCATCTGGCCATTCATCTAGTATACCACACTTAGATGCATATCGAGGCAGTTCGCTGCTACCGAGTACGGAAGTCAGCTGGCTGTCAAAGAATGTGTCAGCAAGCTGACTTAAGGTGACCTGAGCCTGCTACTTCGGGCCGAGTCATTAAACTGATATCAGTTATAAAGTCCAGCAGACTGATCATTAACTAGAGTTCAGCAGGCTGAACTTATTTAACTATATTATTTAAATGAATATTATGTCAACCAATATACTGATTCATTACATTCTGACACCCAACTTTGTACAATCAGTTAGCAAGTAGGGATTTACAATTAAAAATATTGACTTCTTGGCATAATAGACTTTGTACATTTATTCACTAGGAGATTTTAGGACAGAAACTAGGACAAACACCGGGACGGCGAAGAGCGCATAAAATGCCGAGTGGCGGTCCAAAGTCAAAGTTCTCAAAAGTCTCTTATGTCTAAGCTCCAAGTGAAAAATTGAGAAAATTAAGCGTAGGTAAGGGCAAAGAGGCCCGACCAAATCAGCACGGTAGCTGTAAGGTCTGATTTTTGTGGAGCAAATGCTTGAAAAGACGACTTGATAAGAATCTTGTTTTTCTATAACATTGCTTACGTGATTTTTGCCAACTACAATTTTTGCGAAACCGTCATCATAGGCGAAGAGCCCTGTCATGATATATTGAGTCAAGGTTGACGTACAAAGCCGAACTCTACATTTGTGAACCAACAACCTAGGAAGACCGACTTGCATTGACTTTGCGCATCCATATGTTGACCTTTTCTAGATGTCCAAGTCACCAAAGTGTAGCCCTTGAAGCATCTTCCAAATGGCATCATATAATGAATTAATTCATTATTTATTTAATTAATTGGATATATAAATACAACCCTAAATGAGTATTATGTCAATATACTCACATGTGCAAGTTCATCTAGATGAATGTATGTCGATATAATGCGAGTTTACTTACTTTGTCAAAAAGATCAGCAGGATGACTTTTGTATCATAGTGTAGTTTGTTGAAATTTATATACCAGTTATCTTTAGAACATAAAATCAGTAGTTTGATATATAGTAAGCTCGTATTTCAATAGTTAGTATACTTGGACTCAGTATGCTGAGGATAGAATTATTCATTTAGATAATTATTCGTAGACTGGCACATGTGATCGTAGTATACTGAAAGTCGGGAGGTCGACTGAGATTCGGTAAACCAATGTCCTACCAGTGTGGTTAACTTCTGGGTAGGCGGAGCCGTCGTCAGCCATTTGAACAGTTAGGACTTCACTCAACCGACCAATTAATATGGTCGTTATACCTAGATCCGTGGGTCCTAACTTAACGGGTTTCCCACAAAACGGCGCACCTTGCGCCGTGGCCAACCAAGTGGTCACTAGGTACATAGCAGGCTGGGATCTCGTGGTCCCTTATTCTGGACAGTAGGCTTTTGAGTCGGATTTCTACTTGCAAGTCATGTGTGCACTTATGGGTTTGTTATTATGACCAGCTTTCACGGAAATTGACGTGGCGTTTTCGTCTGTGCTCCAAATGGAGCGAACTGAAACTTTTTGGAAAGGTCTCGTCAAAATGCGTCCGTTGTCGTTAAGTTTGCTCAATTTGAAGTAGCATTAACAGAGTTATGCTCTCTGACATTTCGGGGTCACATAGCGGACAGATTCCATGGTTTGCAGCTAAGTCGGTGGGATGAGTTTTAACTACATTATGGTCATTTGAATGAGAGCGCCTTTGCTATTCAACCCCTCGATATTGTGTATGTGCTTATACATGCTTGTGCCTGGTAAGCAAGAGGCCATGAGTTTCTAAAGGAGAAATTTTGGTCCTCAAGTCGCCTCTTTCTTGTGCCTTGAGTTAGTGTTCAACTATAGCACACTAGGTGAGTGAGTCAAGGTGTATAGATGAGTAAACAAAATATATTGTAAGGGCAAAGATTGCTCATTGATTTTACACGCTTCCACCTATCTCGGATCTTTTATATTTAAATGAAATATATTCATCTTGACTAAGCAAGATTCATTTCACATCGATTTCGCTTCATTTGGTTAAGTATCGAGCGAGATAGGCGCAATTTAGTCCGCACCCCTTTTGGCCCCTTGCGGAATCACACCAACGGCCAACTTGTGAGTCAATGTACCCAAAGGTGACATTGTTGACTATTCGTGACCCCAAGGACCCCTAGCTTTGTGCGCACAAATCCGCGAGCCCCTTAGACTACATAAGTCTTGCACTTCCATAGTATAAGTGCATCATTGAGGCTATAACTTAGTGACTGCATTACTTACTCCTAGAAGAAGCTTCCTCAAGTTTCAGATTCACTTTTGAGGCGCTATCTAGGTAGAATCACCCAAGTTAAGCTCCACCAATGAGAGACACATAGCTTATTCTACCTGCTTTACTTTGATTGGTTTGAGTTGTGCTTAGCCTATAGGAGTGCTAATACATGCCTTGTACACATTAGTGGACATAGGAGAGCCTTCTAGAGTGACTACATGCATTGGATCTGCAACATACGACGCCGAATTTCCAGGAGTATGAATACTAGAGATGTCTTCAAAGAGACATCTTTTTAGAAGTCCCATTATGCCAGTTGTAAGTAACAGAGATAATCAGTAAAACTTACAATATTATCTATTGTGTTTTCAGAACCACTTGGTCTCTCTCTTGTGAAGAGCAAGCCCTCTTGGCTTCCAATCCCTTGAATAACTTTACAAGTGGTGAGCAAAGTCACAGCTTAAACTCCTGCCATAGGACTACTCTTGAATCACGATGTGCTTTCAGTGATCATTTGGGCCATATTTCATTAGTTGTTTTCCAACCAATTTACGATCTTGAGATGCTCACTTTGGAGAGTATACATTCCTTAATTAAAACGTTTGACGCTTGACTGCCTTTTTGGCTATATAGCCACATGTTCTATAGACTTCATTGCAGCAAAGCCTGCTTGCTTAATATGCATTGCTTGTGTGGATAATACGCACTTGATCTCCTATCGCACAATAGCCCTCATAGAATTAGACGCTTTGCACTTGCAAGGAAAACTAATTGATCCATTAAAAAAAAAAGAGAATAAACTCCTATCAAAGAGAAGGATGTGCATAGGCTCAGTGTGTGAAGACTAAGCAATACAGGTCAACACGGAAGCAGAGTCAACCAAGTCCAGCCAGCCACCGACACCAACCTAAAAACTTGCAAGGTCAACCCTCGGCGATCAACCAGGTCAGTAATTTGCGTGCGAAGTCCACCGACAATGTCAACCGGTTCTGCTTCAGGTGGACCAACACTTAGTGAGGCACCACACAATTCCGTCAATGATTTTAGTGTAGCGAGTGACCAACTAGAGTATAGGCGAGGTTCACGCGCAATAAGGGAAGCCTGGGGAGATGCGAGAAAGAAACAGCAAAATCGGGGGGGGAGCAGATACTGCGCCGTATACACAACGTTGTCTACTTGACCGGGGACTGACAGAAGCTGTATACGGTTCGATACGAATCTAAGGTTTGGAAGCTTTGGAAGCATCACTTTTGCCTTGTTTGCCATTTTTGCTGCCTTCCAACTGTGACACTTGAGAATCGAGATCCCTTAACAGCTGCACAAGGTGATAAATACAAGACGTGTTCTCAGAAGTGACGTCCAACTTAGAAGCTGGTCCGTGTTTTGTCTTTCCTGCCTTGCCTGCAGGTGTGCCTGGTCAAAGTAGTCAAGGCAGCTTCCTCTGTTGTCCCTATCACACGCGTGATGGTTTACCTGGCTGTACCTTTTACTGTACCCGCAGTATACTTGCGATCGTTTCAAACCATTTCAAACTCGACTTCGAGCCAACTCCGAGCGCATGAAAAGTGAAACTCGTGATCCGCATTGTCCTCGAATTAAGCATGCATAGTTTGCCCCTTCCAGAAAGGCGGTCCCATCGAAGGGCGACCTGGGCTGTCCGCCATAATTGCATGCCCAGAATAATTGATGGTTAGTTTCTTGTCGTCGATGCTCAATTTTATCTTTGATTGCGACAGAAAGAATTTTCTTTCTCATATGCTGGCTGATCGCTATCTCGTTTTAACTCATCGAGTATTGAACAAATATACCGCGATATTCAGCTGATCACGTTATGTAAAAGGACTACGTGTCTATGGAGCTCCACTTCCGGGCTATTTTGCTGGTAGTAGGTCTACTTCACGCTCTTCCTGTTGGTGGGGCTCGTCATTCTCCAGTGCTGCAGCTTACAGCGACTAATTCAACCTCCGGCAGTCTATCCTCCCTTCGTGCTGGTCTTGAGGTACGTTCCTTGACCAGCCATTAGATATCAAGCAGGAGTACTCGCTGAATGGGGACGAGCTTGTTCATGAAGATTGTAAATCATTTGCCCCGTTCTTAATGTTATTCCCTTTATGTATACGTGCGTCTGTCCTGGCGATACTCATCTCTCGGTCATTCTTCATTGCGCTGCTGCTGATAATCTTGCTGCAATTTCATCTTCTGTTTTTGGTACATGATGCTGATCTGCAGTATGCATACTTTGAGAGGCAGTATGCGGGCGGCTGGTTCACTGCTGGGCCAGTGCTCAACACGCATGTTGAAGCCTCCATGATGTCATCTGTTCTAAGCAAGCGCAAAACGACGCATATACCGGATTCCATCGACGCCTACACAATCTCTTACCCCCAGACATTTGCCTACTTCAACATCATGTGGCAGCCCAACAGCAACAATGTGAGTTCTCCCTCTCTCCTCCTCAACGTGTCTCCCCTCTCTATCCCCCTCTCTCTTGGCGTGTGCATACATGTGCGTCCATATGTGTGAAAGGAGGGGAGTTGCATCCGGCGAGGGAACGCATGCATGCATGCTTGCACGGAGAGAGCACATGCATGCACGCGTGGACGGAGGGAACACATGCACGCATGCACGCGTGCGTGCGTGTGCGCATGCCCTTGTTTTTGTACGAGGCGTGCAGATCACGATGCGTCTAATACTGCTGCTGCTCATCAGCAGGCCCCGACTGCAGCTGCTGCTGCTGCATTCTCATCCGCCCATTCCCCTCTGCCTGCCTCCTCCCGGGTGCCAGCTGGCGTGGAGAGTGGTGTACGAGGAGGACGGCACCACGTTCCAGGCCTCTCTGAACGAGTACATCAGCGAGGGCTTCCAGCTGAAGCAGGTACGCGCCGCTCGAGACAATTATCGCCCAAGGGAGGGGGTCCCCTCGCCCCCCACCACGCGTGCGCTGCTAGCCGCTGCATGCATCACCTTTCTGCCCTCTGCCCGCGGCTCGCGACAAATTGCTCTGACATGCTTGTACCGCAGTCGTCGCACGCACGCGCCATTGTGACGTGTCACCGCAGTTGCTCCGGGCCGTACTCTTCGCATGCAGCATGTTCTCTCTCCCTCTCCCTCTCCCTCTCCCTCTCCCTCTCCCTCTCTCCCTCTCTCCCTCTCTCCCTCGCCCTTCTCCCTCCCTCTCTCCTCTCCCTCTCNGTAGGAGTGGGGAAAGAGGCTCTGCCCGCAATAGCAGTCTGAGTATGGCAGGGTCTCGAGCGGTGACTGCTAATTTATTGTCGTTATTCAGCCATAGTTTCTCAACGCAGCAGAGACCACTGCCAGCTACGATCCTCGGCGGACAATCACGCCCCGCAGATTTGGTCGTCTCAGATCCGGAAGGCCATCTGGCGGTTGTGTCTTCCCCTGGTCAAGGGTGCTGGCTTTTCTTCAGTCATTGATGGAGCCGCTGATGTGGCATGATGACATCATGTATCGGATTTCTGCCGACTTTGGTGTCCGGAGTCGGAGCAGGTGTCTGGATTCAGGACTTACCTCAACACAGCAACTGCCAGGTGTCAGCCTCTGAAGCCTAGTCACCAGGGCCATGTGGCCTAATCCACGAGGAGCAGACCGATGATCACCAAGGGAGCGAGTGTGAACATGTGCACAAGTAGTGAGCATCAAGAGAGAGTGCTTGTGTGAGTTAGAGAGGCAGGGAGGGAGGGAGGGAGGGAGGGAGAGAGGCGGTTGTCGGACAGAGCCCTGATTGGATGACTCTTTTTGGCAGACTCCAGGCGTGCAAGTGAAGGGGCCTGCAGCTGCTGCTGACGATGAAGCCCACGCCCGTGCTCTGGGCACCAGTGGAGCTCCATGCAGGCGCGCAGAGAGGAAGGAGGAGCCTTCCAGCCTTCTGTTGCAACAGAGCCAGCACAGCCCGCCACCCGGCAGCAGTCTCCCACTCTTCTTCCAAGTGCATCCTGCCTGCATGAATGCTCTGCGGCAGCTAAAGCGGGCTATGCGAGGAGCAAAGGCATGGTCTTTATCTCCACTTAAGAGTAAGAAATCAGAGGCTGAGGGCGAGGACGTGGGGTGCATACTGCGCTGCTGGTGGGGCTTCGGAGGAGCGACACAAAGCCCTCCCGCCGGTCCTGCCGCCCCTGCTGCCGGCCGCCGTGTGCTGCTGCTGCTGCAGGAGCCGCGCTGATGCCCTGCCCGAAGAAGGTTGCGCCCGACCCCAGCTCCAGCTTGTGCTCGTACACTCGGTCGTGGGTGCTGCACACGCACACGCACACACACACGCACACGCGCACACGCAGACAGGCGCACACGCAAACGCACTCTTACATTCATTCACACACAGAGGGGAGAACAGCAGCCCCTCCGGTGGTGTGACTGGCCCACCCCAGCCCCATGTTGGGAGAAGGGATTTCGCTCCCTTGGGGGCTTAGGGCCCCCCGCATTCCTTACAGGGTGCCCGCAAGCTGGCACGCCAGCCGGGTTCCGCCCTCTCATTCTCCTGAGATGCTGCAGATGCTTAGCAGGGCAGACGCTGATGATGCCTGCTCGCCCTCTTCCAGCGATTCACCGCAGGATCTAACAGGCCCTTTCATGTTTTTGCAATAGCTGCTTGTCAATAGCTGCTTCTCTGAGGAGGTCGCACAAGTCATGCAGTGGGACACCACAGGGGCCGCACAGCTTGCATCCCCACAGGACAGTAGCGGTGCTGCCACCTGTCGGGGTGGGGTGTTCCGTGGTGTCCTATGTGGAGTTTTGAGTCTATACGGAGGCTGAAGGGAGAAGCGGGGGGGGAAGGGGGGGCGAGAAGGGGGGTTGCGCACCTGGCAGCGACGGCGAGGTACCAGGGCGCCACGTGTCCCAGGGTGACTGGCTGGGGCCCCGAGTTGCCGGCTGATGCGGACACAAACACGCCAGCTCGCCCTGCTCATTGCACAGGACCTCAGCCAGTTTGAAGCTCACGTGCGCCGAGTGCTCAGCTTCGACAGCTCCCTCTCTCACACACGCAGTATGCAACAGGGAAGTAACTGCCCCTCCATCATACACTTACTCTGATGCATGCAGCCCGTGCAACGAGGCAACAGGCTGTGCTGCGGCTGCGCTACCACTCGTGTGTCTGATTGGACGCAGCACGTAGGACTGAGATTGCTGGTGGTGCCCCCACATGTGCCCAGACATTTGCACAAGGACTGGGTCTCAACGGACCAAAGAAGAATGCGGCCGAGCACGCAGCAGAGCCCACCTGTCCGCCCGCCACTGGCTCGTGCCACGAGACCTAGCTCGTAAGACCCTAAGGCTGGGCCTGACCCTCACCCTGAATCGGCAGTCCCCGGCACGGGAGATAAGACTCAAGTTACCCAATCCTACAACTCATTGCCTCTGGTCCCAAGAACAGCAGTCGGTGGGATAGGCAGAGGCGCAGGTGCCCGGTTCCTCATGCGGACGGACGGGCACACACACCCGCGGCAGCATCACATCTGCCAGGGCAAACAGCGGGCCGGCCGGGCAAACCCCACAGCAGAAGTACTAACCGCAGCGCCCGGAGCCAGGCGATGGAAGAGAAGAGCGGGGGGAGTGCTTGAGCAGGTCTGGTATGTCCTCTAAAATGGGAAAGAGTATTGCTGAATTTATACGAGCTGATAATATCTCGTCGTGCTGACACCTGGCATCAAGACGTGGGGTGTGCCCACGCCTTGAGTACGTCCCACCGGAGGTGATCGCCAACGGACTGAGTGCGTCAAGAGACGATGCGAGAAACGCCGTCAGCCTGGGCGGGTGGGCTCACCGAGGAGTCCTGGGTGAAATTACCGGTCCGCCCTCGCTTTTCAAATATGCCATCCGAGTGGTTGAGAAGAAAGGGTTTAAGGGCGAGCGGCAATTGAAGGGAAGAGGAAAAAGGCGCTCCCCAGTCCTTAAAGAGTGCTGGGCTGCTGCGGCTGCTCACCAGCGTGCAGGGCGGCCAGCACCCAGGGGTCGAACAGATCGCTGTTGGGNAAGCGCGCAAAGCCTCTGCAACCCATCCCATGTTGCACAGAGGGAGATGGGGGAGGCTTTGCGAGGAGCCCCGATGGTGGTGTAGCAAAGAGACGAGATGCGTATGGGGCCGAGTTCACTTTGTTCAATAGAAATGAATGGGCTGACAGACGCGGCCAGTAGCTAGGGCAATATGATGCTTCAGTTGCTGGCAGGCAGCCACCTGACAGTCCCTCATGTCATTTCAGATCCCCCGTCCGGCCGCACGAATGAGGCCACGCCGCGCTCCTCTCACGCATGCGTGTGGCGGCGGCTGCTGCGGGGGCGACAGGTGGCAGGGCGGGATCGGCAAGACGTGGTCGCAGCTGGGAGATCTGGTGGTGAACCTCAAGGACCAGATGACACCTGTCTACATCAAGGCGTACCGCGTCTCCAACCGCTTCAACGGCCATGATGTACTCCCTCTTTTTCTGTCTCTTTCTCTCTCTCTCCCCTCTTGTAATCTCTGCTGCTATTGCTCCCGCCGCTGGTGCTGGTGCTGCCGCTGGTGCTGCCGCCGCTGCTGCTGCTGCTGCTCGGGTGGTGGTGCTGCTGCTCCTGCTGGTGCTCCTCCTGCTGGTGCTGCTCCTGGTGCTGCTGCTGTTACTTTCTGCTGCTGCTACTGCTGCTGGGGTGGTGTTGTCCCTGCTACTGCTGCACCGCGCTCACGTATTTTGATCGTCGTCACGCCCCATGGCCTCTCCTCTCTCAGGCCCCCCTCTTCGTCCCCCTTTCACACCCTCCCCCTCTCCCCGCCCCC
>WELA01004146.1:22088-53086 GCA_009602735.1 Mesotaenium endlicherianum
CCCCCGCGGGGTGCCCCTCGCTCTCCCCCGGGCCCCTGGCTCCTCCCCCTCCGGGCCAAAGCTCGACAGGCTCCTGCTTCCTTCCTTTGCCCCCGGTCCCCCATTCCCGGGTGCACGCACGACTACTTACGGCGTACGCCGTTCCCGCGTACTCTCGTGCGCTCTTGGATGTCCAAAGAGGAGGAACACTTGTCGCCACACCCCTTTCCCAGCACTACCCCCTCAATATCTCGTGTAGTGACCCCAATCAACAGAAACTAAGGGGGACCGGACGCCCGCCTCCCTGCCCCTGTCTCCCATTACGCGCTTCGTGGTGAAGCTTGCGGCGGGCGAGCGGCCCAAACGACCTTTGAGCTGGGGGCTGCTCCAGGCCAGAGGGGAAAGGAAAAGGGGGGGGAGAGAAGGAGGACACGGGGGGAGGAAGGGAAGGGGTCTGCTGTTGTTGTGATCAGCGTCAATTGACAGCTGGCGGCGCTCAATGATACGGACGCCAGAGCACATGCAACTTCCCCGCTGCTGCTGGGCAGCGACGGGCACAAGCAAGTGAGCACGGCCGATGGTAGGAGAAGGAACTTCGTTTGACACGGGAAGACACTCTTCCAACGCTGCACGCCGGCACTGAGGGTTGGCTGCTGTCTCGTAGGGACACGTGCGCACACACCCAAGCAAGCCCCAACACACAATCTCTCTTTCTCACACGCACACACCCACGACGAGCAAATCACACAAAGGTGCAGCTCAGCCGCTGCTCTCCTCGCTAACGTTCTCTCGCCCCCTTCCCCTCTCGCCCCCACCGGCTGCCCCCCTTTCTCCCTCCCTCCCGGCCCCTCTTCCCCCACTTCTCATACTGCCTTGCATGCACTGCCCCTGCCCCCTGCACCCCGCCCCAAGTCCCACACTGCCATGCAGTTTGCCCCTGTCCCCTTTCCCCTTCCCCCTGTCCCCTGCCCCCCACCCCAAGTCTGATGTGCCCTGTCGTGTGCGCCTGCCCCCCCGCCCCTGCCTCCTCCCCCCCCGCCGTCCGCGGCCGCCCCTGCTGCAGGTGGGCACGCTGAACTACATGTCGCCAGAGGCGCTGGTGGGCGAGGACCGCGATGCCGTGGGCGGCATCAAGGTGGGGCGCGCGTCCGACATCTGGTCGCTGGGCTGCATCCTGTACCAGATGGTGTACGGCCACACGCCCTTCTCACACCTCCCCATGATCCCCAAGCTCCAGGTATGGGGGCGCGCCGGGCTTCCCCCTCCCCTCCCCTCCCGTCCCGTCTTCTCGCATCCACTCGCTCACCCACCCATCGTTGCTCGCGTGCTGTTGCCAGCCGGGCCCCACTCGCTCCCTCCTCAGCCCGGCCGCACACGTGGCCTGTGCGTGTGCGTCTCCTCCGCCACTTTGCTTCCGCCCCTTGCCTCCACTTCCTCCCAGCCCGTGGGCCGGCCTTGGGGTTTGCAACTGCATGGCTCCCACCTTCTTGTGAGTGGGTGGGTGTGGTGAGGTGATGGACCCGCTGTGGCCCCCTTGAGACATATGTGTGCACCAGCCTTCTTGCAGCTCCCTTGTGTCCCTTCGTCCTTGCTGTTGTGCCCTGTGTGTGCGTGCACGCGCGCGCGCGCGTGCGCGCGCGTGTGTGTGTGTGTGTGTGTGTGTGTGTGTGTGTGCGCGCGCGCGTGTGTGTGCGCATGTACATCCTCACGGGCGTGCATCTGGGCCTCCCTCCCTGTCTCCCCCTTCTCCCCGTCAATTTCGGCTCAAGGCCGTTCTTCCAACTGTCATCTGAACCTCCACGCCATTGCGCCGGCTTAAACCTTGCAGCCCCCGCCCCCTCCCTCTCCCCTGTGACCCCCCCCCCCAGGCGGGTTCGTCTGTTCCATCAGCTTGTGTGCCCAAGTCTCACCTTTACTCTTCCTCTGCCTCCACCTCCTCCTCGTACTCCTGAATCCGTTCTTTCTCTCTCCATCTCGAGTCCCAAGCGCTCCAGCCTCCCAAACTGGCAGCAAAGGAGGAGAGGGTGAAGACAGGGGGGCAAGGAGGGGGCATGACTAGAGGCGCCCACTGTTTGCCTTGTGAATCTCGTCGTAGCATGCGCGCTTGCTCTTTCTTGTCGCTCTCGCTCGCTTGAAGGGCGAGCACGTGCACGGCAGCTTGCCCTCCTCTCCGCCTGCTGCAGCACGCGCACACGCACGGAATACTGCACACATGTAGAGGGGCAGTAGCGGCATGTAGGGGGACCTCTCTGCTCCCCACTCCGGAATCCTTCTCATCCTCTTTGTCCTCCCTCACACACTCACACACGCAGTTATCTGACCGGGTACGCTTCTCTGCTGCTCGTGTGCGCTGCCGGGCGCGTTACCTGTACCACAACACGACGCAACGCACTGCACCTGCCGCTGCCGCTGCTGCTGCTGCTGCTGCTACTTGGCGCTGGCGCTGGCGCTGCAGGCCATCACCAACCCCGGGTACCAAATTTCATTTCCAGAGCGCCCCAACGAGCACCTGATGGACACCATGCGGCGCTGCCTGGAGCGCAGCCCCGCCAAGCGCATCACCATCCCGCAGCTCCTGCGCCACCCCTTCCTGTGCCCGGGCATAGGGAGCGGCAGCAGCGACGCCGTTGTTCCGAGGGGGCCCGCCGCCGCCCCTGCTCCGGGCACTCTCAACGAGACGCAGCTGCAGGTGAGGAGGACGCTCTCTCTCTCTCTCTCTCTCCCTCTCTCTCTCTCTCTCTCTCTCTCTCTCTCTCTCTCTCTCTCTCTCTCTCTCTCTCTCTCTCTCTCTNTCTCTCTCTCTCTCTCTCTCTCTCTCTCTCTCTCTCTCTCTCTCTCTCTCTCTCTCTCTCTCTCTCTCTCTCGCACGCGGGAACACGTGGCGGGCTCCCTGTCTCCTTCCTGCTGCACTCGCTGCGTGTCTTTCTACTCGTGTGTGCCTCTTTCCCGTCTTGTGGCGGCATGTGACAGTGAGTTGCCTGACGTAGATACAAATGCTTGCTGTCGGGCACATGCCAGTGCGTACAGTACAATCACGCTACCACGCGTGCACCTCTCCTCCACGTGCCTTCGCCCATGTGTGCCCTCGCCACTTGATTGCTGTTATCGCCCGTCTGCTCAAGGCCTATTGCAGACATGCACATGCGCACTTGCACACGCACACACATGCATGAGCGCGTGCACGCATACACACACACAGACAGACACGAACGCACACATGCGTGCACACCTCCGCGTGTGCACCCGCATGAAATGAGGCGCTAGCAGCCACTCACTGTCCACGGCTGTGCTCGTGTTTTATCGTCCCGGGATGTGCTGCAGGAGCTGTTGTCGCAGCTCACGCAGCTGGCAGCGTCGGCGTCGGGGAGGCTGGACGTTGGCAAGGCTTCGCACGAGCTCTTCCGCCAGCTTACGGAGGAGGTACTGCTCCTCTCTCCCCCTCTCTCCCTCTCTCTCTCTGTCTTGCTCCACCTCTTTCTTTCTCACACACACACGCACCCGCACACACGCAGTAAACAAGCTCTGCATTGCCTCTTTTACCTCTCTTTTGTTTTCGCTTGCGCTTGCTGGTCTCCTGTATGGGTGGAGGGAAACGAATCTACGTCGGAGCTCATTGCTTACCCCCTTCTGGTTGGCCATGTGCCCATGTGGAGGCACCAGGCGGTCACAGTGGGCACCACTTTGGTTTCCCGACGAGGCTCTCACACTGCCGGGACTGACAGCCGCACTCAAGCGGGCGGCGGCCGTTGCGTGCTGGGGCTTGTGTGTGTGGGCGTGCGCCCGTGCTTATGTTTGTGTGCTTACGTGTGTGCGTGTGCGTGCGTGTGTGTGCGTGTTTCAGGGGAAGGTGGACATCCAGGATATCCTGGCAAAGGCAACGCAGAATGGAGCCCGGGCTCCCGGGGCGGTCGAGGGCCTGGGCCCTGCTGGCGCTCCTGCGGCTCCTCCCCCGCCGCCACCACCCCCTCCTCCCAAGAAGGTCCCCGCCAAGCCCCCACCGCCCCCCCCTCCGCCACCGAAAGGCAAACTGCCCCCGCCCTCGCTCCTCGCCAAGAAGGGCCCAGCTGCGCCCGGGGCAGGGGGGGCCAGGGGAAAGGATGGGCAGAGCGGCGGCAGCAGAGGAGGGGGGGAAGGGGGCCCTGGGATGCCGGCTGACCTGGCGCAGGCTGTGGCCGAGGCGGCGCGCCGGCGGGCGGCGTCGCGGGAGAGGATGGAGAAGGAGCGGCTGACCGCTGGCGCGGGCGGCGGCGGCGGCGACGGCGGGGCGGGNAACGTGCTGAACCGTGCCGGGAGCCTGCGGGCGGCGGACGGCAGGGCGGCATCCTCGGCCTTTGCGGGGCGGAGCAGCGCGCAGGACCTTCAGCAAGCGATTGCAAAACAGCAGGCGGCCCTGCGGCCGGTGGACCGCAGCACGGCGGGCGGCGGCGGCGGCAGGGGCCGGACCCGCGAGGGCCAGGGGGGGGGGAAAGAGAAGGAGAAGGGAGGGGCTGCAGGAAGCAGCGCGAGCAGCAGCGGCTGCAGCGGCGGCGTGCTGTGGGAGGGCATCTTGAGAAAGAATATCGAGAGGCTGCGGAAGTCGCAGCAAGCGGCTGCGTGCGACGAGGGGGGAGCGGAGAATGGCGATGACACCGAGCAGGGCTGGGACTGATTGTTCGACTGCTGCATAAATTTATGAAGCTTATACACTCGAGCGATGGGTATGTAGACAGTAGCAGCCCAGCGGAGGTAAGGGCGTTCCTTTGAGCGGCGAGGCATGTACAGTTTTTGGACTTGAGCTCATTTCCGGCGATTTCTCTTCCTCTGGTCACTTTGCACAGATTTAAGGTGCATGCCACTGTACAGGGGTGCTGCTCTCCCTCTCAAGTACATGCTTGCATGTGGGGCTGCAGCGCCAGCTAGGTTAGAAGCATGGCGTCCCTGCCAAGTGTACACGTTCATGACATGCTAATTGTGTGAGCAGGTCTGTAAGCTAGGGTAGTGTAGTAATTTGTTGCCATATGCATATTTACTTCTTGGGACTGCTGAGCGGTGGCGCTAGCTAGCCTCAGGAAGCCGGTACTAGGTGTGCGCTTGAGTTAGTGCAAATCTTATGTAGATCGAGTGCACAGGGCAAGCCGCATTCAATTCAGCGCACTTTTGCTCAATGGCTAACTTAGTGTTTGTGAAGGCACGGCTTTTGAACCTTAAAAAGTTCTCGTCACTTTATCCCTCTTGACATGTGATGACAAACCTTCTCAAAAGGACAAGTTATGTTGCACGTACTTTCAGCATATGCATTTGTCAGTCCTGTCCTAGCTCCCTGTACGTACGCCGCCAATTAACCCGTCGGCTTATGTAAACTGAACAAGCTCACTCTCCTTGCGCATGTGTCAATTTGACAATTTGTGTTCAAATTGCCTGATTTCGAAAGAAAGAAGGTGATTCAGAAAAGAATAGTAGGAGTAGTAGTATGCTACAATTTGCGCGTCATCTGTTTCTTGTCTAGTCCTTTCATACATGCTGCTACGAGTATAGTCTACAATTACGTGACTAAGTCAAGTCAACTATATTCAAACTCCTAACAAACACGCTTGCTTGGCAACTGCACTCTTGCTGTGTTGAGCTTGTCCGACGGATCGCCGCTGGTTAATGCCAATAGGCATGAACATACTGCAAAAGACACTAACAAAACCAAAAACACTATTGTGCATGGCTAAGACTGGCGCTGGCACAAGCTTTGTTGCCTGCCTCGTGCACCTCCCAGTGGAGTGGAGGGTTAGGAGGGTGGGTGGGTTGGTATGTGTAGCAGCTACCTTCCTGCTGCAATGAAGCCTTCTTTGCAAAAAGAAGCCTTTACAAGGGTTTCGTTTGTCGATGAAACACAACCCGTGTGAAATCGATGGAATTAGAACACTTGTTAAACCTCGGTTTGCGACATTTCATGTCGCAAACCTTCCACCTGCGTCTGATCAGATAAGCAAAAGTAACTGCTTTGAAATTGTCGTTTCTTTTTTCATACAAATAGAAAATTGACATCGACTTAGTATACATGGTCAGAAAGCGGCACGCACCTCACTCTCCGAGTCTACTCGAGCCCCATCTCCAAGCTATGCGTTTGTCGACAGAATTCATCGAGTACCAGACACTTTTAACATTGATAGCTGGTGTGATGTTTAAATCAAGTCATAGTTCATTGCTTGAGTTGCTGTCTACATATTTAAGCTAGGCAATGATGCCACCAACTCCATGTAAGTCGCCAATGCTGCAAGAGGCCAGTTGTCGTACTTGGCACGCCTACTCAGAATGTGATGAAAGACGCACGTGCAACATGGATATTGAATTTCAACTTACATGAACCTATGAAGTACTCCATCGACCTAAGGCATCACGTGCACAGTTGCCATTGGTCTTCTCACCTCATGACACAAACAGCCCCCCGTTTCTAAGCTTAGTGACTATCAGGGGCATGACACTCGCTTGTTTTCTTGACGACGCAGTCAGTTTGTGTAAGAGGAAGTAGCAAGAGGACGCATCGCAAGGCAGCCGAGTGCTTCCAAAGTGGCAGGCAATCTCACAATCTCTAGCAATACGAATCAGATAGACATTTCTTCTTGGCTGCATAGCCAAGTCCAACAGCAAGGGACCAAATGCACTCTACATTATACACCAAAAAAACGAGAGCTGCATGCCAGTGATGCTAGCGTAGATGGGAGGAGCTTCTAACTTCTGCTTACACTACACATCTAGAACAAAGCCGGGGAGTGCCTAACAAGGTCCTACAGACCTTCCTGCCACAACAAAAAGCTCCTCCAACAACATGTACTCAGGATTCAGTGCTTGACTGCCTCTGCACCCTACGCACATGTACACGAAGAGAAGGCCACTAACTCTTCCGCCACCCCTAAAATGTACACCTGCATCTTGCCTGAGCCCCTGCAAGGGGTGCCTAAGACTATCCTTCTGTAGCTAGCCGATACTGTCTGGTAGGGTAGTGAGTGATGAGCATCTTATCTACGTATGTACATCCTGCGCACCGACTTGAGGAAAAACTCCCACGACTCGTCGCCCAAAAGGATCATGTCCCCCTCCTTGTCCTGATACACCACCGAGTTCCCCTCGGTCACTGCCAGCAGGGCCTCCCGGAGCTCCTGCGTGCTATGGAACCGCGAGAGGTCCACGGAGACGCCAAACGGAGAGCCCTCGACGAAGCACTTCACTCTCTGCGCCTCGACACCCCCCTCGCCGCCGCCGCCGCCGCCGCCGCCCTTGCCGTCCTCGCTCCCAATGGAGCCGGGGAAGCCGCCCCCGCCACCTGAGCCACCCTGGGCCGAGTTCCCTGACTTGTCCCCCGGGGAGTTCACGGGAGAGCTCGGATTCGACGCCAGGGGCAGCGCGGCCGAGTTCTGGCGAGCTTGCAGGAGGCGCGTCACCTCCTGGCTGAAGTTCTTCTCCATGCCGGGCGGCGGCAGGCCCCCCATGCCGCCGCCGCCGTCGTTGCCGCCCCCCTGGAACTTCCGGCTGGTGCCGCTGTTGCCCAGCCCGCCAAGCCCGCCTAACAGGCTGTCCTCGTTCCCCACCCCGCCTCTCATGCGGAAGCCGTCGCTCTGCTGGTCCAGCGCGTCAGACGCCAGCCGCTTGCGGCCGTTCATGGCGCTGATCCCGCTGGAGCCCAGGCCTGTTGCGTCAAAGCTGTTGCTCCCCGCCCCGTGCGCTCCCTGCAGGGCCTCCAGGCCCCCCCTGTGCTGCTGCGCCAGCTGGGCCAGGCCAGCCCCGTCAAACTGCTGAAAAGCTTGGGCCATGGGGTCCATGCCCCCGTTCACATTACCACCTCCGCCGCCCTGGTTCTGGTTCTGGCTCTGCTGCTGCTGCTGCTGTAACCTCTGCTGCTGCTGCTGCTGCAGGCTGAGGGACTGGCTCTGCTGGAAGTTGTGCTGTTGCTGTGGGGGGTCTTCTCTCTGATGCTGCTGCTGCTGCTGCTGCTGCTGCTGCTGCATGAGGCTCATTAGGGACTGCATGAAATCATTTGGGGCCTTGCCCTGGGACTGCTGCAGCTGCGCGCGGATCACGGCCATTGTGGCTCGCTGGTCGTCGGCACTCATAGCATCGCCTCCCCTCCCTCCTCCTCCTCCGCCTCCGCCTGCGCCGCCGCTGCCAGCCCCCCCTCTGGAGTTCATCTCCTCTTGCGCTCTCTGCTGCTGCTGCTGCTGCTGCTGATTGTGCAGGTTCTGGAGCTGCTGCTGCTGCTGCTGCTGCTCCTCCTGCTGCTGCAGCTGTTGCTGCTGCTGCTGCTGCTGGAGCTGCTGCTGCTGCCGCAGCTGCTGGAGCTGGGAGAGCATGTTCGGCTGAGCCTGCAGCAACCCCGACTGGCTGAGAAGCGCATTCATCTGTGCCGCGTTCCCATTGCTCAGCTGCGCAATGTGCGCGAGCAGCGCAGCCGCAGGTATGCCCCCAGGGCCCCCGTCCTTGTCGAGGTCCACCCCAAACAGCTTCGTAGCATTGCCGTTGCCGGCATCGTCGATCCTCTCATCCGGCTCGTCCCCTGCGCCGCCCCCTGTCTCGCCCATCTTTGCCTGCCCAAGCGCCAGGCCGCCGATGCCCCCACTGCCGCCACCCCCGCTGCTCGAGGCCTTCTGCATGGCCGCCAGCTGTTCCCTCGCAATCGAAATCGCAGACTCTCTCTGGGCGGGCGACAGGCCCCCTTGCGCCACCATGGTGGCAAAGCGGTCCATGTCAAACCCGCTGGCTGCAAGGAGCTGCAACCACACTGCCTGGTGCTGCTGCGCCACAAACTGCTGCTGCTCCGAGGCGACTCCCCCAGAGGGAGGGGTGGGGGGCCTCGACCCGTTGTTCGGCTGCCCCAGCCGCGAGCTGGCGTTACCAACGCCCCCAGAGCCCGCCGAGTGCATGCCAGCTGGCAGCTCTGGGGAGGCTCCTGAGCGGGCCCAGTTGCGGGTCGGGGACTCGCCACCGCCCATGCCCTGGGCGGCGGGCGGCAGAAAGCCCTGCGCGGGCCGCCGGCGGAAGCCGATGTAGAGTTCGCCAGCTGGCCCGCGGTTGAAGAAGACGATGTCGCCCGGCACGAGCAGCTTCTCCTTGACGAAGCGGCTCCAGCCCTTGGTGAGCACGTAACTCTGGCTGCTGTTCCAATAGGAGTACCTGGCAACAAAGAAGCGGCCGAGAAGACACAGAGACGAGAACACGTCCTATGAGCAAAGAGAGGAGGGGGCGACCACGAGGGCGCAGGAAGAGACGAGAAAATATCAATGAGGAAGAGGGAGGAAAGGAGGGACAGGAGGAGGGAGGGAGGGAGGNCGGGGGGTTGTATGTGTGCTCATGAGCTGTGCCAAAGCACGCCCAGCAGCCAATCAAAGCAGGAATGCTGCGTGTTCTGGGTAGCCACATCTGTGTAGGTGTGCAGGAGATTGCCCTCTCTGAGCACACATATATGAAGCACACAAAAACGAGCCTACTTATCACAAAGTTGCTGCTTGAGGCGGTCCAGGGCAAGAGGTGTCTCTGAAGCAAAAAGTAATTTCCTTCTGAGAGAGAGAGAGAGAGAGAGCGGGCCATACAAATTTAACCCCCCTTTCCCTTGCGGTGGCCATGCCATGCAAGTGTTTTTGCCCCCAGACGTACATACCTTCAAACACATTAACATCAATACTGCCAGAAGTCGACTGATAAGAGTCACGACAAGAAAAGGGGACGGCAGGAGCAGGCGCAGTCACTGGAGCCAAGAGGGGCGAGGGGGGTGCAGGAGCAAGGGCAGGAGCAGGGATGGGGAGCAGGGAGGGGGAGCAGGGAGGGGGAGCAGGGAGGGGGAGCAGGGGCAGGAGCAGGGCCAGGGGCCAGGGGCAAGGGAAGCAACACACTCAGGGGACAGAGGGGGGCACCTGAAGCGCCAGTGCTTGCCGCTCTCGTCCTCGAACGACAGCGTTTGCGCAGGCGTGCTGGACGTGAGGTCCAGCGGGAAGCAGCGCTCGGCGTGCTGCTTCGGGATGACGAGGCGGTTGAGCTTGCCGACGTCGCTGGGCGTCACCGCCTTCTCAAACAGGTGCTCCTTCACAACGTTCTTCTTCTGGCTTGTCGCCGCGCCGCCACCACCGCCGCCCGATGTGGGGGCCAAGCCGTCGTCCCCGCCGTCCTTCTCCTCGCCGCTCAGGCTCTCGTCCTCCTCGACCGCGGGAAGGGCAGGCGGCGTGCTCCCGCGAATCTCGGGGGGGCCCATGCTGGCCAGCCGCTTACTCTGCTCGAGCTCCTCCTCGTACGTGTGCCTCCTCAGCATGTCCACCAGCTGCGCCCATCACCCAAAGAGAGCAGAAGAGAGCGCATCAAGGGTCAGCCATCTGCATCACAGCATCGTTCTTTCTCCCTATGAAAGCCAGCTGGAGGGACAGCCCCAGTTTATACTGATAACGGAGCCACAGACATTCTCCAGCACATGCTAGGCCTGGAAAGCAGCACTGCAGTTGCAAGTGTCAAAGCTCACAATAGAGCTCAAGGACTGACACGCTGTGCACTGTGCCGATTATGGCAGCATGCATAGCACGACACGAGTCAGCACCACTCAGTGAGTCAGTATGACCTGCTCATTTCAGGAAGTGTAGAAGGTCGCGTAGGCCCGCTATCTCGTACGATGTCGCGTGACAGCAAGAGGGCTGGGCTCGAGCAGCGGGCAAAGAGGAGGGGAGCGTTTTTCGTTCAGCGCGTGCACCTGCTCCTTCTTGCGGCTGCGGATGAAGTCCGTCTCGGGGTCCGACTCGGGCATGGGCCGAAAGTTGGTCATGGCGTCGCGCCCGCGAAACTTGATGGCCGCGCGGTCGTACGCACGCGCTGCCTCCTCCTCGCTGTTGAAAGTGCCCAGCCACACGCGCGTGTGCTTCTCGTAGATCTGCGCGCCCCACCGCCCGTTGGGCTGCGGCACCACACCCCGATACTGGGACGAACCCAGCCTGTTGGGCTCGACTGTGCCTCCCCTGGGGACCTCCTCCTCCCCCTCCTCGCCAGCCTCCTTTTCCAACCCCCCAGCTCCCCCCCCTGCGTCCCCCTGCATGCTGGAGCTGGGCGTATGAATGGGTGTGGCGTTCACAGCCTTCTGCTCTCGTGCCTGTGCTCTGTCCCCTTCCCCTTGTGCCTGTCGACCAGAGTATGGGCCCCATGTGCCATCAGCACCAGGGGTAGAGTCCTCCTTCCCCTCTGCCGTCACCTGTCCTGCTCCCGCCTGCCTTGCAGCCTGCCGCACGCCGCCTGCTACTGCTGCCTGCTTTGACTCGCCCGTCACCATATGTCCTATCCCAAGCTGCTGCTCGTCTCCGCTGCCGCCCTCCTCTGCCGGGTCCCCATTCCCAAGGCTGGCACCCTCCTGGAGGCCTGGCTGAAACTGCGAGGAGTTGCGCGCATCCTCCTCATGTGCATCCCCACGCATTCCAGGGTCATGAGGGCTGTCCCTGCCAGGCCGCTCCATGTCGCCATCATGCGTTCCGCTGTTTCCGCCTCTGCCCTTGCCCTTGCCACCACTGCCCTTGCTTGCTCCCGATCCTTCCCCGCCATGATTCCGCCTGAATGAGCCACCTGCGTCGCCAGACATGGCCATGTCCCCGCCACCTCCTCCTCCAGCTCCCCCTCCGCCAGATGCTCCTGCTGCCGCACTTGCTGCAGCTTCCAGCATGGCCATCTGCCCTCCCTCCAGCTTGCTTCCCATAGCCTTGATGGCAGCTGCTAGCTGCTCTGGCTTACCCCACAAGCTACTTAGGTCCATAACTGATGAAGGCATTTCTTGGCTAGCACCTGTAATATCTCCACTACCAGCACGATCTAAGTTCCGGGTGTTGAGCACTTTAAAGTCTCCGGCATCCATGTGCTGCAAGCCCTTGCTTTCGTCATTCACTACCCCTGGGTCTCCATCTGCGGGGCCAGCACCTCCTTCTCCAGGAGCCAAATTTCCAGCCTGCACTCCACAGGAACAGGTATGAGTAACCACAAGCTTCCCTCCACACTACACCACCACATCTCACACATTTTGCTCCACTGATTTGTTTTGAAGTGATTCTGGAGCACAATACATGAAAAGTATGTCCTTAAATACTCAGGCATCTGTCACTTAGCAATGACACATCAATGGCTTGCAAGAAGGCTGAATGCCAATTCGTCAAACACAACGCAATGACTGTGTTCCAGTAATGACCATCTGGCCAGCTTCAGCAACCCTAAACTGCAAACTTTACACGAACAAGCATACGCACATGCTGCCTGCTGGCTGCACTGCAGCGCCATACGCACTCCAGAAGACCAAACAATGCATGAAATTCAGGCACAAGACAAAGCCTGAAGCTTCAGGACGTCATCCACACTCTAGTTGGACTCAGCTCATAGACCACACTTCAAACAAGAAGAACAGAAAACAATAAAAGAGGATTGAAGAAGGTATCACCCCATGACTCCAAGACAACATGGCCCTGACTTAAATTTGGTGTGCATGCTGTCAGCCTCACAAAATCCTTCACTCATGCAAGAAAAACTGAAGGCTTGGTAGAAACAAGAAAGGCTGGAGGCTACAGGCTTCGGTGACACAAGGATGTTTATATATTGCGCAGTGCCCAGTGCCAAGACCTTGAGGAAATGAGAAAATGGTGGCCCTTGCCATTACTTGAGACTTCCTACCCACCATGATGAGATGTCCTATCTACCGTGATGCATAACAAACACAAAAGACAACACCAGGTCTCCCAGAGGTACCTCAAAACCACAATAAGCACGTCAAAACAGTCTTACAGTGGTCACCTGCTGCAGGTCTCCTGGAGACGCCTGTCTGACCTTCACTCGCTTTCCATGGGGCAGTGCACCACCACTCATCGAGACATCTTCTTCCCTCATATGGCCCAGCACTTCTGCAGCAGTCAGAATATTTCCGCTGCAATCATCTCCATCTCCCTCACATTCGGAGGGCCTTTCCTTCATAAGGTTACTGCCTTTCTTATATTCTTCAAGCTTCCGACCAAGACGTGCCACCACCTCCTCAGTGGACATCGAACTATTTTCTGCACCTGACACAACCCCTCCTACTAAATGGGACTGCTCCATTATTGCCAGGCACCCCGAGTGCAACAGAGGCCTTATTGAGTTGAATAAAATTATTGATGATCCTTGACCAGCATAGATATACACATCTTGCTCCTCCTGCTACTTGAAGCACCGAAACCGACCAAGTGATACAAGTCAGAACCTGCTCACACGCAAGTGCTGGAAATAAGATGACTTCCTCGTTGTTCCAAATCCAAAGCACAGCAATAAGAACACCCATATTAAGTGACCAACATCACTTTAAGCCCAGTGATATAGATATTATACGACCACATCTCCAGAGATGTGCTAAATTGCAAGACGTATTACAGTTGCAGCATAGGTTGCAATATGAAGGCAGATGCTATAACACCAAGCCTCTCAGTACTTATACAAAAAATATCATTAGGGCATACATGCTTACTAGCACAATGGCCAAAATATTTGTGCCCAGTGGTTCAGTTAATTCTTTGCCTACAATTTAGAGACAAGGTTGGTCTCTTGGCCTCATCCTCGGGAAGCGATAGCAGTCACGCTTACCCTTCAATTCATGTTGCTCGCAACTAACCCCAGTGACGACTTAAAGGCTTTACAAGACTGAGGGAAACCGAGCAGCTTCGGAAGCAGACTGGAGCCACTGACACAGGTTTCACGGAGGCTTTTGCCTAGATGTAGACATTCTAAAGTTCCAGCGATTGGCCGGAACTGATGAATTTCTACAGAAAAGAGGTCCTACTTGTTCAGAAACATCAACAATAGTTGCCATGCTTCCTCTAGCGTCACGCATGATTTACAGATTATACTCTAAGCTTCCTTAATCAAACATTCATGCGGTTCACAGTACACACAACACTTGCCATCAGACTGTTCAACCATATATACTCCCCCTTCAGAGCAGATTATGTCTTTTCTTCACCATTGATATCATCTCTAATACTTAGGTCAACAAAACACTGCGTAATGCTTTATATTCGTCTCAGGCTTTCAAAATCTTCAGCTTCCTGCAGGCGAAACATTCGGGGAAGATATCTTAGGCGAGGGTACTACTACCTCAGCAACATGTCGAGGACGTCATTAGAACGATACGCAAAGCAGTCATGAGCACACCTGCGCCAAAGTTCCCAACGTGCTTAACGATGCCAAAGGCTCAGGAGAGTGGTGTACAGCCGAGACACACCTGAGAAACAGAAAGCTAACCCCCTTGATGCCCCTGTCCACCCCTGTGAAGTTTTTGGGGCGCTGGGCTGGCCCCTGTGCACCCTGCCGCGTTATGACATGAATCGGATTTTTCGACCCCCAACGCTCAACCTCTCGGCTCCCAGTCGCCGATATATGCACATGCCAAGAAATATTCTTCAAAGTTGCCGTGTATTTTAACGTCGATACTATTTCCGTATGAAGAGCCTTAACCGCACGATACGAGATAATTGTTGTGACGAGCGTTTCTGGCAGTCGATTCAGCGAAAATATTTTGCACGGATCTGCAATTGCTTGCTGATCTTGACTGAACGAAATCTTCAATGCAATTCGAAAGGCCTCAATTGGTTTTTTTTCAGGTTCTATAGCTGGTTTGAGCCGATGCCAGCAACGTCTGCAGTTTTATGACGTCCTTGACGTCTGTACAATAATGAGCTGGGGATGCCGCGGAGCTAGTGCCGCGGAACGCCAAAGCAAGCACAAATTGCGGGAATTTAAAACCAAGATTTCAGTCAGCTCCAGTGACGGCCGGTGAAATTTGTTTGTAGGTGGCCAGAATTGGCTGGTTGTTATTGCTGTCGTCCAGATATCATTTATGCCCGACAAATAGCTGGTTTCCAACAGTGATTCTACATAATGGTAAATAGTGGTATAGTTTAGATATATTGACGAGTGTTCAGAGCAATCAGAAGCTGGTTAATCAGCCTGTGAAGAAACAAAGTAGGCCTCCAGGCTCCAGACTCCAGAGTCCAACCTGCTCCAACTGGCTCCATTGGGCTCAACCTGCTCAACCTGCTCATCCTCGTACCAGCCATGACCAGCGAACTTCCTTCTGGTTACCGTCAATGGGAGTCACTGTTTAACATATCAACATGACACTGTAGCAACAGCGCCTCATATTGTCGGAAACTTGCTAGAAGATATGCCAGCTCAAGCACATTTAACGTCAAGCACGACAAGCAAGCATAATAGCTCGCCATCTGTAACCCTTCTATGCTCTGAAACTACCGCAAGATGAGGCTTAGTGGCGCAAAGCACCGACACTCCGCCTTCCTCTGGCGACCACACTTTGCTTTGTCAACATTCGTGTGGACCAATGACGACTTTATGTAATGCTGGCGTCCAGCTGTGCGAGTGAGCGTCAATCGCAGGTGAATCGAGTCACTCGGAGTCACTCGTGCTCCGTCGTGCTCTGGCGTGCTCCAGTCCGCAACCGACGACTACTCAGCACTCGTCTCTAATCGTTTTCGAATAGTGCTTTTAAATATCGGAGCTTTTCCTCCCTAGTGGCTCTAGGGAAGTATGAAGACTAGGCGTATACCTGGCCCTCCACACTTCCAAAATATGCAGTGACTTTATCGAGCCCTGTCACCAACTTAGTAGAAAGAAAAACATGAGTCAGGGAGGTAGCACACCCTCACGAATGAAGATGACTTGACACCCTGAAAATGTGCAAGTCATGAAACGGGCCAGAGTGGTCGACTCGAAAAGCTATAGAATCAATCCCATGTCAATTAAGTGGGACGAAATATGGGTTCCACAGCGGGATTTCCATCTCCAAATCCCACATGGAACAACATTTTTCAGATTCATGATGATAGGTTTTCACAATCTTGCTGGTCGAAATAACAAAGTTTTGAGATCGAAAGAAATTCTTTGATCGGGGACAATCTTTCTAGTTTTTGAAAGTCGTCAACGGGCTCTTACAACCGGATTAGTAATTATTTTGAAAGTCAACTTTGTCGGTTGGCTGTCCGCCCGTCGACCCAAATATTGTCAAATGCGAGAGATGTGACCCATGTGAACAATTTAGGGATTGCATATGCTTGCATTTAATTGGCCACCAGTAGTACTACTATATGTTCCAATCCTAATGAAGAAGGTATATTCTCTTGAACATGGAAAGATTTGTCCACTCCCAATAAACTCAAATTTAAATTTTTAAGTTATCCACGTTACTCTTGGGAGGGACAACAAGGACAACTCTTTTTGATTTAAAGAATAACCCTATATTGTACTTTCAAAAAGCTTAGTTTTTGACATATGGATTTTCAACATCCATATCTCAAAAGTGGGGTTTTCCACATAGGTCATGATCCCATGTCACTTTCTACACGTCAACTGATGATGGGATGGAACTCATCGTATATAACTCAAGTACAACATAGCAACTCTATGTTGTTTCTCATCAAGTGAACAACTCTATCATCATATATTATGTGTTCTATAGTTCTATTCAAATGTCTATACATGAAGCACATTGAAACTCAGCAGGTGGCGACACCGTCCAAATTGATCAAGTGTAAGGTTATGAACATGTACTTTGTATATTTCTAGCATTGTATATGCATAGAGTGTGAATTTAGAAGAATTTCGATCTTTATTTCAGGTCATTTGGACAAGTATTGAGAAAGTTTGAGTTTTGGGAGTTTTTAAATGAGTTTTAAATGTCACAGATTCAAATTAGTGACAAAGACAGGTCCAGAGACGAAAATTTTGGTTGGAGTCCATGGAGTAGGACATTGAATCATGGTGATTCCACAAACTACGTACGATCCCGTAGAGTGCCAAAGTGATCGTGGAATTTCTAGAAACTCCGTAAAGAGTTAGTGAATTGTGTAGTAGAATATTCTTGAGTGTGATTGTGTGCGTGTGACTGTGCTAGCTTGTCCAACATAGTAGAAAGTCCTGGAGGTACTTTGCTGGAGAGGACACTTAAAGTTGAAGTATAATAGGAAGCACAAAGAAGTAGAGGGAGTCTAGTCTTATCTTATCTAATCGTATCTTGTACACGACTTTTCTTAATTAAGTGAGTTTTTTTCTACTCCTCTCTCATGTAGCTCTCTAAATCTTGCAAGGGTGGCACACCACCAGGCCGCTCCACCTTGTGTATGCAACTAGAAAAGATCCTCGTGCACGCTTTCACTCGCGGGTGAGGGTGCGTGAGTGTGTATGGGCGCACTCCCCGCACCCTTCCCACTTTTCATCAAGGCACATAACGATGGAAATTTCATGTTAGGTGGGGTAGATTTCCAAGTGAATCCACTTTGGTCTCTTTATGTAAACTTCCATATGGAGTTAGTTTTGCAGCAGGGACACGGGTAAGTATCCCCTTGCAAGCATTTCAAAGAACGCAAAAAAAAAAAAAGACTTGCCTACTATCTTTCTGGTTCACTGAAGCCGACACCAGGCTTGGACAACTTAACTGGTTGTCTGCTAGAAGTCAACTTTATCTAAAGACCGCACATCTGGATTGCGATGGCTGCAAAGCTAATTAAGTTTAATACATGTGAACCAAATATATACAATAGATGATTTTCATGTATATAATTTAATAAGGCACTTATTTAATAAATTGTAAAATGTTATGTGAAGAACTTGTGATCCACTAAAATGAATTGACTTACCAAATAGGCGATTAACAATTAATAAAGATCTTTATATCAGCAAGTAATCTTTATGGTATTTTCCGTTAACTGTTTTAACGGCAAAGGACAACACACTAGCAGTGAATAATACTCGTAAGTCAAATGCGAGTAAACTAGCATCAATAATGCAAATCAGTCAACTCATACATAAGCAAGGTTAGAAGACAGTGCGTATCAATGGCCTCTCGCCTTGGATTCAGATCTCTCTCAGTAAGCTGTACAGGAGAGTTGGCCTCATTTCCGAATGCCGCACTCGAGAGCAATCCTAGCGTATGTACATGGAATGAGTTTACTGTTCAACGGTCAGTGCGATGGCACCGCCTACCCGGGAGTTAACCACGTTGGTAGGACCTCGGTTAACCAAATCCACCGCCATCTCCCATCATCCCGAATAGCCATCCACCATAGGGATGTCATCTGGCCATTCATCTAGCATATCGTACTTAGATGCATATCAAGGCAGTTCGCTGCTACCGAGTACGGAAGTCAGCTGGCTGTCAAAGAATGTGTCAGCAAGCTGACTTAAGGTGACCTCAGCCTGCTACTTCCGGCCAAGTCAGTAAACTGATATTAAGTATAAAGTCTAGCAGACTGATTGTTAACTAGAGTTCAGCAGGCTGAACTTTTTTAACTATATTATTTAAATGAATATTATATCAACCAGTATACTGATTCATTACATCCACCAATGATGTTCAACAAACATCCACTTGGTTGGTGTAGGATTAATTTTACTCTCTGACGACATACATGCCTAGAAAATGTTCTCGACACTGCTCAGTAGAATGACAACAAATTAATGACAATCTCAAGGCAATCCTATTCATTGACCTTCGGCTACCGCCTTCACATTTTGTGATTTTAACTTCTTTGTAAGGTTTATCTGCATCATGTTGAGTGGTCCATTATGACAGATAGTATGAAGCTGCTTCGCCTTCTACTTCTTAGAAAAAGTCGTCAAAATGTACACTTCTTCCACAACAGCGTCTTATGCCTTTAAAGTATGTCATGATATATTAGCTCGTAGACGCAACAACCAAGGTGGACCTGTAAGTTTGTGAGGTCAATCTTTAAGTATGTGAAATCAACCTTAAAAAGGTCCAAAACCGCCACCTTGCTTTCTAAGTTGCACATAGTTTATTCACTCTTTTGCAAAATTTCAAGGCATAGAATGTAGAAAATCAAGCAGATTTTTCAACGCGATCAAAATTGCGTCAACTAAGAGATATTCACATTTAGTGAAAGGCACCTTTTGGCTCTTGGCGAGTTTACTCGTGGTCAATTATGGAGCACCACAACTGGCCCAAAGGTCCGCCCTTGGCATTTTTTACATGCCTTGCAACTTCAAATTTTATATGCATCAGATCTACAATCCTATGATCCTTTAAAGCATTCAATAAAGCGATTATTATGGTATATCGTCACCAAATTAACTTAAATCCAATGAGTACGTTGTTAATGGTCGTTAAAAACTTTTTACCTTAACTGGACTTATTAATCTCACTTTCAACAAGTTTGATAAGATTTATTGGGCGAACTTTGAAAAAATCCAAAAGAATGCTTTAAATATACAAGCAGTCTGTTGCATTCATTAACACATTCTAATATTTAATTGATGACGTTTTAGTGCTATATCGCCAATTTCAAAAACAAGGAAGACGAAATGAATTTTGCTTATTCAAGATAAACATATTTCATTTACATATATACGATTAGAGATAGGTGGAAGCATGTAAAATTAGGGAGCGATCGTCGCCCTTATAATTAATTCCGTTTACTCATCTATACCCCTTGACTCACTTACCGTAGTGTGCCATAGTTGCACACTAACTCAAGGTACAAGAAAGAGACGAACTTGAGGACTAGAGCTTCTCCTTTAGCACCTTATGCACTCTTTTCTACCAGGCATACAAGCATGTATAAGCACACACATAACATCAGAAGATTGTATAGCAAAGGTGCTCTCATTCAGATGACCATAATGAATGTAATGAATCAGTATATAAAGTAGATATAATATTCATTTAAATATAATAGTTGAATACGTTTAGCCTGCTGAACTTTAGTTGATATTTAAATCTGCTGAATTTTTAATACTTAGTCTAATGACTCAGCCGGGAGCAATAGGCTGAAGTCAATTAGGTCAGCCTGTTGACTTAGGTCAGCTTGCTAACACATTCTTTGACAGTCAGCTGACTGCCGTACTCGGTAGCAGCAAATTGCCTAGTTATGCATCTAAGTGTGGTGTGCTAGATGAGTGGCCAGATGACACCCCTTGGGTGGATGGCGATTCGGGATGATGGGAGATGGCTGTGGATTTGGTTAGCCGAGGTCCTACCAATGTGGTTAACTCCCGAGTAGGCGGTGCCATCGCACTTGCCGTTGAACAGTAAACTCATTCCAAGTACATATGCTAGGTGAAATGAATCGACTTACCAAATAGGCGATTAACAATTAATAAAGATCTTTATATCAGCAAGTAATCTTTATGGTACTTTCCGTTAACTGTTTAAACGGCAAAAGGACAACGCACTAGCAGTGAATAATACTCGTCAGTCAAATGAGAGTAAACTAGCATCAATAATGCAAATCAGTAAACTCATACATAAGCAAGGTTAGAAGACAGTGCGTATCAATGGCTTCTCGCCTTGGATTCAGATCTCTCTCAGTAAGCTGTACAAGAGAGTTGGCCTCGTTTCCGAATGCCGAACTCGAGAGCAATGCCTAGCATATGTACATGGAATGAGTTTACTGTTCAACGGTCAGTGCGATGGCACCGCCTACCCGGGAGTTAACCACGTTGGTAGGACCTCGGTTAACCAAATCCACCGCCATCTCCCATCATCCCGAATAGCCATCCATCATAGGGATGTCATCTGGCTATTCATCTAGCATATCGCACTTAGATGCATATCAAGGCAGTTCGCTGCTACCGAGTACGGAAGTCAGCTGGCTGTCAAAGAATGGGTCAGCAAGCTGACTTATATGGACTTCAGCCTGCTGCTTTCGGCTGAGTCATTAAACTGATAATTATGTAAAGTCCAGCAGACTGACTATTAACTAAAGTTCAGCAGGCTGAACTTAATTAACTATTATATTTAAATGAATATTATATCCACTAATATACTGATTCATTACAATCCCTCCAACTTAACTTGTTGTCGCCTCGACAACATTAAACTGCAGAAATTTTAAATAAGGGAACTGAACCTGACCAGCCTCCCTTACTGACTGCCTCTTCAGCGTGTCACCTTAAGGGGTTGTTCCTGGGGCTTCAGGGTCAGGAGACGGAGATCTGGACCTAGATCTGGACAGCCCTCTAGGTCTGTCAGCTGGCCTTCTAAAGAACCCTGTTTGCTCTAAAGTTGGCCCTCGAGGAGAACGGAGGATGGTGGCCTGCTCTTCAACCACTTGGGTGTTGATTCCCACATAGACAGGCATTCCAGTAGGATGCTGAAATACATTGGCTAGAGGTACATGCCCCTGAGCGGAGGGGGAGGCTGGCATACCTCTGGCCCACCCGCGTGTCCCTCTTCTGGCACCCCTGTCCTCTGGGGATTTCTGTCTGTGTCTGCTGCCCAGTACAGTCAGATCAGCTTCTTCCCCTGCTTGGGCAGGTGGGCTGGGGGAGCGAGCGCGGGGTCCAGTTGTCGCCATAACGGGGATCACATTCCAAACACCTGATCGTGGTTCTTTAGGAAGCGCCCCTGCCTGTCCCTGGGTATCCTGAGTACCTGCTGCTGATGCTTCTCCTCTGCCTTGTTCTTCTTCCTCATCCTCCTCATCCTCCTCCTCGGAGAGAGTAGGGGTCTCGTCCACTAAGTCGTCCTGCTCCCTAGTAGACATGGAGTAGTCTACCGACCTCCCTTTCTTAGGGCGCGCTGGAGGTTGCTTGGCCTTCAGCCTACTGATATCTATCCGGCCTGCATTCTTTGCCCATTTGACAAAGGCATGCTTTCCCTTAGAGAAGTACTCTCTTCCCCTCCTCCTATGTTCCTTGGTCTCTGCATTCATATTGCTCAGGCATCCATTCAGCCTGGGGTCCCAAGGGGCAATGTGAGGTGGTAGGATGAGATAGCCGTCTAGGCCATAGTGGAAGTCATCCGGTTGGGCTCGGTCACACTCCTGCTTCTTATTTGTGACGGTCATCCACCTCCAGTCTGTTGGCTGCTGGTAGTACTGGGGTCCGTGCTCAGCCTTCCTCAGTTTACACGGGAACCAGTGGGGAGAGAACATCTGCTGTCCTGCTTCCCTGGCCAAGTACTCCCAGCTCCTTCTCTCAACTTCATTGTAAGCTGGCAGGAGTGTGAGGTAGAATACCGTATCCTTAAAGCTATCGGGCCGCATGCTCACCATCCGGATGAGTCTCTGATCTCCCACTATTCCCGGTATGGGGACCGGCTTGTCCTCTGAATCATCTGCGAGATACCGGGCCTGCTCTGCTGTATAGCCCACCATCTTAGCATAATCTTCGTAAAGGACCACGCCGGTGTGTGTCTCGATGTACCTGTCCAGTGCTGTAGCTCCTTCCTTCTGTAGCAGTGTTGTCTGTTCCAGCCTGTTGATCTCCTGGGCTGCCAGCAATGCTTCCTTCAGGTTATCGAAGTTTTGGCCACCCACCACAGTATACCTGTAAGTGGCCAAGCTCTTCTGTCTGTCCGCTTCAATCTTTTTTCTTTTCTCCTCTTCTGCCGCTGCCGCTTCTTCTTGCTGTTTCTTCTGTCTCTCCTCCTCAGCCTTCCTGAGGTTTTCCGCTTCCTGATCCTTCTTCCTCTGTGCCTCTTCTGCCGCCTCTTGTTGCTTGCGGACCCTTTCTTGTTCTCTCCTGGTGAGGGACGTCGCCGCCAGCTCCTTCTGGTATTGCTCCATTGTCCTCCTGGCTTCTTCTGCCTTGCGCTTTCTGTCCTCCTTTTGTGTGGTGGGCGCCATCCTGCACATGTAACCAGGGCACAAGTTAGTAGGATATGGACCTTTGTCATAGGGATTGCAGGAAGTATGTTAGTATTTAGTATAGTGGCTTCGCTGCTGTTTACCTTACAGGATGATTGCTAAAAGTTGACGTAGTTGCGATGCGCTACACATAAACGTATGAGTGTGTTTTTATCGCTCTCGCTCACTAACTGTCATATATTTTCCCCTCCAACTTAAATGGAGACAGGACCGCCTGTCACCTTCCCGTGTCAACTGAAATGACAGTTATGGAGGGACTCCAGCGGCCCGAAGGTGGAACCGTGTCAACGCCCCTTTGGCATTGGTCAAGTGGTCCTTAAACTCCCAAGTGTCCCCAGAGGCATCGGAACCCTTCCATCGAATGAGGTATTTCATGACATATTTAGACGATCGACGGACCGAGCGAGCGTCTAAAATCTCATCGACCTCATATTCCTCAAGGTCGCCGTCCCGGACAGCGGGGACCGATCCCAGTTGGACAGGGAACCGACCTGTGAACAGTGTATCACCTTTGATGTACGGTTCCAGGAAGGAGACATTAAAGACCGGGTGCCCCTTGTATTCAGCTGACATGTTCAGTTTGTAAGCATTCTGACCGACACGACGGACCACCGAATATGGACCGACCCAGACAGGGCCAAGCTTTTTCTTGACCACACCAGGGAGGTACAGGTGCTGAGAATGCAGTTTGACTAAATCCCCCTTGGAAAATGCCAGTTCCCGACGGTGTTGATTAGCGTATTTTTGTTGGTTTTCTTGGCCGTGTGCAAGTTTCGTTGGACTTCTGACAGGGTGTCAACAAACTCCTGAGTTAACTGCAGGGAGACCGGGTTGTCAATCCCTTCAGGGTGAGTTAAAGATTCCCCTAGCACATTTAGAGGAGACTTAGGGACTCTACCCAGGCTGAGTTCAAAAGGAGTTTTGCCCGTTGACGCGTGCACCGCACTGTTGACCGCAAACTGAATTTGAGGCAACAGGTCATCCCAATTATCTTGTTTTTGGTTAATATATGCTCTCAGCACCTCCTGCAGAACTCGGTTAGTTCTTTCAGTCTGCCCATCAGTCTGAGGGTGGTTTGCTGTGCTGAGCAGCTGTTTGACTCCCATTAACCCCATTAAAGCTCTCCAGAACTTAGAGGTGAATTTTGAGTCTCTGTCTGAGATGATATTAGAAGGGAGCCCATGTTGGCATACTACATGGTTGTAAAACTGTCTCGCTGTTTCGAGTGCAGTCACTTTGACAGTTGTGGGGATAAAAATGACCATTTTTGTCAGTTTATCCACGACTACCAGTATTGAATCATGCCCGTTGGCAGTTCTTGGTAGTGAGACCACCCAGTCCATGGATATAGTTTCCCAGCGTCCCGCTGGGATGGGTAGCGGTTGCAAGAGACCTCCGGGTGGTGTGTGCCGAGACTTATTTCTCTGACACTGGTCACAGGACTTGACATATTTCAAGACCTCCCGGGGTAACCCCTCCCAATGATAATGTTTTGCCAGTTTGCCAACAGTTTTGGCCTGCCCCAAATGTCCACCCAGGAGACTGTCATGAGCTTGACTCAGTAAGAGAGACCTTATTTCCAAGTTATTAGGAATGACCAGCTTCAGCCTGCCTGAAGTGGTTTCAGTCACCCAGACCCCTCCCTTGAGCTTATACCCGAGTGCAGTAGCACGACACACACCAGTAGTGGGGCTGGGCTCAAATGTTGGGTCAGAAAGGTAGGCTTTCCTAAGTTGTTCAAGGAAGGACTTTTTCACCTTTAGTGAAGTGAGTGCACACAGGACTTTATCTACAGCATGCTGACTAAAGTTCCTTTCTTGCAAGTCAGGTCTTCTAGAGAGTGCATCAGCAGGATTCAACTTCCCTGGTTTGTAGTCGATCTGGACTTGGAACTGCTCCAGCATCTGGCTCCAGCGGTTCTCCCTCCTCGACAGCTTGGACTTCTTCTGAAAGTGGGTCAGAGCTAGATGATCTGTAATCACCTTAAAAGCTTTACCATGTAAGTATGCTCTCCACTGTTTGAGTACATGAATGATAGCTAGCAGCTCTTTATCATGCACTGAGTAATTAATCTCCGCTGGATTAAATTTCATAGACTCATACAACACAGGATGCCACTCCTGCCGTACCTTACCATCCTTTGTGGTTTTGTCAGCAGGCTGCAACAAAATAGCACCCATGGCAAAATCAGAGGCATCAGTAACCACCTGCACCGGTTTGCTGGGGTCATACACGGCTAGCACTGGGGCAGAACAAAGGGCATCTTTAAGGGTCTGGAAGGCAGCCTGCTGCTCTTCCCCCCACACATACCCGATGTCTTTCTTAGTAAGGTCAGTCAGTTTACTGGCCTTTGTGGAATAATTCTCAATAAATCTCCTATAGTAGTTAGCCAACCCGAGGAAGGATCTAACTTCAGAGACAGACTGTGGTACTGGCCAGTCCCTTATGGTCTGGACTTTCTTAGGATCCACACTGATGCCCTCTTTACTGACAACGTGGCCTAAGAATTCAATACTTTCCTTAAAGAAATCACACTTGCTCATTTTAGCATACAAGTGATTTTTCCGCAGAGTGTCCAGCACTTTCTTTAAGTGTTCAGTGTGCTGAGCTTCATCTTTAGAGAAAATTAAAATATCATCCAGGAAAACTTGCACAAACTTATCCAAATAAGGTCTGAAAATGTCATTCATAGCACCCATAAAGGTAGCAGGAGCATTAGTCAGTCCAAATGGCATCACGTTGAACTCATAGTGTCCATAACGTGTGCGGAAAGCAGTCTTGTGTTCATCCCCCTCAGCAATTCTGATTTGATGATAACCACTCTTGAGATCTATCTTACTGAACACCTTAGCGCCAGACAGGGTATCAAGCAAGTCCTCGATTCTGGGTAAAGCATACTTGTTCTTTACTGTAATTCTGTTCAGGGCTCTGTAATCCACACACATCCGCATACTGCCATCCTTTTTCTTAACAAATAGGATAGGTGCGCCGTACGGTGATTTACTGGGAGAAATGTAACCATTTTCCTCCAGCTCTGCAATCTGTGTTTTCAACTCCTCGCTCTCCAAATAAGACAAGCCATAAGTGCGTTGCCAGGGTGGCTGGCTACCAGGTAATAGATCAATCCTATGATCTACTTCCCTTTTAGGGGGTAGTCCTGGAGGCATGTTAAACACATCAGTGTACTGAGCAACAATTTTTGCAGCAGTAGGGTGCTCCGGAGGGCTTACCTTTTTCTCAACCACTTCTTCAGGTTGAGGAGGTACCTCTCTTAGCAGCAGACAGAACATTCTGTCTTCCTTCTGGTTCCAGCTTTTGACGAACTCCATTGCATTCAGCAACTTGCATCCTTCTGGAAGCCTCTTCTTTTCCTTCATTTGCCATCCACACAGGACAAGAGGAAGAGCACTGGTGGGTGCCAAGTCAGTCTGCCCATCACTGGCTCCTCTCACTTTAACTGTACCTCTGCTCCAACACACTTCAGCTTGATGTCTATTAAGCCAGGACCTGCCTAGCACGAGATCATAAAAGCCAGTGTTGAGTACCTCAAATGTAAGCGTTTCAGTTAGAACTGCAATGCCAGAACCTAACTGGACCTCAATAGGCTTGGTTATAACTCCTCCCGGGATACTTGAGGCATCTCCAAGGAATATTTTTCTATTCCCTTGGGTGACAGTAGGCAGCCTTAGCCGCTTAACTAAGTCCTTGTGAATAAAAGTATGTGACGCCCCTCCGTCAACAAATGCCCTCACCTTCCTACCTGCAATCATGCAATGCAGTAGGATAGGGGGGACTGTCTTTTCCTGACTTTCGCATTGTTCTCCTGACGTAGCAAAGAAATGTTGGACATCAGGTGGAACAAGAGCATCCAGAGTGTGCACTCTCTGGACGTCTATATTACTGATGGTCTCCTTTATCTGTTTGTCAGGCATGCATAGTGAATCCAGTTCAGCAGGACCCATAATACCTGCTACGAGGGCAGCTAGTGACGACTCACTATCTCTAGCATCCTCACAGTCAGTAGACTGGATTACTGACTGTTGCTGTCTTTTAAAGGCTGGTCTTTTCTCTCGACCTTAGGCAGGTGCTTGACCGGACACTGTTCTCTGTAGTGGCCTTTCTGCTGACAATGGTAGCAAGTAGATTTTGCTGAGGCTGGTCTCGGCTTAGTCCTACCACCACCCCTTCCATAGCCACCTCGAGAGGGACCACCTCTACCTCTAGACTGAATAGCATTGTACTCATACTCATATTCATCACCCTGATTATCCTCAGCCTGGTCTCCTTCAACTGCATTGTAGGAACCGTGGGGCTTTTTGACAATCTTAGACACCAAAGCGTTACTCTGGCGCTTGTGATTGAACTGCTGCTGATCCCAGGCGTCAGCATCCTGGATCAAGTCAGCCAGTTTCTCATACTTTTTCTCAGCAAAATGACCAGAGACCTCGGATTTCAAGCCATACCTGAAGTATGCTATCCTATACCGTTCTGGCAAATCAGGCTGCTTCATCATGTTCTCTTGGAACTTTTGAGCAAACTCAGCAACTGAAGTGGTCTGCTTCAGTGTCAGGGAGATCATCGCATAGATAGCTTTCTCCTGCTGGTTGATGACATCAAACTTCTCATGCAACTTCTCGACAAACTCTACCCACGTAGGGTCACCGAGTTGCCGAGCCTTACGCTCTTCCTTCCAGTAAAGCCACCAGTCTGCGGCACTGCCTTTCAGTAGCGCACCGGTGTGCCTGACCTTCTCGTAATCTTGCAGTTCTGGGTAGTTCTCCAGCCACTGCTCAACATCCGCGAGAAACTTGATCAGGTAATATTTTCTGTTTCCCTCAGGATCATAGTCCTGGGGAGGTTTCGGCTTGGGCTTACTAGGCCCTCGGCCACCACCACTAGTGGTGTGAGACCCCAGTTGGTCTCTGTCCCGGAGTAGGGACATTATGATTCTTTTGTCCTCCTGCTGGGACTGATACATGGTCGCCATTTGCGACTGCATCTGAACGAACAATGCTCCCAAGTCTACATTTTGGGGTGGTAGATTAGCAAATGCAGCAGCAGCATTGGCATCTACTCGCTGAGTAGTGTCCTCAACAATCCCTCTTGCTCCTGCAGCAGCAATTCCTGCCGCATTCAGCCGGTCACGTATTTGACCTAGGGGTACATTGAGTTGTACGGCAGGAGGTGGGTTCAGAACATTGGCCCTTGATGCCATAAGTTCTTCAACAGTGCGCTCGTCAGCTGGCTGTCCTTCCCTCCTTTGTATATCTTCAGCGGCCTTTGCTACTTGTTCAGCTTCTAGTCTGGCTATCTCCTCCTCAGCTTGCTGGGCTGCGACTGAGGCAATAGCAGCTGCCTCCCTAGCTGCAGTATCCGATCTGCTTTCGAATAGGTACGGTTTCCCGCTACATGGCTTTCCGCCTGGTTTTCGACATTCTCGTTATCCTGGTTCTCCATGTCTCGGGAGTTGCTAGTTTGAGACCTTGTCCTTACCATACAAAGAAGATCGTGATAACTGCTCCGATACCACTGAAATGAATCGACTTACCAAATAGGCGATTAACAATTAATAAAGATCTTTATATCAGCAAGTAATCTTTATGGTACTTTCCGTTAACTGTTTAAACGGCAAAAGGACAACGCACTAGCAGTGAATAATACTCGTCAGTCAAATGAGAGTAAACTAGCATCAATAATGCAAATCAGTAAACTCATACATAAGCAAGGTTAGAAGACAGTGCGTATCAATGGCTTCTCGCCTTGGATTCAGATCTCTCTCAGTAAGCTGTACAAGAGAGTTGGCCTCGTTTCCGAATGCCGAACTCGAGAGCAATGCCTAGCATATGTACATGGAATGAGTTTACTGTTCAACGGTCAGTGCGATGGCACCGCCTACCCGGGAGTTAACCACGTTGGTAGGACCTCGGTTAACCAAATCCACCGCCATCTCCCATCATCCTGAATAGCCATCCATCATAGGGATGTCATCTGGCTATTCATCTAGCATATCATACTTAGATGCATATCAAGGCAGTTCGCTGCTACCGAGTACGGAAGCCAGCTTGCTGTCAAAGAATGTGTCAGCAAGCTGACTTATATGGACTTTCAGCCTGCTGCTTTTTACTGAGTCATTAAACTGATAATTATGTAAAGTCCAGCAGACTGATTATTAACTAAAGTTCAGCAGGCTGAACTCAATTAACTATATTATTTAAATGAATATTATATCCACTAATATACTGATTCATTACACTAGGTATTGCTCTCGAGTTTGGCATTCGAAAACGAGGCCAACTCTCTTATATAGCTTACTGAGAGATATCTGAATTCAAGGCGAGAAGCCATTGATGCAAATTGTCTTCTACCCTTGGTTATGTATGAGTTTACAAATTGCATGATTGATTCTCGTTTACTTGCATTTGACTTTGACTTATGAATATTGCTTACTGCTGTGTATTGTCCTTGGCTGTTAAACAAGTTACAGAAAATCCATAAAGATTACTTGCTGATAGAAAGATCTTTTATTAATTGTTAATCGCCTATTGGTAAGTCAATTCATTTCAATGTAGCTAAAACACTTCCTATTGACTTAGGTGCACAATCATAGAATCTGTGCGCTATGTGACCCCAAAATGTCAGAAGGTATAACTCTGTCAATACTTGTTCAAATTGAGCAAACTTAACGGCAACGAACGCATCTTGACGAGACCTTTTTGAAAAGTCCTAGTTCGCTCCATTTGGACCACATACGAAGAAGCCATGTTAATTTCCATGAAAGGTGGTCATAATAACCAACCCAAAAGTGCACACATGACTTGCAAGTAGAAAATCCGACTCTAAAGCCTACTGTCCAAAATGAGGGACCACGAGAGCCCAGCCTGCTATGTACTTAGTGACCACCTGGTTGACCATGGCGCAAGGTGCGCCGTTTTGTGGGAAACACGTTAAGTTGGGACCCATGGATCTAGATATAACGACCATATTAATTGGTTGGTGGACTGAAGTCCTAACTGTTTGGTTGACTGACGACGGCTCCGCCTACCCAGGACTTAACCACACTGGTAGGACATCGGTCTATCGAATATCAGTCGACCTCCCGACTTTGAATATACTACGATCACATGTGTCAATCCACAAACAATCATCTATATGAATATATCTATCCTCAGCGTACTGAGTCCAAGCATACTAACTATTATTATACGAGCTTACTATATACCAATCTACTGATATTATGTCTTATATATACAGATAATCTCAGCAAACTATACTCTGATACAGAATGTCATCTCGCTGACCTTTTCGATAAAGTTAGCAAACTACATTATGATACAAAAGTCATCCTGCTAACCTTTTGACAAAGTAAGTAAACTCGCATTATAACGATACCTATTCATTTTGATGAACTCGCACATGTGAGTGTATCGACATATAACTCATTTAATGATATATGTGTATGTGCTATTTATTATATAAATAATAAATTGATACATTACAATGTCCCCAACTTATATTGTTGTCGCCCCGATGACACTCAGCATATGATACATTTATTTAATAATACACTTCAGTCAATTAGGTGAAGCAAAGAAAGCAAACAAAACCATGAGTGTGATATATTCGCTTACCAAATGCAAGTGAAACTAATCACAACAGACTGTCTTGCAAGCAACCATCTGACTTCACAACCACTAACTTAAGACATGCATAGACATACCCATACTCACAATTGTCCTTCCAGTTGAAAGACACAATAGAGCACCTCACAAACCTAAATCGAACAGCCTCCTTTCGAGGTCAAACAATGAAAGAATGTTATTAAAACTCAGCCTACTGAATTAAGCCTCCTTCTCTTGCTCTTCAACTCCTGCCGTACTCACACCTTGAAAGCTCCTCACAAGCAAATTCTTGTGACTTAGGTACCTGCTCAAAATTTGAACATTATGAAGGAAAAGGGAGACCAACTGCTTTTGTAGTGAAACAGATAGATAAAGTACTTAGTAAAACAGAATACTTTATCTATTCAAGACAAGGATCTTTGAACACAATGGTAGCTTCTTGAAAGAGAGATGGCTTCTTGAAAGTTAATATATTTCTGGATTTTGGCAAGTACAAGAGTGACTCTGGAATGTCTTTCTATGTTCTAGCTCTTGTTTATATACTTGTTACATGAGTAATTTCTAGGATAGTGTATGTTGATGTGTTGGCACCCAACACATCCCAAAACTTGCCACCTCTTTCTAGAATAATGTACACATGTCCTTTTGACCTAAAAATGGCACATCTGACTTTTGCCACATGGAGTTCTTCTAGGTCTTTCCTCTAACTTCGAAAATGCCTTGGAAGGTTCAAAGGACATGAACCAAGTTACTAGAGTACCTATTCACACTTGACTCCACACAATAC
>WELA01004146.1:54408-71563 GCA_009602735.1 Mesotaenium endlicherianum
TCAAAAATTCATAGCGGCCACAGAACTGCTCCAAATCTAAAAATTCAAGTGCCAGACGGACCGCGTCGGAGAATTCTACCAAGTCACCAAATTTGAGAGCATTCTAATTTCTGGAGTGTCGTTGAGAGCTGAGAGAGTAGGCACTCCTCCAAATCTGTGCAGAAACTTCTGAAAATCATAAGTCCTTCTATACTTCTCCAAATTCTGCAAACTAAGTCTCAAACTGGGCGCTGTAAGATGTTCTACCAGAGTCTTGAGTTTCAGAGCATTCCAAGTTCAGGGGAGGGCACAATGTCAGAAGGCATATTCTGTCCTAACAATGCCAGCAGCCTGACCCCCTTCTACTTAGAGCATCATATCTCTCTCACCAGTGCTCCAAATTGAGCAAACTTGGACTCTAAATGACCGGCTACTCATGGAATACAGCCAGGTAAATTTTCAGAACTTATTATGCAGAGACCTATCACCAGTAGCAGTTTTAGTTTTCTGTCCATAAACTGCGAGAAGAGAAGAGTGTGTAATGTCAATTTTTCCTCTTTCTTGTTCTTGCAGGCTGCCTCCAAGGGGTCTTCTGCTGCTTCTTGATGGTGGCAGGCTGCCTCCCTGAAGTCTTCGGGCTTCTAGTAGAGAGACTTGGGGCTGGTCCTAGATGGGGGTTGGCGGCATGGAAGCGCTTCAACTTTCTCTGAACTTTGTCAAGGTAGTGCGCCGCCACCCAACTATTCTCCGAATCTGGATATCCTTTCCACTTGATCAAGTATTGCTGCTGTCTCCTGAAATTTCTCATAGCCACTATGTCTTCCACTTCGTACTCCAAATGATCATCCACTATTGTTGGGGCTGGTGGGGTTGTCACACGTCCTGGGAACTTGTTGTCGGGTTGCACATATGGCTTGAAGAGGGAAGCGTGGAATACAGGGTCGATGTGCATAGTCTGGGGAAGTTCTAGCTTGAAAGCAACGGGGTTGACTAGCTGGATAATCTTGAAGGGTCCCAAATACTTGGGAGAGAACTTGCTGCCGGCAGGCCTGTTGTTCATGGAAATGTTCTTCGATGATAGTAACACGTTGTCACCCACTCTGTACGTAATTTCTCGTCTGGATTTGTTCGCCACTCTTGCTTGAGCATCTTGCGCGTGTTGTAGAGCTTTCTTCGCTGCTGTAAGGGCTGCTTCTAATGTCTCCATAAAATCGGTGGCTGCAGGTACTTCATAAAGGCCAACCGTGAAGCTCAGTGGCGTGGTCGGGTGGAAGCCACAGTTGAGGAAGAATGGGGACTCTTGGGTAGAGGCCTGTGTAGTGTTGTTGTAGGCAAACTCGAGGGGGGTCAAGTACATGTCCCAGTCTTGCTCGAGGGTAGACACGTAGGCTTTTAGAGAGGTCTTTAGTGTACGATTCATATGCTCGGTTTGCCCATCTGATTGTGGGTGGTAGGCGGTAGACATATCCAGCAATGTACCCAAGTTCTTGAAGAGATTTTTCCAGAAATGGCTTGTGAATCTTGGATCTCTATCTGACACAATTCTTGATGGTAGTCCATGGAGTCGGAAGATGTTGTCAAAGATGAGCCTTGCAAGTGGTGGTGCTGTAGCCTTAGTCGTCGTGGGAATAAATTGAGCCATCTTAGTAAGTCTGTCCACCACCGTGAGTATTGCATTATGGCCTCGAGGTGTCACGGGCAAGTCCACGATAAGGTCCAGTGAGATGTCCGTCCATTGTCTTTTGGGGATTCGTAGTGGTTGGAGGAGTCCTCCCGCCCTTTGCAATGATGGCTTGATTCTTTGGCATGTGTCACAGCTCCTGCAGTATTCCTTGACTTGCTTAGACATGCCTGGCTAGCAATAAGTCCTAGCTAGAACGCCCGTGGTCCTTTTCCAAAGTGTCCTCCAAGAGGGTTGTCGTGTGCTTCTCGTAGAAGCAAGAGCCGGAGGTCTAAGTCATTAGGAACACATCTCTGGCCCGTGTCTTGCCTCACCCAATAATTGCCTTCTTGCTTCTTGTATTGGTCCAAGGCTGCTTCTCCGTTCTTGTAGTAAGGGTCTCTTTCATAGGCGGCTGAAAATCGAGCTTCCAGATCTGTCTTCAGGGATACCATCACTGCATTTAATTGCAGTCTTGAGAGGGGGTCAGCCGGGTTTGTCTTGCCGGGCTGGTACTGAATCGTGATGTTGTATTGTTGCAAGTATCCGCTCCATCTTGCTTGTCTCCTTGAGAGATACGGCTGCGTTTGGAGGTGCTTTAACGCCTCGTGGTCCGTGGTGACCAGTACTTTGCGTCCTTCAACGTAGCAGCGCCAAACCTTCAAGGCATGTACAATCGCCAATGCCTCTCGCTCCGTGGTTGTATAATTTTGCTCGGCTGGATTTAGCTTCCTTGACTCGTAGGCGATGGGCTGCAGTCCCTTGCCTTGGTCTTGAAGCAGGATTGCTCCTATTGCATAGGAAGATGCATCGGTGATGACGTGGAAGGGCCAATCTGGGTTTGGACTTGGGAGTGTGAGCACCGGGGATGTGGTCAATCTTCGCTTTAACTCTTGAAATGCCTCTTCCTCTTTCTCGGTCCATGTATATAGCCTGTCCTTCTTGAGTAGATCTGTCAGGGGGGCTGCTATGTGCGAGAAGCCTTGGATGAATTTTCTGTACCAATTGGCAAATCCCAAGAATGACTGGAGTTCTTTCTTGGTCGTGGGGGTTGGCCATTCCTCCACCACCGTGGTCTTCTTGGGGTCTATCTTGATGCCATCAGCAGTCACGTGGAGACCTAGGAACTCCACTTCTTGTTTGGCAAACTCGCATTTTGACTCCTTCGCAAACAGCTTGTTTTGCTTCAATACTTCAAGGACTTCTTTCAAGTGTCTCGCATGCTCTTCAAGGGTCTTGCTGTAGATAAGGATGTCATCGATGAATACCACCACAAATCTGTCCAACATGGGCTGAAATATGGTGTTCATCATAGTCATGAAAGTTGCTGGCGCGTTGGTGAGTCCAAATGGCAGGACCATGAACTCAAAATGTCCATATCTTGTCCTGAATGCCGTCTTCTCTATGTCCGGTTCTGCGATGCGAATCTGGTGGTAGCCGCTCCGTAAGTCAATCTTCGTGAAGTACTTGGCTCCAACCAGCCGGTCCATGAGCTCATCCATGCGCGGCAGCGGGTATCGATTCTTGATGGTGATCTTGTTGAGGGCGCGATAGTCCACACACATCCTCAAGGTACCATCTTTCTTCTTGACAAATAGCACCGGGGCTCCAAATGGCGACTTGCTAGGTCGAATGAAGCCATGCTCCAGTAGCTCCTTGATTTGCTTCTTGACTTCGTCTAGCTCCGTGTATGACATTTTGAACGTAGGCCGAGAGATGGGCTTGCTTCCGGGCTCCAACTCTATCTTGTGGTCTACGAATCTTTTGGGGGGTAGGCCCTTGGGCAATTCCGGGGAGAACACTTCTTTGTAGTCCTCTAAGACTTCTTGTATCTCCTTGGGAACGGGGCTGCCTTCTTGACTCTCGATGTCTTTCTTGATGTCTTTTGGCGTGATCAAGGCCAAAAGAAGCTCGTGTCCCTTCCTCACAAGTCTCTTGAGTTGGAGGGCGGACAATAGTATCTCGTGTGCCGGCTTCTGGATGTCTTGGGTCTGGATATTCTGGATTGCGCGCAAAATACAGATTCTTGAAGTGATGTCATTCTTGATCTTGATAGTACCGGTCCTCCAATCAACTTGGGGGTTGTGCTTGGTCAACCAAGGCGTCCCTAGGATGACGTCGTACTTGCCCAATTGCATGGGGGAGAACACTACTCTATCCTTGAAGGACTTGATAGAGAGTGCCAAGGGGTACGTCTTCTTGGAAGGGGTAGTATAGGAGAATCCATCGGGCATCATAATCTCCTCGTCGTGGTCAAGAGTTCGCATAGTAATACCGTGCTTGGTGGCAAAATCTGCAGCAATGAAGTTGCCTTGAGCTCCGCTATCCACCAAGATGTGGACCTTCTCTCCTCCAAGGTAACCTCTCAAACTCATTGGGGCTGGAACGTCGTCTTCAACGGGGGTCTCCACCTCACTTGGCGTGTTGCCTTCTCGTGAAGTGGGTCTTGGGGTGGTAGGCTCCTGGCCTACCGGCGCTGTCCGTTTTTTGACAACTTTTTGGGGCATGAAAGTGCACGATGGCCCTTTTCCTTGCAATAAAAGCATAGTCCAGCCGTCATGAGAGCTTCTTTTTCAGCCGGGGAGAGTCTTGCTTTCACTCCTTGCTGGTTTCTTGCATCATAAGTGTCATTGGAGGGTCTTCCACTCTTCCGGGCAGCCGCGGGGTCCCTTTTAATAACTCCGATTTCCATGGGTGTGGGTCCAGATTCGGATGTGGAAGGGGCTGCGTACACCCGCGTCGTCGGTACCCGTGAAGATGAAGGCACGGAGTGCTTGAAATCCAAGGTATCCACCTTTTGGGCCACTTCAATGATCTTTGAGAAGTCCGTCAAGTCGCGTAACTCCACTTCCTTTGCCACCTTGGGTTTGAGGCCAAAGATGTAACGGTCAATCTTCTCCTCGAGAGACATGTTGGGGATCTCAAGAGTGAGGGCGTGAAATCTGGATGTATACTCTTGAACGGACGTCGTTTGCTTGAGATGGTGGAGCTTTCCTCGGGCAATCTTCTCCGCATTGATGGGCATGAATTGCTTCTTGAGGGCCTCACGAAAATCTGCCCATCTTGCATATGATGGTGGGGGCTCTTGGCCGAGCATGGGGTGCGCCATAGCTTGATATATAGCCGCTTGATAGTTACGCCACCATGATGTTGCTGCTCCTCTAAGTAAGGTAACGGCAAAGGGAACGTAGTCCTCCTCGGGTACTTCAAGGAATGCGAGGTACGTCTCCACTTGGTAGAGCCATAAATTCAGGTTGGCACCTTTCCCGGGGTTGAAAGTGTCGGGTTTGCCGGGCTTGATGAGTTTCCTTGCTCTCGTTGGCTCTTGTGGAGGCGCTTGAGCCGGGGCTGGATTTTGAGCATTGCTCGCAATAGGGGCAACCATGGCAGCCATAGCTTCTCTTGACGCTTGCACGGTTGCTTCATAGGTGGCCAAGCCCACTTGGTTGTGGACGGTCATTAGGAAGGCTGCCCACTCATTTGCGGGAACTCCTTGTGGTGGGGTCAACTTTGCTATAGCGGCTGCCACGGGATTTGACGGTGCTCCTCCTTGTGGTGCTTCTTGTTGTTGGAGATTTCCTTGAGTAGGCTCTCCCATCGACGCTGGAGGAGGGTGTGCTCCTCCTTGTGGTGCTTCTTGTTGTTGCAGATTTTCTTGAGTGGGCTCTCCCATCGGCGCTGGAGGAGGGTGTCTTGGAGAGGAAGGGCTTCCTTCGAAAGCTTGCTGTTGGTCTTGAGGATCGGCCATCTTCTTGTGCTACCAAAGTGCCTAGCTCCGATACCACTGTAGTGAAACAGATAGATAAAGTACTTAGTAAAACAGAATACTTTATCTATTCAAGACAAGGATCTTTGAACACAAGTGGTAGCTTCTTGAAAGAGAGATGGCTTCTTGAAAGTTAATATATTTCTGGATTTTGGCAAGTACAAGAGTGATTCTGGAATGTCTTTCTATGTTCTAGCTCTTGTTTATATACTTGCTACATAAGTAATTTCTAGGAAGGTGTATGTTGATGTGTTGGCACCCAACACATCCCAAAACTTGCCACCTCTTTCTAGAATAATGTACACATGTCCTTTTGACCTAAAAATGGCACATTTGACTTTTGCCACATGGAGTTCTTCTAGGTCTTTCCTCTAACTTCGAAAATGCCTTGGAAGGTTCGAAGGACATGAACCAAGTTACTAGAGTACCTATTCACACTTGACTCCACACAATACTACTCCAAATATATTTGAAAACATTAAAGTATATGCAAACTAATATATAATAACTCAAATCACTACAGGTTTGATGGCATTGAATGCCCTTACAAAATTAGTAGCATCAGGTTAATGAGCCCAAGAAAAATTGAAATTTCAACCACATTTTTAGAACACATTAAGTTCAAAGAAACATATGGTTGTAAGCAATATATTGGTCACCTCAAGCAATTCCTTGATGTGCCATGTATCACTGTTATCCAATCCCAACTTATGGCAATGTACTTACTCAGTTAGTACGTACACTTGCTCCAGCAGTGTACTGCAACCCACAATTTACACCAGTCAGTCACTGCTGCTCCTGACATTAATGCAGTACACACATAGGATGTGGCAGTATATGACTCAATTAGTACACACACTTGCTGTTGAGTGTGCAGGTAAGCACAGCTTATTGAATACTCCTGATACACCCCATCTCCATCTCCCCAACTTAAATAACTGTTGACCCGACAGCTCTAACCACATAGACACACTAAGAAGTGCTTATAACTCCTCATCATAAGAACATACACAGAGTGAACTTCACAATGGATTGCGGAGGCAACGAGTGGGTGGAGAGGAATGAACAAAACAAAAAGCAAGAGAGGACACAAAGTGCAAACACCTAAGTAAGCAAGAAAGAAAGTCCTCCCTCCCCCCAAAAAAAAAAGTCCATTTTTCAGGACTAGAGCAATGCCCAGAGTGGCATAGTGAAGAGTGTATTGCCATTCAGACCCTTTCACCATGAAGCTCTATCCATGAATAACCCAAACTCAAGCCAGCGTATTACACCCCTCCATTCGAGAGTGTAGATAGCTTGCTATGAGGTAAAGACAACCGGCCCCATTAGCAGGCTTATCCAATACCAAAGAGTAGCTCAGTTATCTGACTCTACCAACGCATGCATACAATGACTCATACTAGTCATTCCTAGCAAGACATACACCAAAATGACAACCACCAAATAGTGAGAGTCAACAATCCAAGTGAAAAGGGAACCGAAACAACCAACTGTATTATAGTTCTGATGTTTCAAGATACTCCCTCCTTCAGACCTTATTGCCTGAAGTTGCCCAGAGGACAGGTGGGGAAGCGTCACGTGGCAGCGTCCAGCAAGCAAACTCCTCGGCCTCTCTCGACCTGTATATTGCCATTGCTTCACACTGTGCTTGCTGGTCTCAGTCTGTCAAACAAACAACAAGCAAGTGTGTAAGTTGCCTTCAATGAGCTTTAAGCTATGCGTGGTGAACACCATACCCTAGCTGCATCAATCTTACTTAAGATCTGATAACTCCATTCTACTTAGTTCGCGGGAGGGCAAGGCGAACATTGGGATCACAAAGACTCAACCGATGACAATGGGCAGACTTGGTATAGCTCAAAACTAAGTTCCTCTCTTAAGGCACAAAGATGGCATCTATTGTCATTGCAACAAGCACTTAGCAAGCAAATAACAACAGCGTGCATAAACCAGTCGTAAGACTTTCACAATATAACCCCTAGCTAGCAAGAAGAATGTTTGTGCATCAAACTGAACAAAATCATTCAAGCCATGCATTGCGAGAACATCCATAATATCGATGGTCTTTTCGATCTGTACTTAGGTGTGCATAGTGAATCTAATTACAGCAGGACCCATTTCACACCTGCTCTACGGTGTGCTAACGGCGATCCACTACCTCTAGCAACCGGGATGCAAATTCCATGTACGTGACGCGTATACCAATGCACCTTGCAAGCTACCTAGCATGCGCCTCTAGCGAGCTCAGTCAGCTACGAGGCCGGCAGAAACTTAGCACACTACTAATATGTCCACATCGTCCCTATGACGAAGACACATACCTCCTTATACTTGACCAAGTGTACAGGTGGCATCCAAAAACATATAGCCAACTGGACCTAAAGCAAGTAGTCAAACCCCCTCTAGTATCCACGTTGACTTCACATACAGCAGTCAACACACCGTACAGATCCAAGTCTTGATATGCTAATCTATTTTAATCCCTCGCTGGCTCCAACAAGCCACAATCCTATACTAAGACATGCCAAGCACCAAGCATGGCAACACCCAGCGCTCATTCAACTCAAGCACTCAAAGTACTCACTGACCGCGGCTGCTCTCGAACACTTGATCCTTAATAAGCCATGCAAAATAAAAGAGAGTCAAAGGAAAGTCCTTGCGTCCATAAACCCAAGCCCTTAACCCCTTTAACCACATTAGTTCAAATAATCCAGCAAACTGACTTAACCTAAGTCAACAATCACATAAGACCCACATCCATGAACCTCAGCACACTGACTAAACCCATCTTAAGCTTATACCCCAAGCGCCTACAATCCCATCAAGTACCACAAAAGCGATGTCTCACACACAGCATTTAAGCACAAGGCACATACCCAAAACCCTCCAAGCACACGTCAATGTGGCCAACGAGAGATGCACAAAATGTCACAGCCAAGGTTGGGAACAAAGGATATCTGTAGGATGCCATTGTTGCTGCCGAAGCCTTTTCTCATAGAAGTTGCATCATGCTGAAGCTTGTGGACGACGTAGTGCATTTGGACCGTGGCGAGGATAACCTGTCGTAACCCATACTTGGAAACTTAAGTTAGTAAATCATGTGTGCACGCACTGTCTCAATTGCTCAACATATGCAGCCATACCCAAGCTCCCTCAACATAACTACCACACATGTGATGAGAGAGGAACGTCTCTTGCAAAGCAACGAGTTTAAACCCTAAGGGATAGCACAACAGACGAACAAGTCCCCTAGCACAGCTGGAGTGCACACCCCTCTCTATACTAGCCGTGGATTGCATATAACAATACACAACGACTATGATCAAGTGAGGTAAATGAGTCATATCCAGCTTGCTATGATGTAACTCCCTTGAGGCTGCCCTCGATGCTTGCAGACACCTCTTCCATCAAGCCTTCACTTTAGGCTTCTCCTTGCGTGGATCTGTAAACAAGAGGCTAGGAAAGTCAAGTTAGTATGCCGCATAGTACTTAGAGCCAAAGAGACCCACTAGGTGAGCAAGTGGAAGGATCTCGGACAGGATGTGCAATGCTCTACATCAAACACTTCTCAAGCTCCACCTAGACTCCTCCTACCACACAAGTAAGCCTCGCACACTCACCTCATGAGACAAAGAAGACAAGCACGGACATTCAAGAAAGGACTTAACTCCGATACCACTGAAATGAATCTTGCTTATTCAAGATAAATATATTTCATTTAAAAATCAGAGAGAGGTGGCAGCCTGTAAAATCAGGGAGCGATCTTTGCCCTTATAATGAATTTTGTTTACTCATGTATACCCCTTGACTCACTTACCGTAGTGTGCCATAGTTGCACACTAAGTCAAGGTACAAGAAAGTGACGAACTTGAGGACTAGAGCTTCTCCTTTAGAAACTCATGGACTCTTTCCTACTAGGCATACAAGCATATGTAAGCACACACACAACAGCAGAGTATTGTATAGCAAAGGCGCTCTCATTCAGATGACTATAATGTAGCTAAAACACATCCTATTGACTTAGGTGCACAACCATAGAATTTGTCCGCTATATGACCCCGAAATGTCAGAAGGCATAACTCTGTCAATACTTGTTCATATTGAGCAAACTCAACCGCAACAAACGCATCTTGACAAGACCTTTTCGAAAAGTCCTAGTTCGCTCCATTTGGACCACATACAAAGAAGCCATGTCAATTTTCCGTGAAAGCTGGTCATAATAACCAACCCAAAAGTGCACACATGACTTGCAAGTAGAAAATCCGACTCTAAAGCCTACTGTCCAGAATGAGGGACCACGAGAGCCCAGCCTGCTATGTACCTAGTGACCACCTGGTTGACCACGGCACAAGGTGCGCCGTTTCGTGGGAAACCTCTTATGTTGGGACCCACGGATCTAGGTATAATGACCATATTAATTGGTCGGTCGACTGAAGTCCTAACTGTTTAGTTGATTAACGACGGCTTCGTCTACCTAGGACTTAACCACACTGGTAGGATATTGGTTTACCAAATCTCAGTCGACCTCCCGACTTTGAATATGTGGCGGTAAAATAAAGGCTATCAATAAACTCATAGAGACACTTCTAAAATGTTGTATTTTACATGATCTTCACCATCTAGAATTGAAATGTACACGTAATATATAAGAGCAAAGGAGGTGTCAAGCCCATTATTGTGTGAGGAAGTCCGACACGTGATTTTTGATGGGTGGACCTAGCTTTCGATAACAAAGAATCATGTCGTGAGGGGATTTTGTTTACTTTGAACATTGGAGGGTACTTTGCGTTCATATTGAGACTTTGAAGGATACGAACGTAGTTTTCTCCTTTCATAACATGTGATGACAATATTGAGCTTTGCCACCAACTTAGAGCGAGCAAGAAAAACTCAAATCAAGGAGCTAGCACATCCTCAAGAATGAAGATGGCCTAATATCTTGAAAATGTGCAAGTCACGAAACGAGCCAAAACGGGACTTGAAAAAAGCTACAAGAAGCGATCCCATGTCAAGCAAGTGGAATTGAGAAAAAAATTGTATCCACTGTGGTTTATTCTCATCTCTAAATCCCACATGGAAAAGCACCCCTCATTTTCTTTATGATAGGTGTTCATGATTGCAGTCGGCCAAAAGCAAAAAAAATTGTAAATTGAAATCAAAAAAAAGGTCTCGGACTGCTGACAATTTTCGGTTCTCATTGGGCTTTGGCAAGCAAATTTTTATTTTTTCTAGAAGTCAACTTCAAATTTTGATCGTTCACCCGGCGTCTCAGAAGTTGTCGAATGCGAGCTTTGACCCATGAGAACGGTTTGAAATATGCATGTGCTTGTCTTTAATCATCCACCAATAACATAATTATATACTTCATTCCGTAAAGGACGTCTAACTTCTTGGACATGGAAGAATTGATCCACTTCCAGTAACTTACTACTTAAATTTCTATATTATCCACAATGCTCTTGTGATATAAACAAAGACAACGTATTTTGATTCTAGGAGTAAAGCTTACACCAAACCTTAGTGACCTCATTCAAGTATGTATGTAAAGAACTTGTTATTAATATAGGTCATTATTGGTTCTTCATGATTAGACGCGTGTGTCGTGAATTTTGCGTCTCGTTTTGCTTTGGACTTTAATAATTTCAAAAGTTGTCAAAGATTTCAAGCTATTTGACGACAACTTTTCCCAAAGTTTAAAGTTTTAGTCAATCCAAATCAAGCACAAACCTCATTTGTTCACTTTCAAGCCGTCAGCATTGAATAGTTTTAACATTTTTGAACGGTAAATTGATTTCCACATTCACATCGCGCTTGCCGCTTGCTTTATTGAATAAATAACGCTTTTGGACTTCTTGTGCTCAACCCCACGTGAAGGTTTGACACACTTAGTACTTGACATGGGTTTTCAAAATTCATATCTCAAAAGTGGAATTGCCCATATAGGCTCCAATTCCACTCCAATTTCTACACGTTAATTGATGATGTGATGGGATACATAGCGTTATTGTAATCGCACTCGTGGACGCGTTTCTAGGTGAATGATGAGTATTGTTTCTTCAAGTAGGAACACATGCAGATTGTATTTTGTCACTTGAGATTAAAGATGTATGATAGGCCAATTTTGTTCTTTCATCCTAAGCATAATACCACATTAACGGTCGTATAGAACTCAATTCACCTTAACGAAACAACTTGTTGTCGCTACTCAGCACATGACCAACTCTATTTTCATATAGAATGTGCACTATAGTTCTTGCGTATAAGCATTCAAATGTTTATAAACTCTTTACCGCCCAAAGTGATCAAGACAAAAATTGATGGAAATCCCATGTTGGTTGGGGTGAGTTACCAAGTGGACCCATTTTGACCTCCTTATGTAACATCCCATATGCAATACTGCTTTTGCAGCGAAAGCATGCATAGTCCAACTATCTCGTGGACAGCCAAAAAAGATATCAAATTGCGAGCGTTTCAAAATTCAAAAGAAAAATCGACCCGACGACAACAGGCTCTGACAAATCTATTTGCTTGTTTGTCAGTTTACTTCTTCTATAGACCGTCCATTCTGACGTGTACTAGTAGCAATAATAATGAACTTTGACGCTTGTGAAACAAAAAGATAATTTTTCATGTGTACAATCTGATAGTAAAATAAAATTTGTAAATGCTATGTTAAGAACTTATTATTTACCATTAATGTCGAACAAATAACCACTTGGGTAGGTATAGATTAGTCTCACTCTTTGACATGCCTAAAATCTCCTTGACGGTGCTCAATAGAATGACAAAAAGTTCTTGATGAAATCCTATCTATCATCCTCGGCAACCTCGTTCACACTTCTTGCTTATTTGCGCCGTTTTCATCGGTGTAATTTAACGAATATTTTGAAGTTGCTTCCCATTCTCTTTCATCACACCAAATTCGAATGTCGTCAAAACTCTACACCTCTTGACAGCAACTTCTCAAGCCTTTAGATTAGTCCCAAGTCATTTCATATTGACCAATCAAAGACAACCGCAAAAACGACAACATTTTTTATGTTATTTTTGAGAAAGAATTGACGATTGAAGTCGTTAAAAAAACTTTAGACATTTTAGTTGCCGGTTTACTTTCACTTTTGTATCTCGGTTGCCGCTTATTGGATAGTCTCAGTGTCCATTTTTGCTGTCCAACTCTTGCCACCGTACAGTGGTTTCAGCAACATTACACGTTTTGTTACCTCTCAACTTCTGGCATACAAATGACCCAGACTTTCACATATGGGTCTCCTAAAACTGCGGTTCAAACTTTGCTGGGTCGTATTGAGCGCATGCACTTCCCAAGGAATTGCTGATGATTGCGTGGGATCACGATCTGGTGGACAAGTTTCAGGTGATCTTAGGCTGTATATGTCACATATATTTTCCAAATCAAGTACGTGTTAAGGTTCTTTGCAGATTAATGACTAAAGGGATCCATCCAAGAGGCAGGATAGACTTGAAAAGACACTTGGTTGGTATTGGAGGCAGTTGTAGCCCTAGTTGTATATATAAAAAAACGATAATCACTGACATACTAAACTTCACCGCGAAGAATGAATTAACAAAAGAAATCAAAATATGCATAGAATTAAAAATATTATAGCTAAAGAAAAATAGCCTACACAATCATATGTTGCCGTACAAAAAAATTATTGCATTTAATCGATACGTACACCATCAGCTGTTGATTATATGAATGAATAACACTGCTCACCATGTTTCATACGCATAGCCCCACAGTCAAGATGCGGTCCATTTGCACTGTTGCCCCACCCATGACAACTTAGCACTATACAATACCCAAAAGAGCGTGCACTAGAAAGAATCAATCAATGGAGTGCAGCATCTTGTGGAAGCTATAGACACATGTCAGTCGCTTGATACTCAAACTGATTAACCTTCACCCACAACTACAACTTAATGCAAGTTGCTAGTACAACTTTGCTAGTACAACTTGATACAAGTTGTCAGTATAGTTGCTGTTGTAACCTGAACCCAAAAGGGAGAGAGAAGGAGGAGAGGGTTGCTCCAGATTGAGCAACTATGTACTGCCCCGAGGAAACGAGAGCTAGGGAGAAACGTACTGGGTGCCTCGACATGCCCCATGCACTGCAAGGACAAGTTACAAAAAGCTAGGCACTTGCTCCTTCTACACCCCAAGCCTCAGCACAAAATAAACTTGCACGCAAAAAATTATATTTGCAGTGTGGTGAAGCTTGCCGTGTCGTGTTCCTGCCTGCCACCCTGGGGTTCACCCTGATGAGCGAGCAACCTGAGAGGTCCTTCAACGGTCCTTCAACAGAAGATGCATCCCCTCCTTCCCACCCACGAGGACCAGCACACAGAGTGGAGCCACGCCATAAGGACTCCTCAAAAGACAAAATACACACGCACACACGTGAACGCGCCAGCGCGCATCGAGGCCAATTGGGGTGGTTGCAGTCCTCCACTGCCACGCATCGATGCCTCCTCACGGCGTGCAACCTCGCACACCCGTGCCGCCGCACGCGCGCCACTAGCGATCTCAAGCTGGGGCCCGCTCCTTGGAGTTACGAATGATGGCAGCTCCTTTTTTGCCTACTCCCCATTCTCCGTCAACTGTACATCCGACCGTCCCCGCGCCGCCCCCCTCGGCTCGCTGCCGGCCCGTCGGTCGTCCCGCCGGCTATTCTTAAAGCCTCCCTTTCCGTCTCCGCCTCCGCCTCCGTTGCCACCTCTACTGCCGCCGCCGCCATTGCTGCCGCCGCCGCCGCAGGTGCGCTGCTTCCCCCTGCCATCGCTGCCGCCGCCGCCACCTGCCGCCTACTTGGCGCTCCCGGCGTCCTCCCTCTGAGCGAGCGGGAGCTCCAGCTGCACGACAAACCAGCTCTTGCCGGCGTCGCGCGTATACTGCACCTCGCCGTTCATGAGCTTCACGATCTTGCGGCAGATGCTGAGGCCCAGCCCCTCCTGCGACTTGCTTTGCGCGTCCGCGCGATCGAACATCTGGTGGACCAGATCCTTGGGCAGGCCGTCCCCCGCGTGCGTCACCCTGCATGCATGCAGGGGGAGGAGCACCCATGAGACACCAGCGCAGCCCCAAGCCCCCCAGGCACACGCGCACACACGCACGCACACGCACGCACACCCACACGCGCGCACCCACATACACACACACACACACACACACACACACACACACACACACACACACGAATACATACACACAAGAACACGCGCGCACGCACACAAGCAATTGCACTCTGCAAGCATCATAAATTTCTCAACAACAACGCACACATGCACTTCAGGGCACCACAGCCACGAGGACAACTCCACCGGCACAAGTACGGAGCCAGCCCTCCCCCTCCGTGGGTCCCAGCACGTTCTCGCATTATGGGTGTATTCGCGCGCATGAAAACATTCCGCCCTCATAGGCCAGCCAGCACATATACACGTGAGGGTAAGTCATCCATAACGCGCACAAAAATTTCAGCTCTCGCGCCCGCCCGCGCGCGCTCCCTCACCTGAACTCGAGCGCGACGACGGAGACGGAGCCGAAGACGGGCTTGGCAGCGGCGGCGACCTTGATCTCCACCCAGCCGGACGCGGGCGTGAACTGGACGGCGTTGAGCAGGAAGTCCGCAAGCACCTGCTGCAGCCGCACCTGGTCCCCGAACACGCACATGTCCTTGAACTCGGGCGGTGTGTCGCAGAAGAGCTGCAGGCCCTTCTTGGACGCCGCAATCATTCCCTGGCTCACCACCGCGTTCATCACGGCCGCCATCAGGAACTCCGCCGTGTCCAGCTCCAGGTACCTGCGCTCCCCCGCACGCCACCGCCACCGCCATCGCCATCGACATCACCCCAGTGTACCCAGCAGCAGCACCAGCAGCAGCAGCAGGAGCAGCAGCAGCAGCGTCAGTACCAGCCGCAAGGACGCCGTGTCCACCCTCCCCGTTTGACACCTGCACAAGCGCACCCATCCCAGTCTGGAAGCCACTCCCTCACCCCCTCACGCCCACCCTTGCTCCTTCCCTGCGCTCCCACGCACACTTGCTTACATGCGCACATCCCCACACACACATGCACACTCACAGGCACACGCGCTCTCACACTCAAGCGTGCGCTCACGAACACAGGCACGTTCGCTCACAAACTCACACGCACCCTTGCACCTTCGCACGCACCCCTCGCAAACGAGCAATCGCACGCTCGGGCGCACTCACCCCTCCTCGATGCTGGCGAGGTCCATGTCGTCCAGGATGCGCCGCAGCTGCTTCTCGCACGTGGCGCTCGTCTCCACCAGCTGCTTCTGGTCCTCGCTCAGGTCCGTGTGCTCCACAAAGGAGCGCGCAAACATGATGCCGTCCAACGGGTTCTTGATCTCCTGCCGGAGGTACGCCAGCTCCTTGGCCTTGGCCTCCGCCACCTTCTCCGCCGCGCGCTGCACCGCCAGCGCCTGCTGCAGCTCCGGCGAGGCCGTGTGCAGGAAGCAGAAGACGCCCGTGATGGCGCCCTCCGCGTCCGTGCGCTTGCTTGCTGTCAGCAGCGCCTCCACGGGCTTGCCCTGCAGCAGCAAGAAGCAGCAGCAGCAACCCCCCGGGCCAGCGCCAGGTGGGAGGGTCAGGTCAGAAGGGGGCTGCACGCCGCAACAGCAGCGCCTCCACGGGCTTGCCCTGCAGCGACGAGAAGCAGCAGAAGCACTCCCCGGGCCAGCGCGCTAGGTGGCACCAGCTGTGAGTGTCAGAAGAGGGCTGCAGGCCGCAACAGCAGCGCCTCCACGGGCTTGCGCTACGGGAGCAGCGCCAGGTGGCATCGGATGGAGAGGGCACGGGCCAGAGGGAGGGACAGACAGCTGTGTTGGTACGGGCGGCTACAACGTTGCAGCAACACAGCATTCATCGGCTTGCCCTGCAGAGAGCCAGGTGGCATTGGCCAGAAGGGAGGGACAGCTGCGCGGGTCAATAGGGGGCTGCACAGACGGGGGCTGCTACGCGCTCGCGGGCTTGACCTGCACCAGCAATAGCACCCGTGCCAGCGCCAGGTGGCATCATATGGAGGGAGGACAGACAGCTCTGGGTTAGTCGGGGGCTGCAGCACTGCAGCGTTTGGGAGGCCAGAGGGGGCCGGACAGACAGCTGTTGCTGTGCGGTTCAGAAGGGGCGGCTGCACCGCTGCAGCAGCGTGAGCCGCACATCATGCCCACGCACGGGCCTTCGCCACAGCTGCGTGCACGCCCACGTGTGTGCGCCGACTGTAGCCTGACCCTCCACGCCGGCCACCAGAAGGTCCTTAAGCGTAACCACCCATGCACGTGCGAGCAAGCACGCAAGCGCACGCATGCAAGCATGCATGCCAGCGCGTACACGTGTGCGTGCATGCATGCGTGCACATCCACGCACTCAAGCGGCAAGCTCTCACGGCGTGCGAGTGCGCCCGCGCTGCCGGTCTCAGGCCCGTGGGTACCGGTACCTGGCGGTCGAGAAAGGCAAAGGGGAACTTGTCGGTGTCGTGGCCGTCCATGGCGCCGTTAAGGATGATCATGAGCTGCGTGAGCGAGTCCGCGCTCTTCAGGCGGCACAGCGCGCCGAACACGCCGCCCGCCAGCGCCTTGCCCAGCACCTCCTCGCGCCGCAGCCCCGCGAGTTGCTCCATCGCCGGGTTCCACTCCGTGCACGACCCAAACTCTGTCGTCCGATCGTTGCGCACAGCCCATCCCCCATCGCCCATAGCACACCCCCCCCCCC
>WELA01004146.1:84058-143940 GCA_009602735.1 Mesotaenium endlicherianum
TCCCTCCCTCCCTCCCTCCCTCCCTCTTCGTCGTTCTTCGTTTACTCACCCCTCCCTCCCTCACTCTTGCTAACCTCGTTCTCCCCTCGCGCTTCACCCCCCTGCATCTCTCTGTCTGCCTGTTCAGGCCTCAGCCCCGAGGCGCCTCTGGATGCGGAGTGGGGGCTCTTGGACTTTGCATTCAAGTCTAGGGTTTCCTGCGGCTCTGGATTTTGCAGAATTCTGAGAGCGATGGATACCTGACGTGTGCGTTGTTGATTAGGTTGCGGGTTTCTGCGAGAACGTGGGTGGCACGGAGTATGTGCTTTTCCGGAAGCACGTCGTGCAGCCGGCCGGCCGTGGCCAGGCGAGTGCACCGTGGGTGGGGGGGGGGGGNGGGGGGGGGGGGGGGGGGGGGGGGGGGGGGGGGGGGGGGTGTTCTCGGCGTGATGTTCGTTGCAAGAGTAAAGCCTCTACCTCTCCGAATTGAGCTCGAGCGGTACCATTAAAGGCAATGGTAGAGCGCTGCTGACTCTGCCTTGTGGGCTTGTCCTCGGCCTGCCTCCCCTTGCATCTCCCTCGTTTGTGCGGTATCACCGGGTGGTGGTGCCAAGCTACCCAGCTCTGAGTCCTTTCTTCCAGGCCCTGGGCTCTGGGTTTCTACTAGGCCACAGTTGGAGGAGGTGCTGCTGACGCGTAAAACATGCGGAGGTTGCACGATTGCTTCCGCTTTGTATGACGCGTGTCATTAACCTGGGGCCCCTCTACTATCTAAACTTAACACTGCGTTTCGTCTTGTGGATGTCGTTGCAGGAAGGCGCTGGCGGTGCTGCAGTACCTGATGCAAGCAAACGCGTCGGACCGCCAGGTGGCGTCTGACCTGGGGCTCGGCCCTGTCATCATAGAGCTCGTGAACAGCGCCGACCCAGATGTCAGGCAGGCAGCCCTTCACGCGCTGCTGGAGCTTCTCCTGCACGGGGCCACGGCAGCTGGGCTGACCGATGCCACCTCAGCAGCGCCAGCTGGCGCTATCAGCCAGGCGGGTCCCTCCCAGCAGGACAAGGACGCAGGGGGAGCCTCCGGGAGCCTTCCGACCAATCAGGGACGTGCGTCTGGTTCGTCTGGTGCGTCAGGTTTCAAAGAGGAGCAGGGGAGAGGGAGCGAGGATTTGCGGGAGATCCTGAGCCGCAGGATGGAGCACATCCGCGGCGAGAAGGACCCCGAGGAGGTGGCTGCGCTGCGCGACGAGAGGCACCTCCTGGACGCGGTGTGGAAGCGGTGCTTCGCCGAGTCGTCCCCGCTGCACCGGGCGGGGCTCATCGACGAGGCGGAGGCGCCGGACTATATGGCGGAGATGGGGAGAGACGGGCCAGACGGCGCAGGCAGCGCGCGGGAAGGCCCCTCCCCCTCCACGACGGGGGCGCAGCAGCAGCTTGCAGCTTCTCTGGCAGGGCCCACATTTGTGGGCGACGGCATCGACCCGTCCCGCCTCGTGATTGGAGCGCACTTGGGGCCCTTGCCGGGGGCGAATGTGGGCGGCGCATCCAGTCAACGGGAAGCAAAAGAAGGAGCAGCAGCAGGTGCAGGGGTGGCAGCACGGAGGGGAGTCGATCAGGGAACCCAGAAGGTACCGGGAGGTGCGGGAGTTGAAGGTGCTCCCTCGCTGTCGCTAGGGCCAGGAGCCTCTTCCCACCCCCCGCCGAAGTAGTTGGCAAAATCTTAATAGAGCAACTCTTTCTGTGTGCTTTTTAGAGGGGGGCAAGTGAAGATGGTCCCCGCCCGCTGATGTGGAGGCCGTAAATGATTGATCTTGTGACAAACACTGCCAATAAATGTGTCCCGCGTTATTAAGAGGGAGTAGCACAACTAGTAAGTTTTTGAAAGATGTGCATGAATCTTCCAGGGTTTGGATCCATGCATGTGTGAGAAGGGACGTGGAGATGCTTCCTGCGCCCAACTTAAGACTTGTGTCTGGTCTACATGCTAACCTAATCAATGCGGTACAGATGTGTACATTGCTGCATGTAAGTCCCATGCGCATGGAATAAATCGCACAATAAATCAATAAGTGAAGTAAGCCTGAAACTGAGGGACTAGTAGACTAAGCTGTGCTGGGACAGGACCAGCTCGCTCACAAACATGTACATGAGCTTCGGTGCTAAGGTCCAGAAATGAGTTAATGCATGCACACAGAGCAGCATGCAATAATAGGCATGACCAGTCATCTTTGAAGAGGAATCTTCAAGCAAGGCTCGACGTGAACTTGCAAGAAAAGAATAAAGCTCATCGATAATAAGACCTGGCTGCACAATGCAAGTTTGGACTCTGAAGTGACGCGAATCCCGTCTCTGATCAGTGAGCTATGCATGAACCATAGCTCAAATTCATCGGAAACAACGTTAATTTGAACTCGCAGTTATATGATCTACACATGAGCCAAATCAGGCAAGGACCATAACACGGCTGCCAAGAGCTGCTCCCATTTGGCATGACATGCACGCTCATATTTACTCCACATCATTCTGCATCTACGCATATGGTGCAGGATGTAAGGGAGCACCGCGCTCATGTATGTTGCTGAGTGTCCCAATAGGCTTACTCCCGAACCCTATTGAGCCTCCTCATCCCTCAAAGCGGAAGGAACACTTGGATCACTTTCCAAGAGGTGGGGAACGCTACGGCTCGAGTCCTGCGACTACTAACAACAAACGTCGAGCTGAATCAGTCACTTCCTTCCACTCCTTCCCAGATTGGCTGCACAAGCTGACCAGGCGAGCCCTGCGGGCGCGCCCTGCCCTCTCGCTGCCAAGTCCGCTTGAACGAGGTGACTCCAATCTCCGCGTCTTAAAGGCTTCCCAGACCACCCCGCTCTTCCGCGTGATCCACATCTGGCAGAAGATCAAAGTGGCAGCACCCCCACCCCAAGAGGCAAGCAGGCCCGGCCCCCCACTGCCCCAGGGCTGTGGCTGTGGCCTGTCTCTAGAGTCCTGGAACAGCTGTCTGGCCATGCCACCTGTCAAGTGAGAGCAGGGCCGCCGCTCTGCCCGCGCATACTCTGCGTGGCTCCTGTAGGTCGCAGTCGAGGCCGCACACAAGCACTGCAGCGTGACAGCTGTGGCGGGGCCGAGGCCAAACACGCCCGCCATGCCGTGCAGCAGGCGGCAGCTGCGGATCTCCAGCTCCAGAAGGGCATGCAGCTGCCTGAGGTCGCAGAAGAATTCCTTTGACTGTAATTCAGATCCCAGGGAGAGAGAAGTCAGCCCCCCGAGGCGGGCGCCCAGCCCAGGCCACAGGGTTGCGTACGAGAGGTGCAGCCTCCGGAGGGCGGGCATGGACGCAAAGAGGTCGTGATGCAAGTCTAGGGGGATGCCCAGCACCGGGTCCTCCAGGAGGGGCAGGGGCGCCCTCAGCCACGGCGGGAGCCCGCGGCCGCAGACGAGGCGCAGCTTCTTCAGGCGCGGGTTGAACACCCCCCTCGCCAGGGCCTCAATGGTGGCCTCGCCCTTGGCGAGCTTCTGGCAGTAGAACACCAGCGAGGTCAGGGACTGCAAGCTGCCGAGAGGCGTAAGCTCAAAGGCGCTGATCGCCTGCCGGAAACTGAAGCAGAGCAGGAGCTCCTGCAGCCTGTCCATGGATGCCAATGACGGCAGCATCTGGCGGGCGTACCGCGGGTCGTGGATACCGACGTGTAGGCTGGTCAGGCAGCGGAACTCTCGCAGGCACGGCGGCAGCCGCGCCACCTGCGCTGGCGTGGAGACCGCCAGGAGGAGCTCGTGCAACCCCGGGAGGCGCGCGAGCGTCGCGCTCACGGGCACGCTGGCGGGCGGGTCGCAGAAGGCGCTCGCTTGCTTCGACAAGAAGAGAAGCTCGGAGTAGTCCAGCTCGAGCCGCTCGAGGTGCACGAGGCCCCCGAAGTTGAGACTTGCGAGCGCGGCATGGTAGGACTGCCAGGAGACAACCCCGCCCGGCCGCGGGTCTGTGAACTTGAGCTTCAAAACCCGCAGGCTAGTCCTGCGAGAGAGGAAGTGAGCGAGGCCTTGCAGGGCCCTCCACCCCTCGCAAAACTCCATGTCAAAGGAGGTGATGAGCGGGAAGCCCTCCGCCAGCCCCCTCAGGAGCTCCATGAGCCCGAGCGTAGAGTCCCTTTTGGAGCCCGCAAAGCACGCGTGTGTCACGCTCCTGTACTTGCGCAGCGCGGCAAGGGCGGGGCCAGCCCCGCCCGCCGTCACGCCAGCAAGACGCACACGTGTGTGTAGCCGCACCCAATCACGTCCCACTGCCTGCACACTCGCCTGCAGGCGTTGACTGCACCTGGCTCAAGCTTTTCGGGAAGAGCCGCGCGCAAGATGCGCATCAAAATGTCATGGGGCAGGTCAGAAATTCGCGTCCCGCTGCCACCTGGACCCTCCGAGCCGCCACCTTGACCCCTTGAGCTGCCACCTGGACCCTCTGAGATGCCACTTGCTCTGCTTGAGCTACCAGATGGCCCCCCGGCCTGTGCTTGTGAGCCATCAAGGTGGTCCTTCCCCTCGTCTACTTGGGCCCCCTTCCGACGTCTCAGTTGACGCTTCCAATCGTGACTTGCTGGCGTCATTGGTTGGCCTTGCCCAGCTGTTGTGACAAGAACCTTATGAGCTACACTGTGCAAGGCTGGTGTAGTGTGAGAGGAAACGAGCTATACTGCATAATCTGTATGTAAAAACCCCCCAACCCATATGCGTTGACTACAACTGGAAGATTCTGACGTCCCACGTGACGAGTCTGAACGGATGCATACACCTGCCACAACAAAGTTTCGCCACGTGTAAGCCTGCTGCCCAATATTTTTGTTGAGTGCAAGCGCTCAGGTTGTCAATATGATATATGCGTTCTTTTCAAGTGTTCCTGCTGCTGGTTGTGCTCAAATATCCTGCTTGCCCTTGTGCACAGAACGAAAGCGCAGCCACTTGTAGCTCACTGTGTGAAACGACAGAAGAGTCACCAACAGCTCTTCAAGTGCTACTGCTTTTGCTTTATCTTCCCACATAATTAAGCATGCTACAGGAAGAGCTACCTTCTTACAAGTACGTAAGACTATATCCATCATAGAAGAAAGTTATTCAAACCTAACCGAAGCTGAGATTCTTGTTACACAATAACGACAGCATGATGAACAATGCCTATCCATTGCACAGCCTGCGATACACCTTGAGGGTTTCATGTGGGGCAGAACTGTAAACACTTTTTTGGGCTAACCTTTCTTCGTTTCTCACTTGCACCATGCCACCTGGCAGACGGTCACTCGGTCTGACCACACTGCATCCAATCAAGATTTTATTGTTACGGGCTACGTACAGCACAAGAAGACGTCTATCAAAATAACCGAGCCGCTACGTCTCCTTAAACTCCTACCATACATCACACAGAGAAACAATGACAAACAACATGTGACGTACATAAAAGCCAAAATAAATCATGCAATGCATCAGACTAACAGCGCTTTCCGCTTCTCTTTGCTAAAGCCAGGTTCAATTAAGCACGGCCTCTAGACTGACTCATTTCCGGATTTGTCGAGTTCTACACTTGGCGCTGAATAAAACATCGAAGATGGGGCAGACAAGTCACAGGAGGAAGTGCATGGATGTCTATAGCCACACATGTTGACGAAGCTTAAAAGTTAGGCTTAGTATTGCTTTTACTTCCGCAAAGTATGTGCATGCTTTTGAACATTTGAAAAGTTTGGCTGCAAGCAGCTGCAAGCCCGAGTTGAATTGGCTCGAGCTTGCAGCCATTCCAGCTGTACAGCTTTATGTAAGAGTGACCTGGGGTGAGCGGAGCAAGTACTCCGATTCACTCTGGCGATTCACTCTGGCAGTGACGACAGGCTGGGCCGGGGCTCAAGGCTGAACGATTGTTGTTGTCGACTTCAATTTGACACCACGCTACAAACCAGGCATAAACACTCTGCCTAAGGTACCATGTCCCGACTTGGACGGCGCAGCACGCGTGCTGGACGACTCACAAGCGTGGGAAAAGCTGCGCGAGGGTGACCAGGGCAGTTGACCAAACAGAATGAAGGATGGTCGGGGCGGTGAACTTCCATTGGACAGTGATGGGAGGCTAAGATGGTGGAGACCAGTGGAGACAGTGCGCTGGGGTGGGTGAGTGTGCATGTCATGGACAACGGTATGTAACGTGTTTGAGGGAACAAAGTTTTGCTAGAAGACACAAGAACGGTGTGCATAAGAACCCACAGCAACAGCATTGAGGGTAACGCCAGGCCTGAGGATAGAGGTAAGCACGCACAGGATTCCGAGCATCGTCTGCGAAGTCAACGTTTTCAAGCAGGTAGGCAGGGGCGCAGGATTAAGATGATTGGAGGAGTGACAACGCGTATAAGTTCGTAGAAAAGTTGTGATTGGTGATTAGTAAGCCCCTTGCTCGTCCCTGCCCATGAATGACCTTGACATTTCCACCCTCCCACAAGTAGATGGACAGGCTCCAGAGCCTATAAGTGATCCTTGTGAAGCAAACGAATATCTTAGAGAAGGGCTGTTTGATAATTAGGGAACGCAAAAGAATGAAACAATTTGGGGTAGGCGGTAGAGAGGGCTTGAAGATGGGAATGACTCGTAAACGACGCTGCAGGGTCGATATCGCAGTAGTAGTAGTGAGCGATGCAGTGACCACTAAGAAGAAGACCCGCAACCATAGGTGAAACACCAGCGAACAGGTCGAGGACAGTAAGACCTTCTAGAGGAGGCTGCCAAATGATGGGTGTGGTGTTGACTACGGGGGTTGACGGGACAGGCAAGACTGGTAGAAGTCGAGATGTTGATTGTGGCAGAGGAGAAAGGAAATGTAAGACGCAGTGAATTCGCTGAGCAGCGACATGTGGCATGGTGTATGGGACAGGTGTGGGAGGAAGGTGCGAGGCTGACTCCGGTACGTGCGCATGCATAAGGACATAGGCACTGTCTGTGAGATCTGGGGGGGCTCAAATCGTCAAGCGTAACGGGAACACGAAAGCGACGGCACGTACGAAAGTGGTGGGTGAATGGGTAAGAATAAGGGATAAATATCCCATGTATTGTCTTAGGGACTCGTCAATGTCCTCCAAAGTTGCGACTGCCCCACTGCCTCTGAATATATTTTACAGCGTCGACCCTCGCCGCCGATTCCATCACCTCTCTCGAACTCTTAGGGTGCTTGAGAGCCACTTCCTTGGCCACAGTTGGCGTGAGTCCCCTCTTGAACTTGTCCATCATCTACAACTCATGCATAAATGGACATTGAAGTACCAACTCGTTGAAGCGCAAAACATACTCCTAAACGCTTCCTCTTTGACGAAGACGCACCAATAGATTCCAAGCGGTAGCTTCGAGTGCAATAGGATGAAAAAATTGCCTCGTCAAGCCTTCGAAGAGCTCATCAACTGTAACAGAAACTCCAAACAGCTGCTCTTCTTGCTTATACCAAGCTCCAGCACTCTACTTCAATGTAATGAATACGTACATTGGTAATTTTAATATTCATTTATATATAATAGTTAATTAAGTTCAGCTTGCTAAACTGTAGTCAACATTCAGTGTGCTGGACTTTGTATAATTATCAATTTAATGACTCAGCCGAAGGCAGCAGGCTGAAGTCAAGTTAGGTCAGCTTGCTGACACATTCTTTGACAGCCAGCTGACTTCCGTACTCGGTAGCAGCGAACTGCCTAGATATGCATCTAAGTGTGATATGCTAGATGAATGGCCAAATGTAATGAATCAGTATATTAGTGGATATAATATTCATTTAAATATAATAGTTAATTACGTTCAGCCTGCTGAACTTTAGTTAATAGTCAGTCTGCTGGACTTTACATAATTATCAGTTTAATGACTTAGCCGGAAGCAGCAGGCTGAAGTCCATATAAGTCAGCTTGCTGACCCATTCTTTGACAGCCAGCTGACTTCCGTACTCGGTAGCAGCGAACTGCCTTGATATGCACCTAAGTACGATATGCTAGATGAATGGCCAGATGACATCCCTATGATGGATGGCTATTCGGGATGATGGGAGATGGCGGTGGATTTGGTTAACCGAGGTCCTACCAACGTGGTTAACTCCCGGGTAGGCGGTGCCATCGCACTGACCGTTGAACAGTAAACTCATTCCATGTACATATGCTAGGCATTGCTCTCGAGTTCGGCATTCGGAAACGAGGCCAACTCTCTTGTACAGCTTACTGAGAGAACTCTGAATCCATGGCGAGAAGCCATTGACACGCACTGTCTTCTAACCTTGCTTATGTATGAGTTGACTGATTTGCATTATTGATGCTAGTTTACTCGCATTTGACTTACGAGTATTATTCACTGCTAGTGTGTTGTCCTTTGCCGTTTAACCAGTTAACGGAAAATACCATAAAGATTACTTGTTGATATAAAGATCTTTATTAATTGGTAATCGCTTATTTAGTAAGTCGATTCATTTCAGTGGTATTGGAGCAGTTATCACAGTCTTCTTTGTATGGTAAGGACAAGGTCTAAAACTAGCAACTCCCGAGACATGGAGAACCAGGATAACGAGAATGTCGAAAACCAGGCGGAAAGCCATGTAGCGGGAAACCGTACCTATTCTGAAGCAGTAGCAGATACTGCAGCTAGGGAGGCTGCAGATGAGGCAGCTGCTATTGCCGCAATCGCAGCACAGCAAGCTGAGGAGGAGACCAGGCTAGAAGCTGAACAAGTAGCAAAGGCCGCTGAAGATACAGAAAGGAGGGAAAGACAGCCAGCTGACGAGCGCACTGTTGAGGAACTCATGGCATCAAGGGCCAATGTTCTGAACCCACCTCCTGCTGTACAACTCAATGTGCCTCTAGGTCAATTTTGTGACCGACCGAATGCGGCGCGAATTGTTGCTGCAGGAGCGAGAGGAAATGTTGAGGACACTACTCAGCGAGTGAATGCCACTGCTGCTACTGCTGCTACTGCATTTGCTGGGCTCCCACCTCTGAATATAGATCTGGGAGCATTATTTGTGCAAATGCAATCGCAAATGGCGAGTATGTATCAGTCCCAACAGGAGGACAAAAGGATCATGATGGCTTTGCTGCGTAACAGAGACCATCTGGTTTCTCATACCACTGGAGGTGGTGGCAGAGGGCCTTGTAAGCCTAAGCCAAAACCTCCCCAGGACTATGATCTTGAGGGATTCAAAAAGTATTACCTGATCAAATTTCTCGCTGGTGTTGAGCAGTGGCTGGAGAACTCCCCAGAATTGCAAGATTACGAGAAGGTCAGGCACACTGGTGCTGTCCGTAGCACGCAAGAGGATTTTATTTGGTATAATCCTAGATAGGGGAGTTTCTATATTACAAAATATATGGGCTTCCCTGGATTGACTGTGTGTGGACTTTCTGTCCCATAGCACACAAGAGGGTTTTCTTCGGTAAAACCCTAGATAGGGGAGTTCGGATATTCGTGGACTTTCCTTGATTGACTATTATGGTCAAGCGAGACTATTTATTGGTCCCCCTTGCACATGTCAAGTCACGATTTGCAACCGTATGGGCCGTTTTGCCCTGTTGCAAATAAGGGATCAGCGGGGATTTTATTTATATTTCCCACCCATCCCACCCACGTTGTGCTCGTTTGTGCTACGCGCATCTTTCGACACAACCGACGGGCTCTTAGCCCGAAGGTCTTTTCCATGACATTGTCGCAATTGTAGTCATTCTACGGGAATTAACTCCATCGGGCATTTTCTGGATTGATCGACGAGTCGTCAAGGTTTGGTCACGTTTTGGTCAGTTTGACATGTTGTTTTGTTTTTGAATTCTTGGAGATTGTTGATTCTTTCACCTTCTCTTTCTCCATCCTTTGGCATGATGCTTTTGCATCTAATTCATCTCGTCAAATTTTGACTCGACCCTCTCACATGGATCTGAGCTTGAAAGCAATAAGAAAATTGCCCCGCTTATCACAACGCTCACTCCAATCATGTCAAGGTTGGCATCGCATTTTACTTGATAAAGTGCCAAATTCTTGTGTTATTGTTTGATGCAACGTTTCTGCTTTTTAAGAGGATCTTTCCTCGGTATTCAAGGAATATTTATTTGAAGTGGAAAGAAAATCTGTATACTTGTGCGAATTGACGAATACTTGAAATAGCGGAAATGAAAATTAACGTAGAATGTGTGCTTGTGAGAGTTGCACTCACAATGACTCTTGCGAGTATTTATACTTGCAAATCGTGAGGCACTGGAGTGCTTCAAGTCATCACCTAGGGCATAGGTTCATGTTCAACGACAACGGTCGAAGGGGTACGACCCATTCAGCCCAATGCTCGAAACGCACCGTTTGGCGGTTTGGAGACTTTTCGACGGTTTCCGAAAAACCTTTTCACACCAAACGGGCGTTTTGGCGTTCGCGCGACTTTTGAAAAGTTGCGATCGCTCGCGGAGTCGCGTACAGATGCTTTTGTCATGAACCGGGAGTTACAAATAACTACTTCGCCAATCGGTTAGGTGTGAACGTTTCAAACGATGAGTCGCGGGTTTGAATCCGCTCGGATGCAAAGTCGCTTTGCATATTATGTGTCGTTTGACTTTTACGACTGTTTCTTCGTATTAACGACTGGTCGTAAATGCGAAATCTATGACTGTGCATTATCCGAAATAATGACAATCATATCAACTTAATCAGTCCAAGATTTATTAAGTTATCATCTCATAATTAATCAAAGTAACTTTATGAATAATTATGTCGTACTTTTGCGAAGTAGTCGAGTTACGTTACGACGCTTTTTGCAATAGTATCTTGGTCGTTTCGCCAATCGACCAGGAATTAATCGGCACACGCGTGTGGCGAATAATTGAATATGATGCAATCATTTATGATATAATATGATAAATAGTATAACGTACTTTAGGTAGTTGGGAAAACGTCCCAAATACGCTTAAAATAGCTCGGATCGTTACACTCCTCCCCCCTTAGAAGATCTTAACGTCCTCGTTAAGCATACGTCTTTTAAGTCTGAATGTGTCAATACTAGCCTTGACTAGCGGAAAACATTGGTGAGCAATTGGACTATGCATCATCACAGTGACGGAAAAGAGCAATTATTTGGCCGCGTCTCTTTTGCCTTTGTTCCATGGTTTACGAAGAGCGCTCGGTAGCACACCTGCCTTGGCGCAGAGCTCTTGAGCTTGAGCCCATCGTAACCAATATCTTTGAACCAAGTCCTTACAATTAAGGAGAATCTCATCCTGAGGTTCATACGAATTCCAACTAGAATTGTAATCTAGCCATTTAATCAAAAGCTCCACTCTGGGAGGCTTATGACGAGTATAGCGATGTCCTGAGACTTCCTCTACATCCCAGGCCTTATCATCATCGTCTAAGTCAAATTTCCCATCTCCACTTGAGGATGGGGACTGTTGCTAGTTTGCAAGAATATAATGGTCAAGTTTCAAGGGCGGCCACTCTTGATTCTGCTGTACCCTTCCATACGTCTGCCAACGACCGGCCTTGTGACGCGGGCCAACCCGACTTGGATAGCGTGCATACCTTGGAATCATTTGACCTGCATCAACTGTTTCAGCGAGGGCTATCTCAAAGATCCATATTTCCTAGATCTCCAGGGTACTGACTTGAACGATATAGCCGTAACGATGGGCAGTGTGGACAAAAGGAAAGGACACTCAAGCTGTACGTTTGAGGACGGTTTTTGGTGACACAATGGGCGCATTGTGATCCCAGAAGGCCAAGTAGGATATGTGCTACTACACGAAGCGCATGACTCTCCTTACTTGGGTCATTATGGGATTACCAAAACCACACACGCTTTGCGCCGAGAGTACATTTGGCCGTCTCTCAAGGTTGGTGTTGCCGAGTACAACACTAACTGCGCAATATGTCAGAGGAATACATACGTTGTCGGTTGGGAAGCTGCAACCATTGGAACTTGGATGTGCCTCTTGGTAAAGCATGAGCCTCGACGTTGTCGTGCGATTGCCTACCACCGATAGGACACAATGGGGTGTTAACGATCGTGGATTGTTTCCCTAAGGTGGTGCACTTAGGTGGCCACTAAACCATCACTTGATGCAATCGAGACTGCTCGTCTCTTTATCGATCACGTGTTCAAGTTGCCTGGCATGTCAAACAAGATTATAAGTGATCATGCCACTAGATTTACAAGCAACTTCTGGCAGGAAGTTTGCTCGTACTTCGGCACGACACTTAAGATGTCCACTAGCTTTCATTCTCGGATCGATAAGCCCAACATAATGAATGAACCGCGTTCTGCAACAGTTCCTTAGGCATTATGTGAATCCTCGCCAAGACAACTGGGACACCTTTCTTTCAGTTGCAGAGTTCGCAGTAAATAATGCTTATCAGGAAAGTGTTAAGGAAACTCTGTTTTTCCTTAACTATGGAAGACAGCCGCACACTCCCCTGACTTCTGTCGTTTCCGGTCAAGCGGGGATGTTGACCATGAGAGTACCAAGTGCTCGCCTCTTTGTCCACTCTCTTCAAAGAGGTGCGCAAACAAGCGAAGATGGTTCTAGCCGCCGCTCGAGATCGGCAGAAGAAGTTTGCTGATACGCACAAGACCGAGTTGAGCTTTATGGTTGGCAATAAAGTACTTTTGTAAACCAAGAATCTGCAGGTCAAGCACCCAGGAAAGCAAAAGCTTCTGCCTCGCTGTGTAAACTCTTTTATCGTTATTGCAAAGGTTAGACCTGTTGCATACCGACTGGATTTGCCTAAATCCATGGGGCAAACGCATTCTGTGTTCCATGTCATTTTACTCAAGCTGTTTCGATCTGATGGCCGCTACCAGCCACAGGCACCAGAGTTGGAACTCGCAGATGATGATAAGGCCTGGGATGTAGAGGAGGTCTTACGACACCGCTATACCCGTCATAAGCCTCCACGAGTGGAGCTTTTGATCAAGTGGCTTGATTACGATTCCAGTTGGAATTTGTACGAACCTCAGGTCAAGATCCAACTTAATTGTAAAGACCTGGTTCAACAATATTGGTTACGATAGGCTACTTTTCAAAAGTTCTGCCCTACGGCAAGTGTGCTACACGGGACAATTTGTAAGCCAAGGAACAAACGCAAGAGACGCGGCCAAATAATTGCTCTTTTTGTCCCTGTGATGATGCAAAGATATTTGCTGACAGTGTTTTACGCTGATTACGGTGAGTATTAACACACTTGACTTGAAAGACGACGCTAACGAGGACGTTAAGTTCTTTAAGGGGGAAGGAGTGTAACGATCTGAGCTATTTTAGGCGTATTTAGGAATATTCTCCTAATTACCTACAGTACGTTACGCTCTTTATCAACATATTGTTGATAAATGATTGCATCTTGATATATTATATGCCACGTGTGTGCCGACTAATTGATGGTCGATTAGCGAATCGACCAAGATGCTATTGCAAAAAGCATCGTAAAGTAATTCGACTACTTCGCAATAGTTTGACATAATCAATCATAAGGCACTTTGATTAATTATAAGACAATAACCTAATTAATTTCTGATTAATTAAGTTGATATGATTATCATTATTTTCGGATAATGCCTTAGTCATAGATTTTGGATTTACGACGAGTCGTAAAGCCGAACGAAGTCGAAAAGTCAAACGAGTTAATTATGCAAAGTTAATTTGCATCCGGGCGGATTCGAACCCGCGACTCCTCGTTTGAAACGTTCCCACCTAACCAATTGGCAAAGTAGTTACTACGACTACTCGGTCATGACGAAAGAATGTGCGCGCGACAAACGGTCACGTCTATAAGAAAGGTTCGAAGACACGACCGCGAAAAGTCACGTCTATTGAAAATCTTCAAGACGTGACTATGAACGAACACGTCTGTTTAAAAGGACGCAACTACGCGCTTCAACGCGAAACGACTTGTTACGATTCGTCGCAATTTGTCGAAAGTCTTGGAACCGCCACAAGGCGCGATTTCAAGCATTCGGTCAAAATGGTCACATCCATTTGACCGTTTACGTTGACATGACCGGTGCCCTAGGTGGTGACTCAAAGCACTCAAGTGCCTCCGTTGAACGGGTATAAATACCCGCAAGAGTTATTGTGAGTGCAACTCTCACAAGCACTAATTCTATAGCTTTGCACGACTCTTTTCTGAACAGCTTAGAAAAGTTCCTCACGATTTTCTTAAAAGTTAGAATCGTTACATGATATATTTTTGGAATTTGGTAAGTACAAGAGTGATTCTAGAACACCTTTCTATACTCTAGCTCTTGTTTATATACTTGCTACCTAAGTAATTTTTAGGAAGGCGCATGTTGATGTGTTGGCACCCAACACATTTCAAAACTTGCCACCTCTTTCTAGAATAATGTACACATGTCCTTTTGACCTAAAAATGGCATATTTGTCTTTGGCCACATGGAGTTCTTCTAGGTCCTTCCTCTCACTTTGAGGATGCCTTAGAAGGTTCAAAGGACATGAACCAAATCACTAGAATATCTATTCATACTTGAATCCACACAATACTACTCCAAAATTATTCAAAAGCATTAAAGTAAAAACAAACCACTGTATTCTAACTCATATCACTACATTTCGTTATTACAAAACCAGCATTCGCATATGTAAGGCAAGTCCACGTAGGCCTTAAATGATCAAATGACGTGTCCCACAAATTTGCACGCGATCCTACCTAACACACCACTTCTCAATTTTGTTTCCAGAATTTGCCACAACCACGTTTCTAACTGACCCACCTTCAGGAAGCAAACTGCCCAGAGACGCCCAAAAATTGGTCCACACGTATTTTTCATACCTTTGCACCAGCACATAAGCTGCTACACTGTAACGTTTCTGGTCTTTGAGCCGATCTTTTCCTCCGTATTCAAGGAAAATTTAATAATAGCGGAAAGAAAATAACGATAACTTGGAATACTTGACAAATCCTCGAGAAAGCAAATGTGAAAACTAAAGTAGAATGTGTGCTTGTGAGAGTAGCACTCACAATGAATCCTGCAAGTATTTATACTTGCACGACGTGAGGCACTGTAGTGCTTTGAGTCACCTCTTAGGGCACTGGGTCATGTCAACGAAAGCAGGCAAATGAATGTGACCCGCTCGACAGAATGCTCGAATGGATGTGACCCATCCGGTTGAATGCTCGAAACGCGCCGCGTGGCCGTTTGGAGACTTCTAGTAGTGAAACACATAGATAAAGTACATAGTGAGATATAATACTTTATCTATTCAAGACAAGGATCTTTGAATTCAAGTGGTAGCTTCTTGAAAGAGAGATGGCTTCTCGAAATTTGGCAAGTACAAGAGTGATTCTGGAATGTCTTTCTATGTTCTAGCTCTTGTTTATATACTTGCTACATAAGTAATTTCTAGGAAGGTGCATGTTGATGTGTTGGCACCCAACACATCCCAAAACTTGCCACCTCTTTCTAGAATAATGTACACATGTCCTTTTGACCTAAAAATGGCACATTTGACTTTTGCCACATGGAGTTCTTCTAGGTCCTTCCTCTAACTTTGAAAATGCCTTACAAGGTTCAAAGGACATGAACCAAGTCACTAGAGTATCTAATCAGACTTGAATCCACACAATACTACTCCAAATATATTCAAAAGCATTAAAAAATATGCAAACTAATATATTATAACTCAAATCACTACATCACCCCCCCGACAGAAAAAGCGACGTCTCGGCGGGTCAAGTCAGGTCTTACACATGTGGAGCAGACTAGTCAACAGCTTCAAGTCAGATGCCACATATGTGAAGAGGATTAGTCAAAGGCGCCAAGTCAGGTGCTACACATGTAAGGTAGACTTGGCAAGGTCGTGGGTGGTGTGACCTTATTGGCTAGCCTACTCCTTGATGATAAAGAAAATTGTACAAATTGGCCCAGAATCTGCCACAAATTCAAAACTTGATAGCGTCCACAGAAATTCTCCAAATTTAAAATTTTCAATGCCAAACGGACTGCGTTAGAGAACTCTACTGGGTCATCAAATTTGACAGCATTCTACTTTTTGGAGTGTCGTTGAGAGCTGAGAGATCCAAATCTATGCAGAAACTTCTGAAAATCATAAGTCCTTCTCTACTTCTTCAAACTTTGCAAAGTTAGTCTTCAAATGAGCGCAGTAAGGACTTCTACCATAGTCTTGAGTTTCAGAGCATTCCAAGTTCAGGGGAGGGCACAATGACAGAAGGCATATTCTGCCCTAATAATGCCAGCAGCCTGACCCCCTTCTACCCAGAGCAACATATCTCGCTCATCAATGCTTCAAATTGAGCAAACTTGGATTCTAAATGACACGCTACTCATGGAATACAGCCAGGTAAAATTTCAGAATATAGTATGTAGAGACCTATCAACAGTAGCAGTTTTAATTTTCTATTCAGAAACTGCGAGAAGAGAAGAGTGTCTAATGTCAATTTTTCCTCTTTCTTGTTCTTGCAGGCTGCCTCCAAGGGGTCTTCTGCTGCTTCTTGATGGTGGCAGGCTGCCTCCCTGAAGTCTTTGGGCTTCTAATAGAGAGACTTGGGGCTGGTCCAAGATGGGGGTTGGCGGCATGGATGCGTTTCAGCTTTCTCTGAACTTTGTCAAGGTAGTGCGCCGCCACCCAACTATTCTCCGAATCTGGATATCCTTTCCACTTGATCAAGTATTGCTGCTGTCTCCTGAAATTTCTCATAGCCACTATNATTTCTCATAGTCACTATATCTTCCACTTCGTACTCCAAATGATCATCCACTATTGTTGGGACTGGTGGGGTTGTCACTCGTCCTGGGAACTTGTTGTCGAGTTGCACATATGGCTTGAAGAGGGAAGCGTGGAATACGGGGTCGATGTGCATATCCTGGGGAAGTTCTAGCTTGAAAGCAACGGGGTTGACTTGCTGGATAATCTTGAAGGATCCCAAATACTTGGGAGAGAACTTGCTGCCGGCAGGCCTGTTGTTCAGGGAAATATTCTTGGATGATAGTAACACGTTGTCACCCACTCTGTACGTAAATTCTCTTCTGGATCTGTTTGCCACTCTTGCTTGAGCATCTTGCGCGTGTTGTAAAGCTTTTATGGCTGCTACAAGGGCTGCTTCTAATGACTCCAAAAAGTCTGTGGCTGCAGGTTCTTCATCATGGCCAACCGTGAAGCTCAGTGGCGTGGTCGGATGGAAGCCATAGTTGAGGAAGAATGGGGAATCTTGAATAGAGGCCTGCGTAGTGTTGTTGTAGGCAAACTCGAGGGGGGTCAAGTACATGTCCCAGTCTTGCTCCAGGGTAGACACGTAGGCCTTTAGAGAGGTCTTTAGGGTACGATTCATACGCTCGGTTTGCCCATCTGATTGTGGGTGGTAGGCAGTAGACATATCCAGCGATGTACCCAAGTTCTTGAAGAGATTTTTCCAGAAATGGCTTGTGAATCTTGGATCTCTATCTGACACAATTCTTGATGGTAGTCCATGGAGTCGGAAGATGTTGTCAAAGATGAGTCTTGCAAGTTGTGGTGCTGTAGCCTTAGTCGTCGTGGGAATAAAATGAGCCATCTTGGTAAGTCTGTCCACCACCGTGAGTATTGCATTATGGCCTCGAGGTGTCACGGGCAAGTCCACGATAAGGTCCATTGAGATGTCCGTCCATTGTCTTTCGGGGATTGGTAGTGGTTGGAGGAGTCCTCCCGCCTTTTGCGATGATGGCTTGATTCTTTGGCATGTGTCACAGCTCCTGCAGTACTCCTTGACTTGCTTAGACATGCCTGGCCAACAATAAGTCCTAGCTAGAACGCCCGTGGTCCTTAGGATTCCAAAGTGTCCTCCAAGAGGGTTGTCGTGTGCTTCTCGTAGAAGCAAGAGCCGGAGGTCTATGTCATTAGGAACACATCTCTGGCCCGTATCTTGCCTCACCCAATAATTGCCTTCTTGCTTCTTGTATGGGTCCAAGGCAGCTTCTTCATTCTTGTAGTAAGGGTCTCTTTCATAGGCGGTTGAATATTGAGCTTCCAGATCTGTCTTCAGGGATGTCATCACTGCGTTTAATTGCAGTCTTGAGAGGGGGTCACCTGGGTTTGTCTTGCCGGGCTGGTATTGAATTGTGATGTTGTATTGTTGCAAGTATTCGCTCCATCTTGCTTGTCTCCTTGAGAGACACGGCTGCGTCTGGAGGTGCTTCAACGCCTCGTGGTCCGTAGTGACCAGTACCTTGCGTCCTTCAACGTAGCGGCGCCAAACCTTCAAGGCATGTACAATGGCCAACGCCTCTCGCTCCGTGGTTGTATAATTTTGCTCGGCTGAATTTAGCTTCCTTAACACGGAGGCAATGGGCTGCCGTCCCTTGCCTTGGTCTTGAAGCAAGATTGCTCCTATTGCATAGGAAGATGCATCGGTGATGACGTGGAAGGGCGAATCTGGGTTTGGACTTGGGAGAGTGAGCACCGGGAATGTCGTCAATCTTTGCTTTAGTTGTAGGAATGCTTCCTCCTCTTTCTTGGTCCAAACATATGGCTTGTCTTTCTTCAGTAGATCCGTGAAAGGGGCTGCTATGTGCGTGAAGCTCTGGATGAATCTCCTATACCAATTGGCAAATCCCAAGAATGATTGGAGTTCTTTCTTGGTCGTGGGGGTTGGCCATTCCTCCACCACCGTGGTCTTCTTGGGGTCCATCTTGATGCCATCAACAGTCACGTGGAGACCTAGGAACTCCACTTCTTGTTTGGCAAACTCGCACTTTGACTCCTTTTGAAAGGGGCAGAGTGCCCTAGTGGAAGCGTAGTAACTCACGAGGGAAGGAACTAGTTGCAATCATACTAAAGAGTGCACCGACATCTCACTAGAAGAGCTTAGGAAAAATACTCAACATATTGAGTAGCAAGAAACTGCTCACAAATGATGTAGGATAAAGGCCTTGTCATTACAAACCCGTAAAATTTACAAAAGTGAAAACTAATAAGAAACAAAGAAGTTATGCCTATATATAATTTCTGCCTAAGTGCTCCTCCCTAGGAGGAAGCTACGGATTTTCCTAAGTGTTCGTCAAATCGTCCCTTCCAGAATATTTGTGAGTAAGCCAGATCAGTCTAAATTGACGTGTCGGGCCGAATTGACGTCAACATATATGCATCGACATTACTAGAATATTCTATCTTAGACGCGCTAGGCTAAACCGAAACTTCTAGGTAAATCGACCTAGTCGGCACTCCGCGTCAGCCGAACTTACGTGAAGGTTCAAGTTCATTCTAGCGGGCCAGATCGCTCGACGCTGTCGGTCAGTCCGACGGTCGCGCTCACCGCGAATTAAGGACAGTCGTCAACCGACCTCAAAACTAATTAAACTTCGAAAATCCATAACTCTCTCAATACTTGACCAAATTTGATAACTTTATATCAAAATGACCACAAAAATGCACTCTACATCACTGTACAATCACAACATACTTTCACGAAACTCAAAAATGCACTTTATAAACCTATGACCTTACACCTTTGCAAACAGCTTGTTTTGCTTCAATACTTTGAGGTTTTCTTTCAAGTGTCTCGCATGCTCTTAAGGGTCTTGCTGTAAATAAGGATGTCATCGATGAGTACCACCACAAATCTGTCCAACATGGGCTGAAATATACTGTTCATCATAGTCATGAAAGTTGCTGGCGCGTTGGTGAGTCCAAACGGCAGGACCATGAACTCAAAATGTCCAGATCTTGTCCTGGATGCCGTTTTCTCTATGTCAGGTTCAGCGATGCGAATCTGGTGGTAGCCGCTTCTCAAGCCCACCTTCGTGAAGTACTTGGCTCCAACCAGCCGGTCCATGAGCTCATCCATGCGCGGTAGCGGGTATCGATTCTTGATGGTGATCTTGTTGAGGGCGCGATAGTCCACACACATCCTCAAGGTACCATCTTTCTTCTTGACAAATAGCACCGGGGCTCCAAATGGCGACTTGCTAGGTCGAATGAAGCCATGCTCCAGTAGCTCCTTGATTTGCTTCTTGACTTCGTCTAGCTCCGTGTATGACATTTTGAACGTAGGCCGCGAGATGGGCTTGCTTCCGGGCTCCAACTCTATCTTGTGGTCTACAAATCTGTTGGAGGGTAAGCCCTTGGGCAATTCCGAGGAGAATACTTCTTTGTAGTTCTCTAAGACTTCTTGTATCTCCTTGAGAAGGGGACTGCCTTCTTGACTCTCGATGTATTTCTTGATGTCTTTGGCGTGATCAAGGCCAAAAGAAGCTCGTGTCCCTTCCTCACAAGTCTCTTGAGTTGGAGGGCGGACAATAGTATCTCGTGTGCCGGCTTCTTGATGTCTTGGGTCTGAATATTTTGGATTGCGTGCAAAATACAGATTCTTAAAGTGATGTCATTCTTCATCTTGGTAGTACCGTCCCTCCAATCAACTTGGGGGTTGTGCTTGGTCAACCAAGGAGTCCCTAGAGTGACGTCGTACTTGCCCAATTGCATGGGGGAGAACACTACTCTATCCTTGAAGGACTTGAAGAGTGCCAAGGGGCTTCTTGGAAGGGGTAGTATAGGAGAATCCGTCAGGCATCATAATCTCCTCGTCGTGGTTAAGAGTTCGCATAGTAATACCGTGCTTGGTGGCAAAATCTGCAGCAATGAAGTTGCCTTGAGCTCCGCTATCCACCAAGATGTGGACCTTCTCTCCTCCAAGGTAACCTCTCAAACTCATTGGGGCTGGGACGTCGTCTTCAACGGGGGTCTCCACCTCACTTGGCGTGTTGCCTTCTCGTGAAGTGGGTCTTGGGGTGGTAGGCTCCTGGCCTACCGGTGCTGTCCATTTTTAACAAATTTTTGGGGCATGAGAGTTGTAGTGAAACAGATAGATAAAGTACTTAGTAAAACAGAATACTTTATTTATTCAAGACAAGGATCTTTGAACACAAGTGGTAGCTTCTTGAAAGAGAGATGGCTTCTTGAAAGTTAATATATTTCTTGATTTTGGCAAGTACAAGAGTGATTCTGGATTGTCTTTCTATGTTCTAGCTCTTGTTTATATACTTGCTACATAAGTAATTTCTAGGAAGGTGTATGTTGATGTGTTGGCACCCAACACATCCCAAAACTTGCCACCTCTTTTTAGAATAATGTACACATGTCCTTTTGACCTAAAAATGGCACATCTGACTTTTGCCACATGGAGTTCTTCTAGGTCTTTCCTCTAACTTTGAAAATGCCTTGGAAGGTTCAAAGGACATGAACCAAGTTACTAGGGTACCTATTCATACTTGACTCCACACAATACTACTCCAAATATATTTGAAAACATTAAAATATAAGCATACTAATATATAATAACTCAAATCACTACAAGAGTGCATGATAGCCCTTTTCCTTACAATAAAAGCATAGTCCAGCCGTCATGAGAGCTTCTTTTTCAGCCGGGGAGAGTCTTGCTTTCTCTCCTTGCTGGTTTCTTGCATCATAAGTGTCATTCGAGGGTCTTCCACTCTTCCAGGCAGCCGCGGGGTCCCTTATAATAACTCCAAGTTCCATGGGTGTGGGTCCAGATTCGGATGTGGAAGGGGTTGCGTACACCCGCGTCGCCGGTGCCCGTGAAGATGAAGGCACGGAGTGCTTGAAATCCAAGGTATCCACCTTTTGAGCCACTTCAATAATCTTTGAAAAGTACGTCAAGTCGCGCAATTCCTCTTTGTTTGCCACCATGGGCTTGAGGCCAGACACATAACGATCAATCTTCTCCTCGAGCGACATGTTAGGGATCTCAAGAGTGAGGTCATGAAATGTGGATTCTTGAACGGACGTTGTTTGCTTGAGATGGCGAAGCTTTTCTCGAGCAATTTTCTCCGCATTGATGGGCATGCATTGCTTCTGGAGGGCTTCACAAAAATCCACCCATCTTGCATATGATGGTGGGGGCTCTTGGCCGGGTACGGGATGCGCCACAACTTGATATACAGCCGCTTGATAGTTACACCACCATGATGTTGCTGCTCCTCTGAGCAAGGTAACGACAAAAGGGACGTAGTTCTCCTCGGGTACTTCAAGAAATGTGAGGTACGTCTTCACTTGGTAGAGTCACAGATTCAGTTTGGCTCCTCTTCCAGGATTGAAAGTGTCTGGTTTGCCGGGCTTGATGAATTTCCTTGCTCTTGTAGGCTCTTGTGGAGGCACTTGAGCCGGGCCTGGATTTTGAGCGTTGCTCGCAATAGGGGCAACCATGGCAACCATAGCTTCTCTTGACGCTTGCACGGTTGCTTCGTAGGTGGTCAAGCCCACTCGGTTGTAGACGGTCATTAGGAAGGCTGCCTACTCATTTGCGGGAACCCCTTGTGGTGGGGTCAACTTTGCTATAGCGGCTGCCACAGGAATTGACGGTGCTCCTCCTTGTGGTGCTTCTTGTTGTTGCAGATTTTCTTGAGTGGGCTCTCTCATCGGCGTTGGAGAAGGGTCTCTTGGAGAGGAAGGGCTTCCTTCAAAAGCTTGCTGTTGGTCTTGAGGATTGGCCATCTTCTTGTGCTACCAAAGTGCCTAGCTCCGATACCACTGTAATGAAACAGATAGATGAAGTACTTAGTGAAATATTATACTTTATCTATTCAAGACAAGGATCTTTGAACACAAGTGGTAGCTTCTTGAAAGAGAGATGGCTTCTTGAAAGTTAATATAATTGTGGAATTTGGCAAGTACAAGAGTGATTCTAGAATGTCTTTCCATATTCTAGCTCTTGTTTATATACTTGCTACATAAGTAATTTCTAGGAAGGTGCATGCTGATGTGTTGGCACCCAACACATCCCAAAACTTGCCACCTCTTTTTAGAATAATGTACACATGTCCTTTTGACCTAAAAATGGCACATTTGACTTTTGCCACATGGAGTTCTTCTAGGTCTTTCCTCTAACTTCGAAAATGCCTTGGAAGGTTCAAAGGACATGAACCAAGTTACTAGAGTACCTATTCACACTTGACTCCACACAATACTACTCCAAATATATTTGAAAACATTAAAATATATGCAAACTAATATATAATAACTCAAATCACTACATAACCCCCCCGATAGAAAAAGCGACGTCTCGGCGCGTCAAGTCAGGTCTTACACATGTGGAGCAAACTAGTCAACAGTTTCAAGTCAGATGCCACACATGTGAAGAGGACTAGTCAAAGGCGCCAAGTCAGGTGCTACACATGTAAGGTAGACTAGGCAAGGTCGTAGGTGGTGTGACCTTATTGGCTAGCCTACTCCTTAATGATAAAGAAAATTGTACAAGTTGGCCCAGAATCTGCCACGAACTCAAAAATTCATAGCGGCCACAGAACTGCTCCAAATCTGAAAATTCGAGTGCCAGACGGACCGCGTCGGAGAACTCTACCGGGTCACCAAATTTGAGAGCATTCTAATTTTTGGAGTGTCGTTGAGAGCTGAGAGAGTAGACACTTCTCCAAATCTGTGCAGAACCTTCTGAAAATCATAAGTCCTTCTATACTTCTCCAAATTCTCCAAACTAAGTCTCAAACTGGGCGCTGTAAGATGTTCTACCAGAGTCTTGAGTTTCAGAGCATTCCAAGTTCAAGGGAGGGCACAATGTCAGAAGGCATATTCTGCCCTAACAATGCCAGCAGCCTGATTCCCTTCTACTTAGAGCATCATATCTCTCTCACCAGTGCTTCAAATTGAGCAAACTTGGAGTCTAAATGACCGGCTACTCATGGACTACACCTACATAAATTTTCAGAGTTTATTATGCAGAGACCTATCACCATTAGCAATTTTAGTTTGCTGTCCAGAAACTGTGAGAAGAGAAGAGTGTCTATTGTCATTTTTTCCTCTTTCTTGTTCTTGCAGGCTGCCTCCAAAGGGTCTTCTGCTGCTTCTTGATGGTGGCAGGCTGCCTCCCTGAAGTCTTCGGGCTTCTAGTAGAGAGACTTGGGGCTGGTCCAAGATGGGGGTTGGCGGCATGGAAGCGCTTCAACTTTCTCTAAACTTTGTCAAGGTAGTGCTCCGCCACCCAACTATTCTCCGAATCTGGATANTCCGCCACCCAACTATCCTCCGAATCTGGATATCCTTTCCACTTGATCAAGTATTGCTGCTGTCTCCTGAAATTTCTCATAGCCACTATGTCTTCCACTTCGTACTCCAAATGATCATCCACTATTGTTGGGGCTGGTGGGGTTGTCACACGTCCTGGGAACTTGTTGTCGGGTTGCATATACGGCTTGAAGAGGGAAGCGTGGAATACGGGGTCGATGTGCATAGTCTGGGGAAGTTCTAGCTTGAAAGCAACGGGGTTGACTTGCTGGATAATCTTGAAGGGTCCCAAATACTTGCGAGAAAAATTGCTGCCGGCAGGCCTGTTGTTCAGGGAAATATTCTTGGATGATAGTAACACGTTGATACCCGCTCTGTACGTAATTTCTCTTCTGGACCTGTTTGCCACTCTTGCTTGAGCATCTTGTGCGTGTTGTAGAGCTTTCTCGGCTGCTGCAAGGGCTGCTTCTAATGTCTCCAAAAAATCAATGGTTGCAGGTACTTCATCATGGCCAACCGTGAAGCTCAGTGGCGTGGTCGGATGGAAGCCATAGTTGAGGAAGAATGGGGACTCTTGGGTAGAGGCCTGCGTAGTGTTGTTGTAGGCAAACTCGAGGGAGGTCAAGTTCATGTCCCAGTCTTGCTCCAGGGTAGACACGTAGGCCTTTAGAGAGGTCTTTAGGGTACGATTCATACGCTCGGTTTGCCCATCTGATTGTGGGTGGTAGGCAGTAGACATATCCAGCGATGTACCCAAGTTCTTGAAGAGATTTTTCCAGAAATGGCTTGTGAATCTTGGATCTCTATCTGACACAATTCTTGATGGTAGTCCATGGAGTCGGAAGATGTTGTCAAAGATGAGCCTTGCAAGTTGTGGTGCTGTGGCCTTAGTCGTCGTGGGAATAAAATGAGCCATCTTGGTAAGTCTGTCCACCACCGTGAGTATTGCATTATGGCCTCGAGGTGTCACGGGCAAGTCCACGATAAGGTCCATTGAGATGTCCGTCCATTGTCTTTCGGGGATTGGTAGTGGTTGGAGGAGTCCTCCCGCCTTTTGCGATGATGGCTTGATTCTTTGGCATGTGTCACAGCTCCTGCAGTACTCCTTGACTTGCTTAGACATGCCTGGCCAACAATAAGTCCTAGCTAGAACGCCCGTGGTCCTTAGGATTCCAAAGTGTCCTCCAAGAGGGTTGTCGTGTGCTTCTCGTAGAAGCAAGAGCCGGAGGTCTATGTCATTAGGAACACATCTCTGGCCCGTATCTTGCCTCACCCAATAATTGCCTTCTTGCTTCTTGTATGGGTCCAAGGCTGCTTCTACGTTCTTGTAGTAAGGGTCTCTTTCATAGGCGGCTGAAGTCGAGCTTCCAGATCTGTCTTCAATGATGTCATCACGGCGTTTAATTGCAGTCTTGAGAGGGGGTCAGCCGGGTTTGTCTTGCCGGGCTGGTACTGAATCGTGATGTTGTATTGTTGCAAGTATCCGCTCCATCTTGCTTGTCTCCTTGAGAGATACGGCTGCGTCTGGAGGTGCTTTAACGCCTCGTGGTCCGTGGTGACCAGTACTTTGCGTCCTTCAACGTAGCAGCGCCAAACCTTCAAGGCATGTACAATCGCCAATGCCTCTCGCTCCGTGGTTGTATAATTTTGCTCGGCTGGATTTAGCTTCTTTGACTCGTAGGCGACGGGTTGCAGTCCCTTGCCTTGGTCTTGAAGCAGGATTGCTCCTATTGCATAGGAAGATGCATCGGTGATGACGTGGAAGGGCCAATCTGGGTTTGGACTTGGGAGAGTGAGCACCGGGGATGTGGTCAATCTTTGCTTTAACTCTTGAAATGCCTCTTCCTCTTTCTCGGTCCATGTATAAAGCCTGTCCTTCTTGAGTAGATCTGTCAGGGGAGCTGCTATGTGCGAGAAGCTTTGGATGAATCTCCTGTACCAATAGGCAAATTCCTAGAATGACTGGAGTTCTTTCTTGGTCGTGGGGGTTGGCCATTCCTCCACCACCGTGGTCTTCTTGGGGTCCATCTTGATGCCATCAGCAGTCACGTGGAGACCTAGGAACTCCACTTCTTGTTTGGCAAACTCGCACTTTGACTCCTTTGCAAATAGCTTGTTTTGCTTCAATACTTCAAGGACTTCTTTCAAGTGTCTCGCATGCTCTTCAAGGGTCTTGCTGTAGATAAGGATGTCATCGATGAATACCACCACAAATCTGTCCAACATGGGCTGAAATATGGTGTTCATCATAGTCATGAAAGTTGCTGGCGCGTTGGTGAGTCCAAATGGCAGGACCATGAACTCAAAATGTCCATATCTTGTCCTGAATGCCGTCTTCTCTATGTCCGGTTCTGCGATGCGAATCTGGTGGTAGCCGCTCCGTAAGTCAATCTTCGTGAAGTACTTGGCTCCAACCAGCCGGTCCATGAGCTCATCCATGCGCGGCAGCGGGTATCGATTCTTGATGGTGATCTTGTTGAGGGCGCGATAGTCCACACACATCCTCAAGGTACCATCTTTCTTCTTGACAAATAGCACCGGGGCTCCAAATGGCGACTTGCTAGGTCGAATGAAGCCATGCTCCAGTAGCTCCTTGATTTGCTTCTTGACTTCGTCTAGCTCCGTGTATGACATTTTGAACGTAGGCCGAGAGATGGGCTTGCTTCCGGGCTCCAACTCTATCTTGTGGTCTACGAATCTTTTGGGGGGTAGGCCCTTGGGCAATTCCGGGGAGAACACTTCTTTGTAGTCCTCTAAGACTTCTTGTATCTCCTTGGGAACGGGGCTGCCTTCTTGACTCTCGATGTCTTTCTTGATGTCTTTTGGCGTGATCAAGGCCAAAAGAAGCTCGTGTCCCTTCCTCACAAGTCTCTTGAGTTGGAGGGCGGACAATAGTATCTCGTGTGCCGGCTTCTGGATGTCTTGGGTCTGGATATTCTGGATTGCGCGCAAAATACAGATTCTTGAAGTGATGTCATTCTTGATCTTGATAGTACCGGTCCTCCAATCAACTTGGGGGTTGTGCTTGGTCAACCAAGGCGTCCCTAGGATGACGTCGTACTTGCCCAATTGCATGGGGGAGAACACTACTCTATCCTTGAAGGACTTGATAGAGAGTGCCAAGGGGTACGTCTTCTTGGAAGGGGTAGTATAGGAGAATCCATCGGGCATCATAATCTCCTCGTCGTGGTCAAGAGTTCGCATAGTAATACCGTGCTTGGTGGCAAAATCTGCAGCAATGAAGTTGCCTTGAGCTCCGCTATCCACCAAGATGTGGACCTTCTCTCCTCCAAGGTAACCTCTCAAACTCATTGGGGCTGGAACGTCGTCTTCAACGGGGGTCTCCACCTCACTTGGCGTGTTGCCTTCTCGTGAAGTGGGTCTTGGGGTGGTAGGCTCCTGGCCTACCGGCGCTGTCCGTTTTTTGACAACTTTTTGGGGCATGAAAGTGCACGATGGCCCTTTTCCTTGCAATAAAAGCATAGTCCAGCCGTCATGAGAGCTTCTTTTTCAGCCGGGGAGAGTCTTGCTTTCACTCCTTGCTGGTTTCTTGCATCATAAGTGTCATTGGAGGGTCTTCCACTCTTCCGGGCAGCCGCGGGGTCCCTTTTAATAACTCCGATTTCCATGGGTGTGGGTCCAGATTCGGATGTGGAAGGGGCTGCGTACACCCGCGTCGTCGGTACCCGTGAAGATGAAGGCACGGAGTGCTTGAAATCCAAGGTATCCACCTTTTGGGCCACTTCAATGATCTTTGAGAAGTCCGTCAAGTCGCGTAACTCCACTTCCTTTGCCACCTTGGGTTTGAGGCCAAAGATGTAGCGGTCAATCTTCTCCTCGAGAGACATGTTGGGGATCTCAAGAGTGAGGGCGTGAAATCTGGATGTATACTCTTGAACGGACGTCGTTTGCTTGAGATGGTGGAGCTTTCCTCGGGCAATCTTCTCCGCATTGATGGGCATGAATTGCTTCTTGAGGGCCTCACGAAAATCTGCCCATCTTGCATATGATGGTGGGGGCTCTTGGCCGAGCATGGGGTGCGCCATAGCTTGATATATAGCCGCTTGATAGTTACGCCACCATGATGTTGCTGCTCCTCTAAGTAAGGTAACGGCAAAGGGAACGTAGTCCTCCTCGGGTACTTCAAGGAATGCGAGGTACGTCTCCACTTGGTAGAGCCATAAATTCAGGTTGGCACCTTTCCCGGGGTTGAAAGTGTCGGGTTTGCCGGGCTTGATGAGTTTCCTTGCTCTCGTTGGCTCTTGTGGAGGCGCTTGAGCCGGGGCTGGATTTTGAGCATTGCTCGCAATAGGGGCAACCATGGCAGCCATAGCTTCTCTTGACGCTTGCACGGTTGCTTCATAGGTGGCCAAGCCCACTTGGTTGTGGACGGTCATTAGGAAGGCTGCCCACTCATTTGCGGGAACTCCTTGTGGTGGGGTCAACTTTGCTATAGCGGCTGCCACGGGATTTGACGGTGCTCCTCCTTGTGGTGCTTCTTGTTGTTGGAGATTTCCTTGAGTAGGCTCTCCCATCGACGCTGGAGGAGGGTGTGCTCCTCCTTGTGGTGCTTCTTGTTGTTGCAGATTTTCTTGAGTGGGCTCTCCCATCGGCGCTGGAGGAGGGTGTCTTGGAGAGGAAGGGCTTCCTTCGAAAGCTTGCTGTTGGTCTTGAGGATCGGCCATCTTCTTGTGCTACCAAAGTGCCTAGCTCCGATACCACTGTAGTGAAACAGATAGATAAAGTACTTAGTAAAACAGAATACTTTATCTATTCAAGACAAGGATCTTTGAACACAAGTGGTAGCTTCTTGAAAGAGAGATGGCTTCTTGAAAGTTAATATATTTCTGGATTTTGGCAAGTACAAGAGTGATTCTGGAATGTCTTTCTATGTTCTAGCTCTTGTTTATATACTTGCTACATAAGTAATTTCTAGGAAGGTGTATGTTGATGTGTTGGCACCCAACACATCCCAAAACTTGCCACCTCTTTCTAGAATAATGTACACATGTCCTTTTGACCTAAAAATGGCACATCTGACTTTTGCCACATGGAGTTCTTCTAGGTCTTTCCTCTAACTTCGAAAATGCCTTGGAAGGTTCAAAGGACATGAACCAAGTTACTAGAGTACCTATTCACACTTGACTCCACACAATACTACTCCAAATATATTTGAAAACATTAAATATATGCAAACTAATATATAATGACTCAAATCACTACAGCGACTTTCCGAAAAGTTGCGACTGTTCGCGGAGTCGCGTACACGTGCTTTTGTCATGAATCGATAGGTATGTCAACTACTTCGCCAATTGGTGAGGTGTGAACGATTCAAACAAAGGCGCAAGATCGAATTCGCATGAATGCAAAGTCATTTTGCTTATTTTGTTTTGTTTGTCTTTTGCGACTAAGTTTGGGTTAGCGACTCGTCGTTGAACGGAAATCGGTGACTGTGCATTATCCAAAATGAAGACAATCAAAATAACTTATTTAATCAATGATTAATTAAATTAACATCTCATAATCAATCAAGGTAACTTTATGAATATTTATGTCGTACTATTGCGAAGTAGTCGAATTACTTTACGACGCTTTTTGCAATAACATCTCGGTTGTTTCGCCAATCGACCAAGAATTAGTCGATACACGTGTGTGGCAAATAATTCATCAAGAGGCAATCATTAATAAACCAATATATCGATAAATAGTATAGCGTATTTTAGGCAATTAGGAAAATATCCTAAATACGCCTAAAAAGCTCAGATTGTTACACACTTAGGCGTGTAGACAAAGCAAGGCAATCAATTAACCTGCATAAGTTGGCACGACGACATATGGCAGGCATATAAAAATGGCTTACAAGAACGCTTGTTAGCGCATCACAGGGAAGTCGAGAATAGAGACGCTAGAATGTAATGTAATTTGTTGTCGTCAATAAGGCGCCCCTCACGTAACCCTTGTGAGGGAATTCAGTAAGGGGCTCGCACGTGCGCGTCGGACTTCCTTGTCGTTTCGGCGTGTTCGGGATCCTTCGTGAACCTTTCATCGACGTCGATGCAGGATTGGATTGTGCCAGGCCGGCGCAGTATTAGTGCTCGTTGTGAGGTCGAAATCGTCACTTTCTTTTTTTGTGTGTTTGTGCTGGGACACCTGACGAGGACTGACGGGCATTGGCCGCCGGCGGGAGGGGAGCGGTGGGGCCGGACCGGCCGAGGTGAGTTGTGTCGACGCTCCCTCGTCTTTTTGGTTGTTGGACATGGCGAGGTTCCTCTTCTTGCTTGACTCCGCCTTGTTTTCGTGATGGTTCATTTTGTTGATTTGTTCATTTTTTTTGATTTTGTATTGACGGCGATGGTCGCCGCCAATGTTGTCGACGTTTTGAGTTTTGTCGTGCACGTTCTGATTTGTCGTCATCGTTCGGGGGCGTCCGTGAGGGGAAATTGTCGGCCCCCTCACAAAAATTGAGTTCGATGCAGTATGTGGTGTGGTTTGTGGGCGTCAGTAAGGCGCCCCTCACGTAGCCTTTGTGAGGGGGAAATCAATAAGGGCCCTGGCACGTGCGCGTCGGGCTTCCTCGTCGTTTTGACGTGTTCGATTTGCTCGGGATCGTTCGAGACCCTTCCTTGACGTCGATGCAGACTTCGATTGCGCCGTGCCGGCGCGTGATAAATGCTCGTTGGGGGGTTGTCATGGTCATTTGCTTTTCTTGTGTGTTTTTGCAGGGGCGCTGAGCGGCGACTGACGGGCCATGGCCGCTGGCGGGAGGGGAGCGGGGGGGCGGACAGGGCCGAGGTGAGTTGTGTCGACCCTCCCTCGTCTTTTCGGTGTCGAACATGGGCGCGGTGCCTCCTCTTGCTTGGCCCCGCCTTGTTTTCGTGATAGTTCATTCTGTTGATTTTTTTAATTTTGTTCCGATGGCAAACTCCGCGGTCGATATCGTCGACGTTTTTACTTTTGTCGTGCATGTTTCGATTTGTCGTCATCGTTCGGGGGCGTCCGTGAGGGGAACTTTGTCGGCCCCCTCACAAACATTGAATTGCGATGCAGTATGTATGATATGTATTTTCGTGCATAAAGGGCTCGAAAGTTAAAGACCAAGAACAGAGTCGCTAGTATCAATTGGTAGTTTGTGGTGTGCGTGCGATCGCGCGCGACGGCCTGCAACGGGCCGAATTTGCTAGAGCGCAACCGTGCGCGACGCCTGGCGAGCGTGTGCGATCTGGGCGAAAGCCCAATTTCCGTGCGAGGGGACGGCGACCTGTCGCGAACGAATTGTGCGAGTACTGGTGGATGGGGGAAGGCATGTACTCTCACGTCACTTGTCGTCAGTCGTGTTCGAGATGATTCGAAACGGTCGAGACTTCCAGTCCGGACCCCTTGAGCAATTGATGCCTGCAAAATCGGGTTCAAAAATACCCAGAATTCGTAGGCCTCGTCGGATCAGCGTCAGCAAGCTCGAGGTGAAATAGATTGTCAGGTGATCCTGGGTGAACCCCCTTTCACCTCCTTCAATAGACCGCATCCTCTTATCGCCACTCAACGCCGTGATCTCTGAATATATTGGAACAGATGTGGGAATGCTTATTTCGCTAGAATGTAAGAACAACCAATGAGAGCCATGGGTTTGACGTAACTCACGGAAGGTGCATAATTTGAAGTAGTGAAGACTAGTCTTCAAAAATAATCCCATCCTAAGTACCTGGAGGCAAACACGAAAGCGGGGGGGCTATTTGGTGTTATTTGGGCAACAGAGCGGCGTGCATAACGGCAAAACAATGTGGATTTGACGATCTGGGCGGATGAACAGAATATCCTCGTCGACGAATGAACACTCCTCGGTATACGAGTAGACGCAAAGTGGAAACATCAAGGTGCGGGTGCAAGTTCTGGGTATGCATTTTTGCTCAATGGGTCCGGGCTGACTTTGAGTGCGCCGGGCCGGCCCATGCACTATAAATGTGCATCGGATGTCTTCGAAATCGTCATTGGACTGACACATTTTTTTTGCGTTTCTGTTTGCGCAAAAAGTCGCGACTGGCGAGCCATGGCCGCTCGCGGGAGCCTGGAGGGGAGCGGGGGGCGGACGGGACCGAGGTGATTTCGATCGACGAGGTGAGTTCGTTCGACCCTCGCTCCTGTATTGAAGTTTCCGGGGTTTGTGGCGTCGATGCGTTGCTGTTTGTCATTTAGTGGTGTCGATGCGATGGTGTTGTGTGTGGTTGTTTGGTCCGGACCAATTCATCGCTCCCTCACAAAGTCGAAAATGACCACTGAGTATGAGAGATTGGTGTGAGAGAGAGGGGGGTGTGAGAGAGGAGGGGAGTCAGAGAGGCCCTTCGAGTATGAGAGATTGGTGTGAGAGGGGGGGAGTCGAGAGGCCCTTGCGAGCTCCCATCGGGTGGCGAGTGAGTGAATCCCAGCAAGCTCCCATCGGGTGGCGAGCAGCTAAATCCTACTGCTAACGCAAGTCAACTCACAGCGATCGACCTAGCTCAATTACATGCAAAATCTTAACCGAGTCTGAGAGCGGGCAGGCCGAGCTCAGTAAGGCAGACGCGATTGAGCTCAGGCGAAACTGCAAGATCGAGGCATGGGCAGTTTAGCTAAGTTCGAAAAGTGTTTGTGGAAAATTTTGGAATCGAAAGAGAGACCAACTGTGTCATGGAGGGTCGCGTGCGAATTCGTGTGGCACGTCATATATTCGCGTAAGGCCTACGTGGCCTAGTCTTACATGTGCAAGTGTTTTGTAATAACGAAACTTATAGTGCTAAATTTTGTAATAAACGAGACTTTAAGTGCTTGTTTTGTAATTTGCCCGTTTGGAATTTCCGGCCCGTCGGTGACAAGTGGTGGTAAATGAAGAACTCGAGTGCGTTCTTATTGGGCAACTTCACGGAGGTCAAAGGGGGTTTTACCTGAACCCTAGCGGCTCAACCGATTTTGCTGACAGGCCTACGAGGTCTGGGGTCAATCTTGACCGCTTTGACCTCCTTAGATGTGCTCAACCATGCTCAACGCAGCTCAACGGGGCCGCACCAGGCCGCCCTGATATTCGGGCCGCGGCGACAGGCTGGACCGGGTGGGACCGGGGCATTCCAGGACTGGAGGGCACTGGAGGGGCTCACCAGGACTGGACTGGACTGGACTGGACTAGACGGCCATTAGTTGTTGACTTTTAATGACTTTACATCAACGCTATACTCACCTTTAACAACCTGAAGTCTGCCTGAAGTGCCAACAAAAACAGTCAAATAGTTTTAGTACACCTCGAGCTAGGTGCCAACTTTCAAGGAGACAAACCATTGTCGACTCTATTAAGACTCAACATGCCAGTCGAGAGACATCTATATGCCGTCCGTGACAATAATTTAGCTGACAACATCCATCGTCCACCATTGCTCCCCATTGATCTGCCATTCGTAGCAGATGCCAGTGATTTGCAGCCCATTCTATCCTGTGCTTTTAGAGCCGTGTGGGCGCAAGTGGATGCACACATTGGTTGAAATGGCAGCGATTCAACTTTGATTGTGTAAAAGGTACGACAATGCATGCGGAAAACTCATGCATGGTAAGTCGGAGAAAGCCTCATTGGAGTACAGAAGCACATACATCGACATTAACCACGGGCGAGAGGACTGCAAGAACCAGGATGTGAAGCTGCAAGAAGGATATTACTGCATGGGGCCTTATTTATTGCCGCTTATTCTAGTACACAAACAAACTGAGCGGAATGAAACGTGTAAAAAGCACAGAACGAAAGTAATCAAAACTTTCTCTACAGATGAACATGGCGTGCTCAGATTGCCGCTGGTTCTGAGCGCGCTCTGCGCCGCTTGATGCCCTTACATGGAGCTAAGTAAAATGTAAAGGAGGAATTCAATGCGTGGGCCCGGGTGCCTCTCTTAAGGGTTGAATGGACCTGACTGACTTCAAACTTATTCACCCAATCATCTCAGGAGGGAAATCCGACAGTTGTGCTTCATCACTCAAAGCACTCCAACCAATAATTATCGGAGTGTTCCGAATGTTGCTGCTGTGTGAAAGCACCTGCCTCTTGCCTTTGTTACTATGTAAGAGTGAGCCACAGGCTGGGGCGTTATGAAGTAGGGGCTCGATGCATCTGAATGACCGAGGGCACATGCAGGTTGTCCCTGTGGACAGTGGAAACCATCTCGGTGTGCCTCAGGGTCAGAAGGGTCAAAGGGGTCAAAGTATGCACAGGTGAAAGCACCAGAAGTGCTGAGAGGGACGAGATTACACGAGGCCTGAAGAGTGGGGAAAAAGTTGATTGTCGGGAGGACACAGCGTCCAACCAGTACGGGCACCCTGCCAGAGGCACCAGCCCCAGCACCATCCCCGGTTCTCTTACGACCGATTTGCCCGTCCGATGCTTGTGATGTGAGCAGGACCTTTCCCTCCCCTCCCCCTCAAACTGTTGGATGATTGAACCGCCAGGCCGAATAGAGGGCTGGATGGAGGGCCAGCCAGAGCAGAGTGCTCGCACGGGCATGCAGCAGCCGGGCAACTCTTTGCTGCCGCCAGACGACGGCACTCCGCTGCCGGACGACCTCCTGCTGCGCATCCTGCGGCTGGCATCTCCCCGTAGAGAGCGCGACAGCGATCTGGAGCTTGTGTGCCGCAGATGGAGCCACCTTGTGCGCGCAAGCTACACGCGCGCGCGCCTCTTGCGCCTGAGCGCGGGCGCGGGCGCGGGTGTTGCCCTGCGCGAGCTGCTGGCGTACCGTAGCGTGACACATGTCCAGCTCGGCAGCGGCGGCGGCGGGGGCGTGGAGCCCCTGGCAGGAGAGGGTGAGGGGGCGGAGCTCCTGAGACTCCTCACAGTGGGGTGGTTTCCCCGGTTGACCTCCTTTGACCTGAGCATCATTAGGTGCGGGTGGCTGCCGGACGACGGCCTCGCCCGCTTCCTCTCCAAGCGGTGCGGCGTGCGCTCGCTGCGGCTCTGCTTCTTCTGGCGACCCGCGGATAAGGTGGAAAAAGTCCCCTCCTGGGTGGAACGGGCGAGGCGAAACGAGCGCCTGACGAGGACCGAGCAGCTGGCGAGGGAGACCGAGCAGCTGGCAAGCCAGACCCTGAGCAGCTGGCTTTGTGTGCACGCACGCTTGCAGGACCTGGACCTTGGGGGCCTCGATCGCCTCGAGCACCTAACGCTCGACTATAGGCACATGTGCGGCGTCCCCCTCGACTATAGGCGATTGCACGGCGTCCCCCCCAGCGCCGGCGACGGCAAGAGGCAACGGGACGCCTGGGTCCCCGTGAGCCGCACGCTCGACGCCCGCGGCCAACGGGTGCCCCCCGCGCTGAGGAAGCTCCAAATTGAACTCGGGCACCTATTCGGCGCGCACGACCTGCCCCGGTGGCTGGGCGAGCTGCCGCAGTTCTCTTGCCTGACGATGCGCCACGTCAGCGAGGGGAGCCTCCTCGCCTCCCTGACAACGCTCCGCACCCTGCAGGAGCTCCACCTGTTCAACCACAATGAGGGCTTCGACGGAGACGAGCTGGCGGCGCTGGCGTCGCTGCCTTTGCTGCGGAAGCTGCGGCTGCACTTTACCCGCAGCCCTGTGCCCAAGCTGGCGCGCGCCTGGCTCGGCCTGGAGGAGCTCGCCATCTGGCTGGGGGGGAAGCGCGACCCGGCGACGCTGCAAATCCCACCCAAGCTGTTTGCGCTCACGCCCAGCTTGCGCTCCCTGAGCCTCTGGTCCCTGTCTGCGCTGACGTGGCCCGTCCTCGCCGGCCTGGCACGTCTCACCTCTCTGACGCTGGGGTGCGAGTCGGCACCCGACCCACAGCTCACAGCTGGCGGCCTGCCACATGTGCCGGGCTTCGAGCAGGGGCTGGCAGCTGGCGAGCTCGCCGGCCTGCCAGCTCTGCGCACGCTGGAGCTTAAGAGCTGTCGGCTGCTCACGCGCGTGGACGGCCTATATGGCCTCGGAGATGCGACGGCTGTCACTCTGTACTGCCAGTGCGGGAGCAGATCGTGCCCTCCAATCAGGAGCCAGGTAGCGTACGTTCAGGCGGGCTGCCAGCGCCTGACGCACGATGAGGCTGGGCGCCTGTTTCGGTGCTAAGGAGCCAGGTGGCGCCCGTCGCCATCGAGCATTAGGAGCGTCAGGTGCCAAGAGATGGGGCTGCCGTAAGGGGGCACCTCAGGGTGTGGTGCGGGGAGGAGGCGGGCGCCAGCTGGCGCCAGGAACTGCACAGCTGCAGTTGCTAGTCTGTGGAGATGCGTGCTCCTCATAAAAAGAGATGTTGCTCCGTCAAGACTTTGCTGCTTGGTGTCTTGCATGGTGTTTCGTACGGAGCAGGGAAGTAAGATCGCACCTGCGGATATCGCTGGCATATGAAAGAGTACAACAGATTTCTACGTGATACTTGCAGATATCGAGTATTTCTGACAGCTGGGTTCACTGGCCCGTAAATCAAGAAGGCCTGTCACACTCTAGCACAGTACTGATCTTGGCCCGTGAGGTTCAGCTTGGCGGTGACTTCTTTGCTGCCCCATCTCGAGGTTTTGGAGTGTCTGGTTTTGCTTATAACTTGTGGCAGGCTGTCCGTTAGTTGTCCCGCTTCTTGAGACGGTGCAGTAGAGCTAATTGACATGCTCTTTAAGCTCTCCTGGGGATGTGACTATGTGTCCAACGAGTGCTCATATGTGCAGCTAGTGCTCATGTGTGCAGCTGGTGATAGATATATATCGCGTGACCCATGACGGGGGGACCGGTGAGGCCTGCATGTTTTCCGCATACCTGCAGGTGATGTTGTGAGGGGTAACGGGGAGAGGGGGTGTTTGCATGAGGCTTACAGCGCTGAGTGACGTAAGAGACTTCACGCGATGTTTCAAGCTTTTAATTGTAACATGTTATTGAGCATTTTAGAGTGAGCAGCTGTGCGTGCGTGGAAACGTTGCTAATGGTTGCCGGGAGCTAGTGATTACCGCCCAGCATGCACGGATGTTTGTGCGGTTTCTTTGACTAAAGTACGTGCAGTCCCTGATTTTCTCTGATGACTCAAGAAGTTCCATCTGTTTGAATCTTTCAAATGCTAATCAATGGGTTATGAATCGTTAAAACACGTCACTGTTGCATATGCGCTCGATTGCTTCAAGTGGTGCTTCAAGTATTCCACTGCAATGCCTTACCAATGTTTTTAATTTAAGCATGTTGTATCTGTGCAATTAATGAGCATCGAAAACTGCTGCTTTGTTCGAACAATCTTTTTTTTCAGATTCATTGTAAAGAGTGTTAGCATGAAACACGCATCTGATCAAAGTACAGTGTTCTTTACATACTGCATATGTGCCACGGATGCCTGCATGCTTGGTGTGCCCCTGTCCAACTTGAGACTTGTTTGTGCTAGCCCTAGATTGAAAGACAACAATTTTCAAGGCAAGTTGTACAAGGTAACACTTGAAGAGGCTCGGTGTCATCTTGGTGCCTCGATCAATTAAATAGCATCTTGTTTGTCATGTACAGCTAGGACTATAATAAACTACAGAATTAGAAAGGTCCAACGCTTCACATCACTTATGGTGCATATCGATGCCAACTATTCGGGTACCTCCCCAAAGTTACTGAAGCAGCTTCATTTGACAGTTGGCCGACGTGCGCACTTAATCAACAAAGGTGTGGTCTACTTATCAATGATCATGTCTAATGTGTTGATTGACCTAGGTCGCCTTAGACAGGTGAGTTTTGACCATTGACTCATTGTCACATTGATTCTAAGTCCTAATTTGACGTCTATCAAGTAGATTATATTTTCGTTCACACTAGTTCAGGACTGGTCAATTATGGTTAGTTTCCTGGTTATGAAATCCGTATACGCCGCGCACTTGTAGCGCATATACCGCTCGTATGAAACGTGAGAGTCAAAGCAGCACGTTGGAATTCGCCGAAATACGTGAGTGTCAGTAGTTTAGACCGGTCGTCGGTTTTTAAGCGTGTGAATCGTGCGGAACCGACACATTTAGGGCTGCTTTGAAACTTCCTTCATTTTCTGCTTTGCTGACGGGTCAGTCACCTCACACGCTTACATGCTGCCGGTTATGCTGTCGTGGCCTTTCACACATTGACGTCCGTCCGGTTTCAATTGTGCCGGCTCTCTCATCAGTCGGCCATGGTCGTTTTGCATCATTCTGTCGGAAACAAACAACAACTAGATTTTGGGCAAAAAATTGGCTTCAACTTTCAACTTTGAAGTGTTCGAATCTCCCGCGAGATCTTCTTCGATGGGTGTATGCGTTATGTTGTGCTTCCATCTTCTTGCTTGTGTTGTTAGTGTGTCATTCCCAGCAGCCAATTAAATACGTATCCGCATATTCTGCGTGGGCAATAAAGAACTTCCATCCTCTTATGTCCAATCAGATTAGGACATCAATTTTAATTTCAAATCTGTCCACCTCTTCTACCCACTACCTTTCTCTGTCATGGTGTCCGTGTGCACCAGCACACTGTGGTTCTTAGGGGCAATAGAATGCTGTGGGAAGAGCACTATAAGTTCTTGCAATAGCAAAATATTTTCATTACACAACCCACATATTTCTCTCCGGGAGTTACTTCTTCACCCACCATGACAGTATTTCACACTTCTTCAGATTCCGAAGAGGATGACTGCGAGCTTCTCACCCCCCCCCCAAAATCTCTGCAGATGGCAACTGACAAAGGAAAGCGAAAGGTTGCTGAGATTTCAACTTGCAAACATGATCATGTAGACAAGGTAGACAAGGATGACTCTCCTGGCCAAATCGAGGACAACTGCAAATACAGCGGGCGCAAGAATATTGGAGGTGTATTCAGAATTCGCTACCAATTGGGCTGTGTTCCAGGTTCCAGGTTTTGGGATTGCAGGTTGTCCAAAGGTACCTGCTTTTGTTCAAGCCTATTATGAAGCCCGCTGCAAGGAAGATGATCGGTGTAAGGCATACAAGGTACCACAGTCCTAACTGAAACTCTTGCAAAAGCGTGCTCGGCATATTAGGACTATGGATGCTCTGGTTGTGGAGAAGGAGATGGCAAGAAAAGGCACTCCTAGTGCTTCCCCTTCGAGTGGAGGTTCAGGTGGGGGTTCTAGTAGGCAGCTTGAACTAACTGAAGCCTGGAAATCAGCGATCCGTGACATGGCCAATCAGGCCGTTGCGAAGTGGTTCTTTGCGAATGGTATATTCGTCAATGCTGCAAACAGTCCTTCTTACGATCTCATGGTAGACTCTATTGTCAGAGCTGGTCCTGGTTACTTGGGACCCAAAGTGCACCACCTGAGGACGAAGCTGTTGGCTAACGAGGTGGCCTGCAATGATATTGACCTTCGGCGTTTCATGGAGAGGCTCAAGGTAACAGGTTGTACTATCTGATCCGACGGTTGGAGTGACATTACCAACCGCCCTATCATCAACTTCATGGTTGTCACCCCTATGGGGGAGAAGATGGTGAAAGCGTACAACTGCGATGGTAAGTTCAAGGGTGGGAAGTTCATAGCAAACTGCTTTGAAGAAGTGATTTGGGACATTGGGGAAGACAACGTGCTCATGATCTGCACAGATTCCGCCAACTCCTGCGTTAATGCAGGTAAGTATTACCGCCACATCACCTTTACATTATGTCATTGTTGCACCTTTTATCTCTCACATTTTGAATCTTCCTTTGTCACAATGATATGCACTTTCTTATTCTTATTCACAATGTCTATGTGCAGGTGCAAGAATTCATGAAAAATATCCCCACATCACATGGACGGCCTGTTCTGCACACGGCCTGGATCTCATGCTGGAGAGGATCGTGAAGGTGGAATGGATTGAGAGCACTGTGGAACGAGGTAGGGGACTTACGTTGTACATAAGGAATCATCAAAAGGCTCTCTCGCTGTATCGTGAAGAAGATGCACTAGAGCTGAAACTACCTAATGCGACGAGGTTCTTGACTGCCTTCATCCTTAGAGCGTCTGAGTAAGGTAAGCACATCTTCCAACCGATGAATGCCCTCTTTTGAAAAGCACACTTCTTATTCTTGTACCCTAAATCCTACTCTGTCTTTGCTGAGGGTTTTGCAGGTGAAAGAGGCCATGGTTGCCAAGGATGCATGGACCGAGTACAAAGAAGGCCTCTCTAAGGATATGTGGTCAAAGTGCAACGAGAAAAGTGCGTGCATCAACAACTCCAACTTTTGGAAGCAGGTGGACAAGATCATTCGCCTTGCTGAACCCATTGTTCAGCTTCTACGTCTGTGCGACGGAGTCCAGCCAGTCATTGGCTTGGTGTGGGCCAAGCTATGTGAGTACAAGGAGTACATCAAGAAGCTTCCTAGATTCTCAGCTGCTGAGAAGGTATTCTTTGACAACCTCGTTGAAGAGAGGTGGAACTTCTTCCACTCGCCTATGCATTCAGTCGGTTACGTTCTCCACCCACTGTACCAGGATCATGCGTAGCACAGTGAGTCTGCAGTGAAGGATGGGTGGAATACCATCCTGGAGCGGCTAATGCCTAATAAATCTGACAGGAAGCTGATTAAGGAACAGTTGAGAGTGTATCAAGCCAGAGAGGGAAGCTTCGCTACGCCGGATGCAGATGAGGATCGCAGCACACTAACTGGCTCGGCATGGTGGCACGAGTATGGGTCCAGCACCCCTTTGCTTCAGGAGCTTGCCATCAAAATATTGGGTTTGTGCACGTCTGCAAGCTCTTGTGAGCGCAACTGGTTGGAGTATGACTTTGTGCACAACAAGAAGCGCAACCGTCTCGAACACAGGCTAGAGCGGAGAAGTTGGTTATGGTGCATTCCAACCTGCGCCTGCTGGAAGGCAAGAAGAAGGCAGGTTAGGCATCAGTGCTCGGCAGGTTCATACAAGCCTACATAGACGCCGAGCAGAGAGCCTTTGAGGATCCTCAGGAAGATGCATTCATCTTCAAGGCCCCCCCCCCACCTGTGGAGCCAGACTATTTCTCTGATGAAGATGAGGTGGCAGCTGACGAGCGGGATATGATGAAAAGCCCTTGAGGGGCAATATTTAACATGCAGCATAGGCGTAGCAGCACTTGGGTACTCTATCCCCTTGTATATAGTCAACTTTTTCCGCTTTTGCCCCATAATTACCATCAGTAGGGTAGCTCTCTTCACATACTTTTTACTAAGGTGTACTCGATGGCCATCAATATTTATTATTACTTCAAAATGTTTTCAGGGATTAAGTGGTTTAGTCTGAGAGTGTTTGACTTCAGTATGCATGCTCATTGCAAAACCTCAAACCAAATCTGGCTCTATTGAAGATGATTGCTGCAATATGCCTTAGAGTAGTACATCTGAGTATAAGAACTAGTCCTTGCACTTGGTTCTAAGCGACTCATTCTGAGGTATGCGTGGAACCTGGACGTGTACTTGCTGAAATATGAACTAGTCGTGGTTGCTGCAATACACTTTATTCAGGTATGCCCGGGGATGATGACTACCCCTGCTCCACCGGAGTCCATTCACTCCCACCAGCATGCTCACATGTTTGTGATTGCACACATGCCGATCCTTGCCTTCTCTTTCCTCAAGCCTCGTTGAAATACAGGACCAGGGCTGCACACTCGAGTGCCTTAGCTCCATTCTCGTCCGCCACGTGCTCTTCCACAAAATGACCAAAACCTCGTTGCACAGTCGAGCTTCTTACTTGCACCATTGCAATGAATGTTCTGCCTTTGCTGCAACTGTTCCAATGCCCTCCACTGCATGCCTGACAGTGGGTTCCGAGGTTCATCTCTTTCAAGTGCTTGTACCGCTCCAATGTAGGACAACGAGCGCTCAGCCACCAGGCATAGGTGACTGCGGGTAGAAGCCATCATACGATCCCGTAGTGATTGAGGCAAAGACCTTACTTTCGCCCACTCGTCATCTGTCTTTGGGCGATTCAACCAAGTGACTAGGGCTGACTTGTCTCTCGTCTATTTTTCAGCCGAGGAAAACATGTGCCCTCCGAATATTGAATCCACTGCTGTAGCCTGTACCACACGATAGACATTTGCAGCAATATGCACTTGGCCTCCACAATTTGCATCTGCGATGCACTTCTTGGCCACCTAGCGCCTGCATCCAGCACCAAGTCCCTTGTCGTAGGGCAGTATTCATGTTTGTAAATTGTACATGTTGCGAACGCGATCTGCCAACCAGGAAAAGAGACCTACTGGTATAGCATTTCCCAGGGCTTGGAACTGACGGCGTGGATTGTTCATTTCAGCAGTCCAACCCCTGGAAAAATCTTGTAGCTTTTCCACGTCGGGCACGAGCAACACACGTAGGCACAAGCTACGCCCGTCTTCCCTTGCAACCAAGAGGGAGCTGCTATTTGTAGCTGTAAATGTTGGAGTCATGCCATAGGACTTGAAAGAGGCATTCTCATTGAGGCCAGTGCACCACACACCCTTGTAAGCGCCTCTGCTCTCGAACGTGTGAAATGCACACCCACATGGCCCAACTCGGGAGCAACGCTCAGTTTCAGACATCTGTGAGCAATACGTCACGTGGATCTCCCATAAAGATGGCCACTAAGACCAACCTTTCCCTCAACTGCGGCTTTCCAAAGGAGATGCATTGGACACAGCGATATGCCCAGTTGTAGCCTAGAGCATGAAGTGCTGCTGTGACACTACTCATATGCGGGACCCCTTCGCTGGTCTGTGTGCTCAAAATGCCCGGGACATTCTCCAAGATTACTATCGGGACTCGTTAAGACTCTAAAAGTCTCCACAGGTGGGAAACTAGTCCAGTTCGTGACATTGATGAGGGGTTGCTCTTGGTATGCGAGCGAGTAGATACATCCTGACAAAGAAAACCAATTAAAACTAAGTTTGTATCAGGTGGAAACACGTGGAGAGCAACGATATCTTCCACCAAGCGGACACCCGGATATTTGGCTGCAAAAAGCTTGCGACAAGCGGGATCTAATTCAGCCATAAGAACCAAGTCATGCCCTTGTTCCACAAATGGTAACTCAAAGCCTCCTATTTCAATAAGCAGACTGCAAATCCTCATGTCGAAAGTGAAGCAAAGGGTTCACAAAACAGATTGCATGAAATGAAAAGAAATGGAAACTTACTTCACAGAAAATGGCTGAAGTAGGTAGAATACAAAAAATTGAGAATATTCCAGGTTCGGAGTCCTGCACCATTTGTACTTGCAGAAAAAGACAAAGCACTGTACCAAAGACATGATCTGAGGAATCCCCTGGGCCCTCACTATTGTACAAATTATTATTTCTAGAAGTGCACAGGCTGTAACTTGTATATCCTGCCTGCTGCCTGAAATTGAACAAGTATCTCACCTAGCGCTATTGACCAATCACGGTCATCATTGATTTAATGATTTCGGACAAACTCTTTCCCTTCAATAGTCTGACATGACATTTATTGACAACTTCTACTGTACAAGCTGTTGTGAAGCCAGCTGTAATGGATACCGCACGCCTCACTTCATGTGCTCTAAGGTCATATCACAAGCATCTGTCTTCACAGCATTGTGCCACAATCATTGCTCTCGTTGCAGAGTCATGCTCATTGAGGATGGTGCCTTACTGTAGCACTCTTTGAACACCTGCCATCCCAACAACATTCGTACCATAATCGTCAGCAAGGTACCAATTACAAATGAATATTCGCAGATGAGGCAAGGCACAGCAGAAAGGAAGCACTTGATAACTAATTGCAGAGGAGTTGCAAAATTATCATTGCAGAGCACACTGCACACGGCTCTAGTAGGCAACAGCAGCATATGAACGGCGTAACCACAGCAGCTGGCATGAAATAAGTGCATGGAAGAGAGCAAGCAAACGATTTGCACGCACATGCATCTAGCTGCTGAGTAGCTTACCTTGTGCACCTTCAGGGTATGTTCCACAGTTGAGCGAGTCGCCAGTGATGTTCGCAGTATGATTTGCCATATCTTTTTTGTTGATGCCTGCGATTGAATTGTCGTCCCAAGCAGCCTCAAATTCCGCTTTCACTGCATTGGCGGCCTCAAGTAGGTCCTTATGCACCTTGACTTTGGCCTCGTTGCGAGGTCTGCCGGGTGCAGTGACCTGTTCCCAAAACTCCTGCATAATGGCATGGTGCAGACTATATATCTCCCTCAGTTCTTGCTTCAGCGCCTTCTTTTCCAGAGACAACTTCTCCTCCTCGGAGCGACCAGCCTGTTGCGCCAGGCCGAGCCAGAATTGGGCAGATGGTGCCGGTTCATCCTGAATGGGTGGCCACCATGTTGGCCTGGGTGCTTGAGGATTGACATCACCACTCAGTTTGCTGAATTTTGGCATACCCAACAGCACTTCAACCACACTTGTCAGCATTGCACCAACATGATAATAATGTCACAAGTGAGACAAATCACAACGCACGTACATAATAAAAAATATGCATGGTTGCTAGAAAAACTTTTAAGGCACAAAAGGTGATTACTGGACGGAAAGGCCAGCACCAGCTCATTACCGATATTTGTCATTATACATAGGTGGAGAAGCAGGCAGAACACGAGCGTCACTGCAAGTTGTGGAAGAATAGTAAGTGCTTTGAGACACCTAGCACGAGAGTAACTTACCCTCGAACCGTCGGCCCACACACGTAGTAGCCGCTGAAAATAGGTTGTATACATGATGGCCATATGTGATTTCTCCATGCGCGCAATTTGCTCGTCTGTCCAAGCACTTTCTACTTTGGCCTGGAGCGAGGTCACAGCCTTCTGTGTGTCCTTCACCACCCTCTTTGCTACCCTGTGCTTGGGATGGCTTGGGTCGTTGTTGAATCTCAGTTGGGCAATGCAGTTTTCGAGGCTCCTCTCAAAGTTAAATCTCAATACCTCCCTCAATGCCTGTTTTTCCAGCTTCACTATCTGGGGTTGAGTATTGTGGAGGTGCATAGATAGAGCTATTGAGGGTTGAGCAGCACGCGTGAGGAAAGAGGCCTAAGCAAGGTACCACGAAGGCCTGCTCAACCCTTTTGCATTGAACATCACACCACGTATCACTCCGATACGGGTCGAGTTTGATGACGTCGCTAAATTTAACATTTTACTGCATAAACAGCCCCACATGATAAAGAGGATAAGCTTGAAATGGAAACACACTGTGGAACTGAGGCAAAGACTGTCAGAACTTAGAAGTGTAGTTAACGCACTTATCTAGCTATCCAATTAGATTCCGCTTCAAGGTTGCTGAGTTCACTGTAAAAGTCTTCCTTTGGCAATTTGTTCATGAGGTAAACGACTCCTAGTATGTTCTAATAATTCTTCTAGTGGCCTGATTGCACGCTTGTCATTGCGGGATAAACAAGGCTGATCAAAAGGCTCATCCCTACTCCTTATCATGCGGATTTCTTCGCTTAACCTGCAGATTAGTCTATTTCTAGCCAACCTGTGGAAAATAAGTTTCTGGTCCACAACGCCAACCATGGCTTCTCAGAGTGTGAGATTTGTTATCGAACAGCATGCTAACATGCACACTATAATCAATACAGCTAGCAAGAGTAATAAAGCTTTCCTTTTTGCTCTCTGAATTGGTTCGACATGAGGCATTCACAACTTTAGTATGTTTCAATGCGCATGGAAACATCTTGAACAGGATTGCGCTCATTGCCATGAGTAAGCTTGTAGAATAGTATGTCAATCGTGTTTAGAGGAGCGTCGACATTGGTGTAGCTCAAGACAACTTTGGCCATAATACAAGCAGAGCATGCAGGCTTTGAATTGCTTGAAGGATGGATGATGGCCGACGATGGCAAATGATGGAGGACGTTGCATTCCACATTGTCGAAGCAAATCTGTGAACTGTACCTGATGAAATCAAACGTAGAAGCATTCGGGCACATTCCGGGGTTACACACAAACCAACCGATCCACGGGGAAACCTTGGCACGTTCAACGATGTTGAACGAGAATGGTTCACACCAGGTTGAGTGAGGTAGACACTGAAGCAATTTGAAGGCCCTTTTGTGATAATCATGACAGCAAAATACTTGTCAGTCATAGAGTCTTGCATGCAATTTCATTTAGGACTTTCTCCCCTTCACCTTCGTGCTTCAGCGATCCTTGTACATAGCACAGTAACATAGCACTCTGTATTCTCAAAGAGGTCCCCCATATTTGAGAAGATCCACTTGCACCTGGAGTTAAAACACCCTCCTGCTACGTGCGCGCACACACAATGGATCAGGTGAGCTTCAGCATGGAACAATAAATTTTTGACAGTTTCAATTTGGATGGAGTCTTTAAATTGTTTCCCTCACAATCTCTACAGCCCTGCCAGGATGTCTGACCAAGTGGAAGCACGCAATACACAATTGGATAAGAGTGGCTGGAGGTGCGTTGTCCCATATTTCTCCCCTCTATTGCATCTAATTGCTTCTGTATCCGGTGTGCTTTGATCCAACGACATAACACAGCATACCAATTTCAGGGGAATTAATACAAATTGAGTGCTGTTTGTGTGGCAGTGAGGGTGAGTTCACAGATGGTCAAAGAGCACACCAAGTCTCAGAAGTGTACATCCTAGATGAAGAAAGACAAAAGAGAGAGGGCACGCACATCTCCTAGGTAAACACAGAGATGATGCAAGACATTCTGCTTCAAGGTGCACGGGTGCTAGATTGGAGAAACCACGAAGAGCAATACAAGAAAAGCAACGTAAGGGATGTATTGAGAATTTGCAAGGGGTGACCAATTTTGCTTTTCTACAACAGCAAGAACGTTTCCTCCTACTGCGTGAATAGCAAGTGGGAGAAAGCTGTCCAAGGACTGGGCAAGCTGAAGAACGTGACAGATGTTTGGATATACCTGAGGTGCGGCACAGATAGTGCCAACTTCCTGGGAAGGCTGGGGAACAGGTACTTCTGGATCACGTCCTTCACTTTCATTGTGGAGAAATATGCAGTAATCATGCAGCACCTGGCGGAGTTTGTGAGGAGGAGGAACAACATGCGCCACCTCAATATCGTTTACGACGAAGCATCCATATCTGATACTGAGGATTGCGCAGAGTATGCTGCCTCCATGAGGAAGTTGTCATACCTCAAGAGAATGGATTTCGGCTCCGCAGACACATTAGAAGAGCTGGAAGTGGACCTTTCCGGTCTAGGGTGGGCGAGTGTAGGGCGTGAGCTTTGGATTAGCCCAACCATCGTGTAGTTACCACGCCTGCGAGTGTTTGCTCTTGCCTTTCCCGCAGCATGGGCGTGGGCTTCTGTGCTTGACTGGCTGGCCAGGTGCTCCACACTTGTTGCTCTGGATGTTACTTCAAGCAGGGTCGATCCATCCGGTGTGTTGGCCACTTGACAGTCCATGTCAGCAACAAAAGAGCTGATTCTTACATGCAACGAGGTATGCAGCTTAGTGTTTTACTATTGTCATGTACGCCTTCGTAGCACGAGTAAAGGGCAGCAACATGCTTTTATTCAGCAAATGTCTGTTCCATGAGATATCTCTCAAATTTCACAACCCACTGCATGGATGTGTCACTCACGGGATGATTTGGTCGAGCAGCTGAAGTTGCTGGCAAGGACAACCGACCTCACTACGCTGGAGGTACAATGGCGGCCAGGCCTTTTGGGTCGCGAGGACCCTCGCCCCCCACTGCCCCTGGCTTTGCCAAAAACCCTGAGAAATCTGACTCTCAGGGGCCACTTCATTTTGGAATTCAAGATTGCTTGAATAGCGTGGAGAGAGTTTCCCTGACAGCACAACGTGTAGGCTTTGAATTCTTTGAATCTACTCCCAATGCAAGCACTGTTTGCTTGACCTTGGGAGGTGCAATTGTTTGGCCAGCATTTCGATTCTTGCGGCGGATAAAGCACTCGCATGTTGACAACGCAGACAGTGGTGCTGAGTGCCCAACTCTGCTCTTGAATGGCCCCTTGGCTGAGTCACTGGAGACTTTGGTGGTCGCCAACTGTCGACTGCTGAGGTTCATACAAGGGCTTGCAGACCTTCGTAGCCACCCAACAGTCACCATCTACTGCACCTGCAGCCACTGACTAGCCGAAAGTTTTTGCCCACTACATCATGTGCGTGACTGGCTAGGTCCCAAATGGCATAGAGAGAAATTTATCGACGCTTGGAACTACGAGGGCGAGTACTGCAAAGTGTACAGCTCAGCCTATGCTCGCAAAATGGGCACATTTTGGGGCGCGTCTAAGTGCCTTAATGTGCAGCCAAAAACCATGCGTAGGCTACTCAAGTGATTTTGGCAACTAGGTAATAAAGCGAGACTCTCTTGCTATGTAGAAATAGGAGACAGCAAAGCAAAATGGGGTGGATGTAGACCAAAATAAATGTACACCTTGTGGTGGCTTTTGGACATGTAGATGGGCCAAAAATCAACCGCTAAATACGATCCTGTTGCATGTATGACAAGGTTCTGACTTAGTCTGACTTTCGCTGGAAAGTACTTTGAAGTCCCTTCTCCATAAGTGGTATACTTGCTTGTATTATATTCTTCGAGTTGGTATTATGTTACCAGCATGTTACTGTTCCTTGTTTGCATAAGGAATACACTTCATATAAATAGGTGGAAAAAGTACAAGGCACAGAATCTTAGTACTCTGCTACTCTCAAGTTCTCTTCCAACTTCATTAGAGCTTGGTTATATTCTATCTTATATTTATATATGTTTTACATATACATTGTAATATGAGGCCACCAACGATACTAACATCCTAGTGAGAGGTGTAGGACTTGGGCCCACAGTGGGCGAACAGGTCCTTGAGCTGCTCTTGGATTGAATATGATCAATGATGTTCTTGTGCGAAAAGTCGGCTTTAATGTCTTGCACAAAAATGGCTGAGGGGCTAGGACTATGTCCTGTGGCACTGGTGCTTGTCGACCGGGGGGAAGCTGCAGTAGGGGAAGTTGCTGACGCTGCAAGTCTTGAGGAGGTGCAGGATCCAGTCTGTGCACCTGGATGACAAGTAATATGAACACATTCAGCAAATGGGAGACTGCCCGCCAAACTGGCATCCAAGTGAAGAATCCCTGTAAAATCAATAAGTAAGTATGCAGCATGAAACATAGTCATGTGGAATAACACCTAAACAAAGGAAACATAGAGAAAAGCCCACCCCAACCCACCCCATCCCGCCTCTTGTATGCACAAAATTCTTACCTAGCGCAAAAAACTCGTACTCTAGGACTGCATCAAGTATACTATCAGCTCCTGCCTGTAGTGCCCGCATGCCATCAGCCATGCTGCTTTGAATCTTCACAGCCTTGTCCAACCTGTGAAGTAATGTATCATAGTTCTCATTTGCTTCTTCCAACCAGAAGTGTGTTCTGACAATTCTCTTAACAGGTGGTGGAGTCTTTATTTCATCAGCTTTCATCCAATCTTTGTAAGCTACAAGAAGGCATTGCATGCGGATAGTACAAGCCCGTAGGTCATTCACTGTTTTGTCCATGACTTGTAGCATACTCTCATTATTTCATTAAAATCTCTAATGCATGATTTAGTCCACAAATGGAGACCTATTCCTTCTAACGTTTGTGGAGATTCTTCACCAAATTCCATGAAACGGATAGAAGTAAGGCAAAAGGATACAAAGGGGGATCTATGTTTTCATGGTACTACGTTAATAGGCCTCAGAGTAATACAACTTTAAGAAACTGGCGAAATAGTTGGAAGCGCAGACATGAAGATACATGTTGCAGCTGCAAAAAATGCGAAGCGTGAGGGCAGATCGAGGGTAGGTGAGGAAGAGGTTAAAACTTTCATCCATCCTATTTCAGACGGCAACTTTCGAGACTCCACGAAGTGCCTGTCCGTCGACGTGTGCACTGGTGCGAGGGGTTCATACGTGCGCCAAACTTACGTGGATGTCCAAATTTACAAAAAACGTGTGCGATAATTAAACCGACACAATTTAAAAAAACCAAAAAGAATGCTATCGATTCAAACGCATACCCAGCCGGACAGACATACAAAGTATACCGAATCGTATAGTACGACATAAAAAGGCTGTATGGACGTAGTTCATAACTAAGGTTAGTTTCTATTCACACTAGTTTACAATTAGTCACGTCTCACTTGCTCTAGTCATTAATTGACATCTTTCATCTATGTCATGATTTATTGAGTCGAGGTTGACGTACAAAACCAAGCTCTACGTGTGTGAACCATCAACCTAGGAAGATCAACTATGCATTAACTTTACGCATCCATATGTTGACCTTTTCTAGATTTCCAAGTCACCAAAGTGTAGCGCGTCGAAGCATTTTCCGAATGGCACCGGTTTCGCGTCATTTGGTTAATAATGAAGCGAAATAGACCCGATCTAGTCCGCACTCCTTTCGGCACCTAGCGGAATCACACCAAATGGCCAACTTGTGACTCAATGCACCCAAAGGTGACAATGTTAACTATTTGTGACCCCAAGGACCCCTAGCTTTGTGCGTACAAATCCGCGAGCCCTTTAGACTACATAAGTCTTGCATTTCCATAGTATAAGTGCATCATTGAGGCTATAACTTGGTGACTGCATCACCACCCCTAGAGGAAGCTTCCTCAAGTTCCAGAGTCACTTTTGAGGCGCTATCTAGGTAGAACTATCCAAGGTAAGCTCCACCAATGGGAGACACTTAGCATATTTTGCGTGCTTTGCTTTGATTGATTTGATTTATGCTTAGCCTATAGGAGTGCTAGTACATGCCTTGTACACATTAGTGGACATAGGAGAGCCTCCTAGAGTGACTACATGCATTGGATCCGCCGCATACGACGCCGGGTTTCCAGGAGTAAAAGTGCTAGAGATGTCCCTAAAGGAACATATTTTTAGAAGTTCCATTATGCCAGTTGTAAGTCACACAGATTATCAGTAAAGCTTACACTTTATTTCTTGTGTTTTCAGGACCACTTAATCTCTCTCTTGTGAAGAGCAAGCCTTGCTGGCTTCCAGTCACTCGAGAACTTCACAAGTGGTGAGCAAAGTCATAGCTTATACCCTCTGCCATAGGACTACTCTTGAAGATCATGATGTGCTTCCAGTGATCTTTTGGGCCAGACTTCATTAGTTGTTCTCCTACCAGATTACAGTCTTGAGGTGCTCACACTGGAGAGTACACACCCCTTAATTAATACATTTGACGCTTAACTGTCTTCTGGCTATGAAGCCACATGTATTATATACTTCATTACAGCAAAGCCTGCTTGCTTCTTATGCATTGCTTGTGTTGATAATACGCACCCGACCTCCTACCGCAAGACATCTAGGTTCAGTGTATCTTAGCTCCAAACAAATCTTAATTGATTAGTGACAAGCATACCAGATGACAAACATAACCAATCATCTAGAAGAACAGCAACAAGATGAAGCTAGACAATGTTAGTCATAATAACACTGTGTAAAGGTCAAGATAGATAACTTTTTTTTTGTACTTAATCAATTTCTTAAAATTGAACGCATGAGCTAACCTTAATGTTATCGTCACTACTCTTTCACTTCACAGAGCCTCTATGTAGATTTCTCCTTTTATACATTTGAAACATTTCGGCCCTCAAGCCATAGCAAAAACTACACAACATGGTATCGAAGGCCTAACTTGTCACCGATCGACAACCATCTAAAGATTCAAAATAATATTTTAGCCACTTGAATTGGCGCCCACCTTGGTCTAGTAGAGTCAAAGTAATATGGAGTTATAGAAGATACACGAGTATCAACGCGATGCTAGCAAAGCTTCTGAAGTCGAAAGTAACGCCTTCGTGGCAACCTCTATTCTTTGGGGAGTTACGAAAGATCTTCAAAATTCTACAAGCTTTTGATAAACTTTACTCTTAGCTGCTGCTCAACACTTGAGCATCATTCAAGTATGGAGATTCTTCACGTCTATATTGACCACTTTCAGGTGTTGGTAGCACTCAAGCACTTTGCTTAACGGTAGTTTGACTTTTAAAACTAAGGTAAGAAACAAAAGTCTTCTTTTTTAGATAGGGCAGAGCCTTCTCCATCCCTAGTCTTCCCTAAAAATGCCAGAACCTTCTCAACCTCATCTTCCTAGAGCCTAGCACTCTGCCATTGATCCCTCAAGTGTGTAGCTAGAACACTCTAGTACCTTCCAACAACTTCTTGCAACTTCTAACAATTCACTCTGAGACTGGGTTGGCCAAAATGGCCCAAAAATGCGACTAAGTATGGAGGTTTCTAGTGAGTAGGCGGAGATTTGAAGTCCTCGGCCTCACTCCGTCTCTCTCCGTTTGGGCCAAAGCGGAGATTAGCAAACCTCCGCGGAGATTAGCATGCAAACGCTAGTAAAAACTTGAAATTCAACCAATCACAAGCAGGGAACATGAAGGAAAGACTACAAAGTCTTCCGACGCCGACCGTTTTCCGAACGCAACGCTATTTGTTTTTCAAAATGAAAGTCGCCCTCGCATCGGAATGCGATCTGACAAGCCGGATCCATGTTCGAAATTCGGATCCATCTTGACTTTTTTGATTGTTCATTTCAGTTGCGGCCAGATTCTGACACCGACTAGCCAGATCTGAAACCGACATGCCACAATCGAATAGACACTTGGTCATTAGATCCGTGGGGGGTGGACAAATTAGCTCATGAGCGGGGAATAGGGGGGACTAGTTGGGCAATGTGGGGAATGACCGCCTGGGGTTTTCCCAGCAAGGCTATAATCCCCCCAAACCCCTAGTGCCCAACACCCTCCGAGGTGAAGGCCCCCGTCAAGCTTTAATCCAGAAGGGCCTAAGCGGTGGGGGACCAACACCTTACACTCGAGGTTGTGCTGTTGAGGCGTAAATGAAAAGTGAGAGGAGCGCCCGTCGGTAGTGGTTGACACTAGGTGCTTGCCTCAGCAAGTGTATGTGGATTAAATAATCTACTTTGATTGGTCGAGGCACGGGAGACGGTCCTGTGAGGGCCACCCCGCCACCCGACTCCGGCCAAGGTAATCCTTGGCTTGCTCGACGGCGGCGATACAATATCGCCGCCCCCTTATGCGAGATCGACAGGTACGTCGTGCACGCCAGCAGCGAGCGACTTGATTGGCCAGGGTAGAGCCGCCCGACCCACATGGTCAATTATGACGCTATTGTGCGAATTTGTGCGAATTCGCGTCAAAGTAAGTTTATTTCTGACAAACGGGCCGCGAGTGTACCAGCAATAACGATACCCCTCGGACCGCAACCAATCGGAGTTGCCGACAACTGGTTGCAAGCCCAAGCGAACCGTATTGTGCGACTCTAACGTTATCCTGACCAATCAATGAGCAACGGGGGACGACGAGTTACGAGGCCCACTGCGGGTTACTCGACTTGCAATTAATTTCAAAATTGCAACTTGTACTTAAGCTCATTTGTGGAAGTCAACCTCTAACCTATTTTAACTTATTGATACACAATAACGTTATTGGCACACGCGGATAATCGAACCAACCAATCACAATGAAGTGGTCAATTTCCATGACCACTTTCGGAAAGTGACCATTTTTTCGACGGTTTTGGTAGAAGTGAAGATTTGTTCTCAACCACAATATTTGCCATTGAGCGTAGAAATTGGTAGAAATACCACCTCCGCCTATGGCAGAGATGCCAATTTCTCCACCTTTGCCTGAGTTAGTGGAGAAAAAATCCGACTACGCCTTGAGCGAAGATGGGTGGAGATCCAGTTCTGGGGCGTATTTGGGCATTTGGGCCAAAACCAGTCTCAGAGTGTTATTGTGCACTCAAGGCACAGCCGTGAATTACCTGCAATGGTCTTAGTCGCCTAAGAGATCCACTTACACACGCTTGAGGGCGCGCAAGTTTCCCTGCATCATTGACCTTCTTCAATTGCTCATATGCACTTGCGGCCTGGAAACCACCACTTGCGACATGCTGTTACGACTAGTCGTAAATCTTCGAGTCACAACATCGGTGACTACTGGCCGCCATTGCTTGCTTGCCCGCCAATACCATAAAGTTTTCACTTTGTTAAAGACCGCACAGTTGGGCCTCTTTTCTTCATTTGTTGGAATTTTGTCACACTATCTCTACACGATTTTTGGAACACAATTTCGACGCGTGTCATGACCGTAATGGTGCAGCGTCATTCCAAGTCGCTCGTAATAGACTCGTCAAGTGACCTGGAGGGTGAAAGTCGGTAGTAACAATGAATTTCTCGGTTTACAGCCGTATGTCTCGATAATTCCCGTTAGTAACGTTTTGTGAGACCCCATTGATTACCAACGCTTCTTATGAAATGACTAGCAGCGGCAACCCGGCACCTGCTATCTGAGGTCGCGAGTTTTGGTTGGCTATCCGGGCCTTGCGAGCCCCTGTCTGCAAGTCTGATTCAGCTCGTTTAGCAGGCACCGATACATGCCGACGCGCGTATAACTTCTCGCCCACCGAGACGCGTACAATGTTCAGAGCGCGCTGGGATTCGATTTGCTTCGGTTTCTCGATTATGCATAAATGTAAACCACGGGTAAGGTACTTTGCGGCACTTTGCGGGACTTCAAGCCACTTTCAAGCGGTGCTTTCTCCCACTTTTTCCTGCCTTTACCCCAGCTTTTGCGGTACTTCTGGGGCCGGGACCAATGGGTCAGTTTGAAGCGGAGACTTTGAGTGCGACAAGTTGCACAGCTGACTTGTCACATCAGCAGCTGTTGCTGGTGGTGGCTGGTGGTTGGTGGCGCTCTTTTTTGGCTTTCCGTCACTCTCCATTGTGCTCAGTCTCATTCAGCTCCTTTCAGCTCCTTCCAGCTTCCTCCCTTTAGCTCGTTTCAGCTCGTTTCAAGAGGAAGCTGCGCCACGTTTACAATCGAGCAAAATTTACGCACATGCACAAATTTACGCACATGCACAAATTTACGGGGATACCAGATTCCAAAACACAAGCGTCAGCTTTTCGACCATGTGCGTGCAGGTTGTCACAGTTGATGATTACTAGAAAACGAAAATGTGTGCGTCGTACTGGCGGGCAAGGGTGGGCAAGGGACCCAAATGAGATGCACAAATATAAGTGAAGCACCGAGCAGAGCAGAAGGCTACCTTCGGTCCGTCATGGACCACTCACAGCAAGAAGCTGCAGTAGCGCTTATTCTCCGCTTGAGAGAAGCAAGAGCGGATATAGAGCAGAGGCAATTGCCTCTTCAGCTCAGCAACATAGCAACCCTTGCAAAGACGGCGTTGATGGGGTATTCAAATCAGCAGGCTGGCTACTGTGGGCCAGAACTTTTACGTCAGGTCATAGCTGCGTGGGGTAAGATCGTAGCCAACACTTCGTTGGCCAGTACACCAACGGCTCTTACTAGCCATTACTCTAACCAACAATATCCTTCTGACTCCTCACGACAAGTGGGGCTTGACGGAGGCCTATTGAATGCTCCTACACAAGAGGAGAATGCAACCAAGAGTACTCATCATAACATTGCAGCCACGGAAGAACAAGTGTAAGTATATTGCTCCCACATGTCTAGAATTAAGTACTGCTCTGGAAGTACCGCTCTCCATATGCCTATATTTCAAGCAGTGCATCAATATGCTCACAGTTGCGGTTGCCACAAGGCGACGTTTTCTATAAGCAGGAACTTCAAATGATCAACCTGATGAACGCAACTCTAATTTGCTCCTCATCCATAGTTCCCACGAAAAAGATAGAATCTTCGTGCTTCATTGTTACGTTTCCGACAAGGATATAAAAGCTTGCTTAGAACTGATCCATTGCAGTAGGACACAACTTGCATCGAAATTGACCAGCTTATACTCACAGAAAGAGGTCAGTTCCTGCTCCTATTCTTTGTGATGCAGTTTGCGGCAAGCTGATGGGAATATTGACCTGGAGAAGTTGGTTCCAACCGAAGAGCGTGTTGATGATGTTTTTGATGGAATTTCTGCTGGACTTGGCCTCACTTCTGATCAGAATTTGGAAAGTGACACTCATACTTGGATAGATGGTCTCTTGCAAATGGAGGAAGAAAACTCTTTCAACAGTAATGTGCCGGAGCTGTTTGAAGTAATTGGCACAAGTGAGAGTCAGACCTATCCAGGCACATCAGGGGCTTGCGAAGTTGTTCCTTTCACGAAGAAGCATGAGGGAAAAGGCATGTCACTTAAGAGGAATGCCCCAGACGAGAGTGTGCCGTATCGAAGTCAGATTAAAAGCAAGCAAAAAAGTTCGCTCTCAATAGCTGGGGGAAGGCATGACCAGTCAAGCACAGCATTACCTGCCCTTGAAGATGCCCTCAGTCCTACTATCGCGTCAAAGAGTCTGTTCTTTACAGCCTCCCCCCCTACAGAGACATTTCACCAAGGCCCTGAACAGATGGAGAGATGGCTTGAGTGGAGCCAACCCAGCAATTTTGAAGGAGACCAGCTTTGCACAGCAGGAACAACAAAGAGAAGCAGGCGAACAACAAGAGACAAGGCAAGGGTTGCCAGGTTGAGAAGAAGACAGATCAACGCAAGAATTTTTGCTCTGCAGGTGACCAAATGAATTATGGCTTACAGGGATTGCTTATTGATAAAGTATTTGCATTTTATGGAAGTACAAAAAGTCTCTATAGTTCAGCCCAGATACTTGGCAGCCCGGCGCCTTTCTTTTGCACAGCGACCCCGGCCTTCTTACACAATGCACATCATGCATCTATCTTAGAGATTCCTCGCCTTCTCAAATCTGACACTTTCCTTGTGGTTCCTCACTCACAGGATTTGGTACCACATAGCAAGAACTTGGATACTGTGAAACTGCTGGATCAAGCAATTCAGTACGTGCGTACTCTGCAAAAAGAAATTGTGCGTAAAGAACATACAAGATAGGTCACTGAGATACATTCAAGGAAGAAAAGTTTCCTGCTATTACCATTATATGTTCATGCCTGGGTAGCCAAGTATCAACCCATCAAGGAGATATTAGTATCATGTAGACTGATGTATGATCATGGTAAAAGCAGGACCTTCTTGTCCGAACTCTTCAATGAGATGATATAAGATAGATAATGCCATGCTATAAGCGACATGATATAGCATTTTTTTATATTTATATTCATGTTGCAACCCTGGCCTAAGTGAGACCATCATCTGCTTATGTTGGACTTCAATCTCTATTCACCGCTACTCGTGAATATGCCCACTCTAAGTCTACTTATGCTTGCATGTACACATGCTATCTATGCATCAATGGAAATCGTCGGGGTGTGGGGGGGGACGGTGGGGCTTCTCTTTAGTGCTCCTTTCACTGGCACCAACTGTCTCCCGAGTCCCATCACAGAGAGAAGACTGGAATGCACTGCCCAAGTCTCCTTCCAACCATCTTCTTTGTTGCTCTCTTCGTCTATATGTGCATGTCCCTTGGCTGGGCCCTGGCTGTCAGTCCTTTGTGTCTGCAAGATTGTCCGTATGCCTGCTTGCTTGCATCTCTGCCTGGCTGTCTGGCTGTCTGCGGAGTCAACCCCAAGTAGAAGCAGAGCTGGCCAGGCAGAAAGAGAAGCCTGGATGGATGCTGGGCCAGGCCGCGCCACTGGCGCCCTTCTGATGGTGGCCCACGGCTCCAGCGTCTGCTCTGTCTCATCCCATCGGCAAATCACAGCCAGCCAGCCGCAAGGTGGTCCGAGTCTGCATCTATTGGCCTGCGCCTCTTCAATGGACTCTTAAGACTTACACCCCGGGAACAAGAAATGGCCCGTGACAATACGTTGATCGACAATGAGAACCCAAAAGAATACTTTTTGAATTTTTGTTGGGGACAAAACTGCTGGCAGAGCTAAGCGATCAATCCTCGTTTACCTGAAGATGACGCTGTAAGTGCACTTATAGATCGTAATTCAGGAGATAACATGACATACAATCTGCATAATTTCTCTGAAGGCATACCCGATGCAGACTTTCCAGTTGAAGCCATACAATTTCCAGACAGGCTAAGCGACAATGCTTTGCATGACCGTGCTGATGGTAAAGACACATATACACGTGTTTGCATTGCTGTGCACCCATTCGGTAGACCAAGCGGCAGCAGCAGCAACAGCAACAGTAGCAGCAGCAGGCAGACAAACACCAAACGGCAGCTGCACGTGACTCACCACCCACATTCCGCAAGCCTTGCCTTGGGCTTACTTCTACCCACCCCCCCATTCCATATTCCTGCTCTCTGCTCTCTTCCGCCTCTGATGTCCGGGGCCTGATGTGACAAGTGGCCTTGTCGAGGACTGCAATCAAGTCGGGGAAGGACCAGCAGTGGCTGGCGGAAAACTATGAGCAGCCGGTGGCAACTGTCGCGGGCTCCAGCGTGCGCGTGGCGGTGCACTGCGACAGCTGCTCCCACGACTACGACCAAGCCCGCCATCTGTCTCCTCTCCAGCTCTCCCCTCCAGCAGGTGCGTTGCTCACATGTGCACGCGCGCGTTATCTGCTAGTCGCGAGCCGTGAAGCACTGAAACTTGTGTGGAGTTCAGTTCAAGGAGGTGGCAGCTTTCATCAAGAATGTGCGTACTTCCAAAGTCAAACCAGTTCAAAGGGTATGGCACACCAGCTCCATCTTTCTGAGCACTTCACTCGAGTCAGCAGCAGGGTCAACAAGGAGTCTACTCCAAAGTCAAGTCTACACCCTCTGTCGTTCTCGCTGATTTTCTGACTCTAAGGGTGTCCGTTCAAGTCCGTCAGCCCCTCCCGCAATCCACACGCCCTTCTGGCCCTCTTTACAATGAGCCTTCAGCAGGCACAGGGCCATCTATGATCTAAATTGGCGGCGTGTTCAGCAGAGCTGGAACTTGGGCCCCAGTCCACAGGCGATACGCTTACATTTACCAGTCACTACCAGGGGTCATCTACGGCCACCTGTCGGGCTGGGGCCGCCCAATGCTGCTGCCGCTGCTGCGGCAGAAATTCCCCCACTTCTGCTGTCGTGGGCAGACTCGCCCACATCGACGCTGGCACGTGTACCATATAGCGATGCCTCGTTGCTCCCAGGCAATCCTGGCCTGGAGCTTCGACCTCCGCAGCTGAGCTGCACAGCCGCACAGCTGGTGGCTGCAGCGGCAGCGGCGCCAGGCTTGGTGCTTTCTTGGTCGCAGCCGGGTGGCAGAGCCGCATTCAGGCGAGGGAGAATGCGATGCAGGGGCAGCAGCAGCAGCAGAAAGAGCAGCAGCAGCAGCAGCAGCAGCGGCGGCGGCAGCAGAGGCCTCCACCCCTCTCCTGTGAGAAGTAGCCTAAGCTGGCGCCAGGCGGCTCTCCTCTCGTCTCCATCCTCAGCTTGCAACTCCATGGAGGAGGAGGAGGAGAATTTGACACCTGAGGATGTGGATGCACCATCTGGCGCCGGCGTAGCTTCGCAAGCGGCCCACCTGCCAATCTGTCGAGCGCCTGCCGGCTTGCTGCCGGCCAGCGCCAGCTGGCGGGGCGTGCAGGCGAGAGCACAAGCGTGGGCGGCGGCACGGCGCTCTCAATTGTACGGGGGCGGGCGGAAGCGACGGCGCGCGCGTGCTGTGGTGCGCCAGGTGCCAGGTGCCCAGTGCCAGGTGCCAAGTGCCAGGTGCCAGGTGCCAAGTAGGTACGAGCTATCCCTGCCTGCTGTCTGGGGTGAGCTGTTGGCTCAGCCCAGCAGCTCACAAGAGAGCTGGGCTAAGGCAGGCAAGCAGGCAGGCTGGGTGGGCCGGAGCAACGACGCTGCAGGCACACTTGGTCACTCCTCGCCTGCCCATGAGACAGACAGAGAAACGGACAAACAAGCGCACACGTGTGCCTCAGTCACGTGCAACCTCTTTGAGGCCCACACGCCAAACAAGTGCACACAATTGCATGCTGTGGCAGCTCCCTCTCAACTCCCCTTCCTTTCTTCTTATTGCCGCCTTCATAACTTGGGGGCTGTAGCTCTATCCCAGGGGGATGTTGCCTCACCCACCCCTCCCGTGCTTGCTCGCCTATGCTCCTTCCTTCACACAACTACGCCACACACCGCCCCCCCCC
>WELA01004146.1:171605-202102 GCA_009602735.1 Mesotaenium endlicherianum
GGGGGGTGTGAGGAGGGCGTGGGGAGCGTGGGGAAAGAGGAAGGTCTCTATTTCAGTCTGCAGATCCTATCCTCTTTGCCATTTCAGATCTGAGGAGCCTCCTGTGGTTGCCTGCGGGGGGCGCATGGTGGGAGCAGAGGGTGTGCAGGAGATGCAGGAGATGCAGACCTCAGCAGCAGAGCCTGCGGCGGCTGCTGCCTCCTCCTGCTTCTGCTTCTGCTCCGGGGATGGGGAGGCTCCTTCTGCTGCCTCTCCTGCTGCCTCCCCCCCGCTGTTCTGGGTCTTTCCCTCCTTGCCACCGCTCGCCTCTGGCTCCCCGCCAGCCCCCCCGCGCTCTTGCTCTGCTCTGCAGACGAGCCTCCCACGACGCTGCTGCTGCTGCTGCTGCTGCTTCACGGGCCTGGTCAGCGAATGGGTGCAGAGCCACATGGCGGGATGTGAGCTCCCAGCACAAAGCTTCAGAGCAAAGGGTAAAGCTTCCCAGACAACTTCTGAGCTACAAGTGCCCCCCTTATTAATCTGCATTTAGTATGCGCCTCCTCCCTTGGAGCTCCTTCACTCTGTGCGGTAAGGGCAGGGAGATCTACAGAGAGCTATGCATGGTGGCCGCCCTTGCTGCCTATTATTGCGATTGCTCTATTTACAAGCATGTGATAAAAACATGTGATAACCTTACTGAAGCAGAGTAGAACAGTCACTTTTTCCAGCATTCAGAAATAATAAATGCAGCTGGTTGAACCGCAATCCCTGTCAGAGACGTGTCACGTGTGACAGACACACTGAAGCAGAATAGGATGCTCATTATTCTGCAGGTTCAGCATGACGAAAGTGAAGCGATTGAAGGAGAGTGCCACTAAAACCAGCTGGTTCACATGTACATTACATATCCTCGGGCACTGTTGAACCCTCCCAACTAGCTTACTCACTCAGCTTCTGAAAATCCCCCCTTTGAGTCGATACATAAGGGTGCCGTTCAGAAGCATTAGTTTCAGATATGGGACACCCTTGGACACTTTGCACAGCGTATGATGCTTCTAGGCAGGTTCAAGTCTCTGCCTAGCACTATGAAAATAAGAAAGACAACAATGCCTGACATAGGCTGCATACTGCGTTTTAAAGCTCAGGTACGATGGGTAGTTGTTGTTGATATGCAGTGAATGGTTGTTTTAGGCATGCTCAAGACACTTCAGCCACCTTCCTTGACACAACCAGAGCTAGCTAACTAGAAATCTCATACCCGCGCACAGGCATTGGCACATAAATAAATACTCAGCAATAAACGCGGCACAGGGATAGTTGCATTGGTTGCTGTTCATGTGCAATTTGCAGTGAAAGGAAAGAAAGAGAACAAAAAGTCACAAAAAAGGCACGAAAGCACTGTTCAACCTGCGTTGCCCAAGCTCGCATCAAATAAAGCTGCAGCAACTTACCTCTTAGCAGCAACAAGAATAAGTCGGGAATCCGGTAGCAAAGCTTGTGGCAGTTTATTTGAGTGGAAAGACAAACGCGGTCTGCTAACTCGCCTTTCATTGAAGGTAGAGACGGTTCGACCACTAAAAGAAGAAGCCAACGTGATGGCCCCTGGCAAACAGGTTAAGCATTGAGCTGCCATTTTGTCCTCAGATACTCGAAAAATGCAGTCAGCGAGCTCAGGTACCCTCAGACGAAATTTCTTCCCTACGATGTATTCGTAGCCTATACTAATTTTTATGATTTTAGTACTGCTGACAACTTTCAATTTAGGTGCTCCAAGGAGCTCCTAATAAGCACTTCAAAGGTGCTCGAGGTGTGCTTCAAGGTGCTGGTGCTTCAAGTGCTTCGAGGTGTCCAAATTGGTCCAAATCTGGTCCAAATGTTTCTAGAAATGCCGCTGGAGCTGATTTGTCGAGGGAGAGTGAGGGCGACCGACGTGGTCGCTGCTAGGAGTTCTTCATACATCGGTTCCGGCTGGTTCCGGCCATTTCCAGTCGATTTTCAGCCGGTTCGCTGTTTCTGGTATTAGCATGATGCTAGCGTGGACAACACGGGACCGTCTTCTGTACCTAGCTGGACCCCGCTGGACTGGGCTGGATTGGGCTGGATCTAGCACTTGGTTTGTCCCAATTTGTTCAAGTCTCGGCAGAGCATGGGGTGGGAAGTTGGAACTAGAGCCCAAAATTCAAAATTTGAAAATAGCGACCTGAAATCAAAATATCATATTTAGTACCATCAATTAGCGCAGTTTAATCAAGTAAATACTAGTCAGTAGCGACTTGAAATTAAACCTGGGAAAGTTAGTGAAAGGATTCAAACACTTGAAAATTCGGGAAAATTAGCGCCAGTTCCCCCCATGCGGCAGCGCGTTCGACCTGCGTTCGACGATGATTGACAGTGTTGAGGCTGTCGTTATTCACAATCAGATGCCTTTCACTTTTCGACACAATAATACACTCTGTCGACGCCAACGCCCGCCAGTCCGATGTCGCGACTGGGGCCATTTGGGGGCCATTGTCGATATCATGCAGAATGCTGCATGCAGCATGCTCATGTGCAACCATCATATAATGTTTGGCGCGCTTGTCAACGTCGATCCGTCGATCGGCTGGACAATGATAGCGATTAGTCTCGGGGACTTTCTACGACGAAGAAGAGGGATTGAAGTTGCTGCTGCCGTCTCTGCAATTTCCCTTTCCCTCCGATCCCCCAGCATCACGAGCACCATCTCCAGCCGCAACCATGGTGAGTTTCCTCGACATAGGCCATGGCTTTTGCATCTTTCCCTCGTTGTGTAGTCTTGTAATAATTTGCAGGTAAAGAAGAAGCAGAAGAATGGCTAATATTGCTAAAAATTTAGGGTTTACTGAGTTTAGGTTTAGCATGAACAAGCGGTTCGGTAGTTGCATACTTCGTGGGTATGGAGCATTGCTTATTAGAAACCAAGATGGACAGTTAGTCATGGGTTAGTGGTTCACGTTAAGGAGAAACAGAGAGCTTGCAAACAGGAATCTATGTTGATTCTCGGAGTGTGCTTACAACCCTTTTACGTGTACCTTCTAGTTTGAAATCGTTTTTGAGCTGTGTTATTGCGATTTGCATTGCAGTCGGGCAAGAAAAAGGAGAAGGTAGTGAAGGAGGAGAATGTGACTCTTGGAGGTCCTTCAGTTCGTGAGGGCGAGAATGTCTTTGGTGTTGCACATATCTTCGCTTCCTTCAACGACACATTCGTGGTGAGTTTCTATTATGCGGGGCAAATCATCCTCCTGTGATGTGATAGGAGGTGCGCAGTTTTCATCTTAGACTCCAGTCCTTCATTGATTAGAATTGGTCCTATGAGCAGCACATGATACTTTTGTTTTACATGGTACTGGTGATTAAGCAGTGTAATGTGCCGGGTTTGTATGCAGCACGTGACTGATTTGTCCGGCAAGGAAACCATGGCCCGTGTTACAGGTACATACCTATGTGACACTAAACCCTGATGGTTGCAGTTAAAAAAACGGTATAAACCCTCATGTCACCAAAACCTGAGACACGATGTGCTCTACTTTCCGTGGGATATAAGCCATGTAACCTATAAGTCATGATTGAGCTACAACCTTCCATCTGCCTCAAGGTGGTTAGATACATGCTTACGGAGGCAAGCTTGCGTGATGGTATGAAGTTGAGTGGGAATGGCACTTTGATATTGAGCTTTTGAGTTTAGAGGTATTCTTTGTGCAGAAGACCTTGTATTCTGCGTTGGATTCTAGTAATCAGCATGGCTTATTAGAAGAGGGGATGGGTAATTAGAGGGAGGAAAAAGTGTCAGCCAGATTATTGGAGGCTATGGTAGCATAAGTCAATGGTGTTTGTTCTATTTAGCTTTTTGGTTTGATGCTTCATTGCTCATTTAGATAACGCCAAAGTCACCCTTACTAGGGGCCCTAGTGGATTTTTAGAGAACCTTAAAGCAGCACATCCTGTCGATAGGTTTGAAGTCTGGACTAGTGCACCTTTCATGCTCACTTCCGGTCTTCAGTATGCAAAGTCCAGCGGCCATACCTTAGTTGACTAGCTATGGCCTGTGGTGACAAAGAAGTGACGAGTTTACGCAGGTGGCATGAAGGTGAAGGCTGACCGTGACGAGTCATCCCCCTACGCAGCCATGCTTGCTGCTCAGGATGTTGCCGTCAGGTGCAAGGTGCGTGAGTCCTACACTCAATAACGCCTCTCAAGCTAAGCCCTTTTAATAAAAAAACATGCGAGGCCTTCCTGTCAAATGAAGAATAGAGTGTCTGCATTCATACGTGCTGACTATGTATACGTGCACTTTAATGCTGCACATGAGGAGTATCAAGTACCGAGGCTCACTGCTTCCTAAAAGGCCGCGCTGCATGCAAGAGTGATAGTGGATGTTCTTGTTGGTGTGTCATGCATGTATGCGTCAAGACATATATGGATGGCTGAGGACCAAGTGCAGCACCTTGTGAAGGTTGCAGGGTTTTTTGGTAGGCTATCATCATAGTAAAGTAGGGTTCAGTGTTATTAGCATCATGTATGTACTCTGCAAGGTCTACTATGTGGGGCCAGCAGTGTCCTGGTGGGCATGGGCTGGACACCTTTGTCACGGGGGAGGGTTGCGCTCTGGGTTGGGAGAAACAGTGAGGCATATTATGCTCTATGAAAAGTATGCAGTTGTAATTTTCCTGAGGGTGCTCTCTGGCCAATATTGAAGGTGGGATACTCAGCTCCTCCTTGCAGTGGAGCATATTGTTCACATGCTCTTCTCTGAGGTCCGTGTTCTTGCATGGTGCAGGAGCTGGGCATTAACGCCCTTCACATTAAGCTGAGGGCAACTGGTGGAAACAAGACAAAGACTCCCGGACCCGGCGCGCAGTCTGCTCTTCGTGCCCTTGCCCGTTCAGGCATGAAGATTGGCCGGATAGGTCAGTGGCCCCTGTTCCTCCTCTTGGCTAGACGCGCGTGTGCCAGAAGCTTGATAGCAAGCAGTTGATTGTGAAGCGGGAAATTTTGTGCGGTGGCATGCAGTGATGGGTAATATTTAGTCGGGGGGGTCAGTGATGGCCAGGCGGCCTTAGCCTGTCTGACCACGGGCCGTGCAATTGGGCCAAGTTTTGGGTTGCCTGGTTTGTGATGGTCTGAGCTGGATTTTGGGCAAAAAGCTTGGGTTATCTTTAGCTGTGCAGAAGTGTGAGATCATCCACATGGGCGCTCCTTTTTGGTAGAAGTGAAGTTAAGAGTCGGTTTAGGTGTTGACTGCAGCACACTTGTTGTACATGGAGCAGCATCATGCCTCTGCTCACTTACTACAGGGGTTGGGGCTTTAGAAAGCTTTCTGTGGTTGGGTTGGGGATTTTCTCCAGCAAGGTCAAAGATCTGTATGTTTACTCTTTTGATTTCACACTAACTCGCTTGGATAGCAGCAAGTTGGCCTTTTGATGTGTCAGTTTTTTTTTTGGTCGGCTGAATGTATTACGTGTGCTCTTACAGCAGCTGTAGGAGTTGGGTTGTTGTCTGGGTGTTAACTTTCCTGAATCTGTTTGTGTGCAGAGGATGTGACGCCTATCCCCACCGACAGCACACGCAGGAAGGGTGGTCGTCGTGGAAGGCGTCTGTAGAGCATTCTCTGGTCTTGCTCCTGCTCTGCCCATCGTCTTGTACATGCTGCCCAGCTATTTCATGTGTATCTAGCGCTGGTGCGGTTGGGGGGTCCGATGGAGTAGTTTTACATGGGATAGTAATGTACCTAAGATGCGCTTCAGTACAAGGATATGTTGGCCACCCTGTAGTGCACTTTAAGTATTGCAGTAAAAGTGGCTGTTCTTTCTCTGGTGTAGTGTCGTGTTGGTTTGAGCTTGTTCTGGTCCTTCGTCCGGACTTCTCTCGAGCATCAAGATGAACATGGGCTGTTTGGTTTAGTGCAAACATAGAAACATGAGAGGTGCTGTTGGGTGATGGATGATGTAGGTACTTTGGAGTACCTTGTATGTTTTTGATCTTCAGTTGCAATCCACGACTGGCAGTTGAGATGTTGCAATATGCTGAACAAAAGAACCTCTTTATTCAAGCATCTTGCGCTCTAGGACGTGATGGAGGAGGTGAATGACATGCTTCATTGCTTCCATTTTGATGACTCTCTGTTTCAGTAGATATTATATGTAGTGTTCAGTGTGCAACATGGTTGACCTTTACATGTAAGACAAACTTAACTCTTCAGTGCATTGTCAATCTTATGCTTGTGCAATTTATCTGCTTATAGATTTCCCCAGTATCTATCTGGAAAATTTGTCATTTGGTTGTTCTGGAGCTACTTTATGCACGCTGCCTTGATACGCTCTGACCTGAGGGTTGTGACATTCAAGTGCATCTCCTATTGTAGTTTATTTAAGATCTCTAGCTTGTCTACTTGACGTGTATGTTTAAAGGGATATTTGCAGTAGTTCATGTTGCAGATCTGCTTACCTGATATGGCCATTGCATGCATAGTGTTTGCATACTTTACATGCCATTTGTGGTTGCATGCATATTCCAGCTCATTCATGCACAGTTGGCTAGTATTCAGTTCGCATTGAAAAGATATTTGAATAATTACAACTTGCGAGATGGATTGAATCATTCCCATCATTCCCAGACATAAGCACAAACAGCAGCGTACTTTTTCATTTGAGTAGATTTAGATGTACCTCAGGCATATAGAAAAATGTGCAGGGCAGACAACATGTACTGATGCGTAATGCTGTCCTTCTTCATCTTGTTTAAACACGTTTTCATTCGTGTCAACATAATTGAGAAGAGTATCCATCTTTCTAAAGACTTCTAAAGTTGCTGATGAAACTTAAGTCAACATCACTGCTTATAGCTAAAGCTTCGACATTAGCCATTCAAAGGTTTTATGTATTCACAATCATCAATGTCTTCACTAGCGTTCACTAATAATAGCAATGAATCCTCATGAAATGTATCCTTGTTGTTGCTATTTATGCTCAGTGATTATTGTCTCTCAACAATAAATGCTTCTGGCTAGACCTATCCTGAACAGACCCATGAGTAGTTTCTGGGTGGCCCGCGTTCCTACGGGTGACCTTGCCATCATACCAGTAGTGGAAGCTACTGGCAACTATTTCACTCTTTTGCAGCACTACATTCTGGAAAACGTACTGCTTTATGCTGATCAAAATCATGGCTGAAACTCCATCCACTTCCTCCATCTTGAGAATATAGACATAAGTACGGCCATGAAGAAGACCAGTATTAGAAACATGCCATACCTGCACAAAAAGCATGAAAATGTGTATGAGGCATATCCGAGGTACTGATACACAATTATTTGCAAATGCATCATTGTTAAGTGATGACCATCTCCAGTATATTTAAATTTACGTATTATATGACTGGTAGTGGTCAAAGTTGCTAAAGGTCGGGCTTACTTTGTCTTGGGCAGCAACAGAAGACAACTTCGCTGCTGCAAGTGGCACATCAGATGACGCCACTGCTGCTGCTGCCCCAGCTATGGTGGTGTCGATGCTGCTGAGGCTGACCACATTGCGAAGGCTCTGAAAGAGACAAAATTAGAGCTGAGAAGCTGCAGCAGCACAGAAGGAACACATTTTTTGATACAGTGACCGTGCACGTGGTGGCATAGTGGGTGCATGAGTGCGCTTGAAGGGATACTCCAAATTCTAAGCAAGTATAAGATGTCCATGTGTGCGCAATAACAAATGCAGCAAGCAACACATGTGTGCAATATCTGTAAGTGGAACACGTACATCTGCTCCACAACGTCACCGGAGAATACCACGTGTCTATTGACCCTTGCCGTGCTGTCCTACCTGTGCTGCTATACCTCTTTGAAATGGTCTTGCAACATGCAGGGGGCACTGAATCAGGTCTTCCAGATGGCTACAACCATGGGCTATCTGGTCACGCAACTCATTAACTAAGGAACTCAGCACACTCCGGTTCCATAGTTGATCAGTTGGGCGACCACAAAACCGAAGGTCATAGCCACTTGGAACAACTGACTAAATGCCCCTTGTATATGTTGCCCTTCAAATTATCCCAGAAAGTTACGGTTGCAAGATCGCAACAGTTTCCTTGGGCTGAGTCTAGTATGGTAGTGCTACTGGCTCCAGCAATGCTGACAGCTGCAGGATGTCCTTTCTGAATGTGTTGATTATGCCCGTGACTTCTGCGTTATCTGGAGGGAGGACTGATATTGAGCTCATGTTGCTGCTATGGAGGGGAGAGTTGACCTGCACCTTGACGTTCAACAGAACGTCACTATCTTGAGCCTGCACAAGCACACCCATTAAGCTCCTTAGAATATGAAGGCAAATGATGAGATTAGAAATTCTGACCACAAGACAATGCAAGCAATGGCCTGTCACATTGGACTATCTCACACCAAGGAACCTAAAACCTGGAACAGATTGCAAGTAGTAAAGAAGCAAGAAATAAACAATGACATCACCTGCTGCAGCCAACTACTCAAGATAACTACGAAGCCAGAGATCTTTCTTAGCTGTGGCCATGCAGGGATTGCTCATACCTCTTGAAAAATAGCTGCAAAGGGCACAGAAGTCCTCCGCCATGATACCTTAGTCCACAATAAGTGTAGTCACACGAAGCCTGTGACGCCAATGTAGTAACCAAACAATCGGTGTCATTGCGTTTGGGTACGACATTGGCGTCACAGATTTGATGTGCTTTTATTTATGGTCAAGGAATCAGTGCGTTGGTCCTGTTTCTAATACATCAGCTAAATGCCAGTAGTGGGCTCTTGATACTGGCTGCGGCACCACCATGAAGCACCCAATTGTGGAACATGTCAGATCGACCCAAACCGTTGCCCTTCTTCAGTTACATATGTTCCCTTAGGATGTTAAGTGCTTGCATTCTGCAGAATCTACGTTTGAGATTAATATGTCCGCGAACGCTTGTTGCCACTTGTTGCCGTACGTGATGGTTGAGCAATCTCTAAAGTCTCACACAATCCGGCTGACGAATGAGGTCTTCCTGTAAATGCTTGTGACTGTATCTTGATAGAAATGCAATCTTCTTTGTCGTTAAAGAATGTAACTAAGTGATAACAATTTCTGAAATTGAGCCACCTGCACTCTAGTCACTTATCAAACTCACATTTAACGCTGTCCGTCGCTTGTGAGCCATCTTATGGTCTACTTTCAAACTAACAAGTTGCAAAACCACATTCAAACTGGTCACTCTCTGCATGTGCGCAATCTGAACTGATGAACATATGGAGTGCTACTCGCAGTCTGGCGTCCTACAATGCAGTACGGTCGACATCTATAAGGCCCAGTTTACAGTGGCCACAGGCACTCAATTGATCAACGCGAATTGCGGAATTGAAAATTACGAGATCGAAGCGACGAAGACAAAATAGACGACCAGTTTTAAACAGCTAAACAAAAAAGCGTTTACAGTGCACAGGCACAAATTGATTGAGCGAAATGGTAAAATCCCCTCCACATAATGTCGCGCTTCATCTCCGCGTATTTCCCGGCTCGGTCAGACCTCACAAATCATATTTTAACATCGTGCATCGTGCATCTTGCTCATAAAAAATGACCTTTGGGTGCCGCAACCTCACATCCTCACCAGCCGCGAACAGCCGCGAACATAAATACACCATAGCCTGCTCATGCGATAGAAACTATTGTATTGGCATTTCCCAAATAGCGAGGGAGGGATAACAGTACACATATGCGATGGGTTCAGACGAATGTTAAGTGTAGAAACTTGGTGAACGCTGTATTTTTTCCTCTATTTGTCGTCCCTAAATCGTTGCCAAAAAAAGTAGAGTACACTATGAGTACATCCTTATTTATATCCCCTACCTAATACCGACAGTCCTTGTCGATCGAGTGATCGTCGAGGAGGGGTCATTCGAGGGGTCGAACACATCTCAGATTCTCAAACCTGCTGGTTTGAAAATCCGAGTTTGATTGATTGAAACCACGAAGTTCAATCAATTTTTTTACCAACTTCAATCAATCACGTCGCGCCTAAAGACCACTGTAAACAGCACTTTCATTGAGCTCAAATTGAAAGTGTACCTGGAGGTACCGGTTCGTACCTTTCAATCAATTAAGTCGCTATCGATTTGCCCACTAAAAACTGGGCCTTAGTTTCCTTGGACTTGCCCACACAAGCCAACATTCTCTTGCCCATTCAACGACGTTGTCTCCTCTTTGAGGGACGTTGACTCCACTGTCCACTGGATGTCCATAACGGACGGGTGCTGAGTCCTGACTACTTCGTGCACGACTGCAATATTGTGCCTCGGGTTTCAGGTTTCTGGTTTAGAGTACTCGCAATTAATCCGAGTTCTACTGCCGGTACGGGTTGGGTGGGTTCGAACTTCCCACCACAGCCGTTTCTCGCAGGCTTTTCCGCACTAATTTATTTTTCAGCGCCGCCAGCACAGCCTCGGAGTCAAGAGGTCAACTCGAACTTGCCTCTACAATGCACTGCCCGGGCTGGCTTCTGCAGGGTCCTAGTAACGTGGTAGGCAGTGGCAGGGCTGGAAAGGCCATTAAGGCTGGGTCTGAAGAGATACAGGGCTTCATTGAGTGGCTCGGACCTGCTCTACGGGAATGATGAGCGTTGCTTTTTCTGGCTGGCGGTCGTCTCCCCTGCAGCGGTCTTATGGTGGAGCAAGGAGCAGGTCGGGGATGGCCGCAGCATACTTTGCTAGCCGGACGTGGATGACATACAAGTACAGTGCCCAGGTAGGAGTCTGTCTGACTTCCCCTTATGTGTTTGTTTATCTCAGCTTCTTGTAACTGCATAGAATTGTCAAACCTTCGCGGAATACGGGCAGTTCGGCAGGTTCTTTATTATTTCTTAACCGGCATGCATGGTCATATGTACACAATTAGTGTGTATGCAGGCATATTGCACAACGCATCATAGTCAGTTCGTGATAGTTTAGCCTATATTGATATTAAACTACCTTTACGGGTAGGCTGACTTGTGGCCTCTCTTCCTTTCGTCCTATGCGGATGGAGAGGGAAGAAGTCTTTCTTAAATATAAGGCGTTTATACATTTACGTCGTATGTGGCTTTGAAGCTGTACACTTGAATCACCATGGGAAAGAGTTGAAGAATGTTGATGACTAGAATGGTGGTTGCCGGTTGTTTGTGCGGCGTCGGCATTACTCTGACTTGAGAGGGTGCCGAGTGTACACAGTAACTCAGGAGATATTGGCCTAGATCAAGCCTTGTGATTCTTTTCTCTAGCTTTTGTTCTTTTGTCTCCATTTCTGATCCCAGCTCGCCTTGTTTGCTTGTGTATGCATTTGTGCAGCTCAGGGCGACGTCACCTTAGGTGAGGTGTATTGAGGTTACCGCCTGGGCTTGGCTTGCCATGGAGGCCCTATGGCATTTTTTTCGGAGCCGCACACGCTTGGCGTCTGTGGTCTCATATACGCGCTGCGAGGCCATCTCACCTATCAACATGGTGCGATGGCTGAAATGAGAATCTTCTGTTGCAAGCACGTGGGTGAAGCTGCAGAGATGTCCGCAAAGACATTGTCCTTCCAAAGTATGCAGTTTTGCCCTACCTTTGTGAATTGTCGAGGAGTTTTACTTTTGTATTGTCCTGTTTGTTCGTCCATTGATGCTTCAGGTTGTTGATGGCGAGAATGAGGATTCAATTAGATGCCTGAAACTCCCCGGAGTTGTGATTACATAGCCTTGAGGCAAATCCATTCAGAACTGACTCGCCTAGCTGCACATATGGCATGCCTGTCCTCATTTGTGTATGCTCTCTTTGTCCTTTCCATTATGTCCCTCCAGAGAGGTGCATCTGTGGTTGATTGCGCCAAATAAATCCGCACCTGGACTTTCTAGCCAGGCTGTCTATGAGCATGGCGCTACAATGATTCCAGCAGGTCCCATTGAAGCACCTTGACTCATTGGAAGATAGAAAGCACCTGGATCTGCTTGTACATCGCTACATGCTTTACATCACAATGCTTGCATTGTGCTGAGGTGCCATACTGATATCGATATATATTTATTCGCAGGTACTTTGTTGCACGCAGTCGTGGACATGATGTGACCCTAAACTATTTTCAAGGTAAATAAGTGTCTCTTCTTTATTAACGCACATGGATGTCCACTGCAAACTGGTGAAGTTCTTCCTGCTCTGTTGGAGTTGTCAGTTGATGAAGTTAAATACTGCAACAACATGAGGCCTTGTGCCACTGAATATCAGATTTAAGTCTCTGATGACACTCCAGCTTAAAATAGATTTGTGCAAGCATCCTACCCTTTAGGCTCAAACCTGATGCAGGAATGGTAATGCTCTGAGATTAACTGCTTGGTCATCTGGTGTCGTCTAGGAATGGATCAGGATGTTCTTGGCGAGAATGAGGATTCAATTAGATGCCTGAAACTCCTCGGAGTTGTGATTACAAAGCCTTGAGGCAAATCCATTCAGAACTGACTCGCCAAGCTGGTCATATTTTCGTAACGAATTAGTCCGCAGTGAGGAACAACAGATTCATAATACATGTTAGACTACGGAGGCAGTGCCATCTGGCTCTGTCGGTGAGCTTAATATTCTTCCACCTTCTGAGCGGACTGATGTAGCCATAGAAAATTGTTGCTCATTCAGCCCCTATCTAAGTAATTGTATCTTTATTTTTGTGCTCATGCTTACTGCCTTCTTGTTCTTGTTAGGCTTCAGTCCTGCCTAACTCCGGTCAGGTGCTGTGATTTTAAAACATTCCTCGTACTGAATGCCCCAGGGCATGACAGACTCTCTTACACCCATAGAATATGAGCACCTCACTGCAGAAGGCGCCGCATGATTCTTCTGGATGTACCTCTTCTCCACTCTACACCGGTCCTGCCAAGCTTCTTTTAGTAGAGCCCTTTCGTATATTTGTTTTCTTTCGGTCTTCTCTTATTTTTGACTCAAATGCTGCACTATCTATTACGTAGCTTGTTGTCAGTAGCGGCCCACATTGATGAGAGCAGTTCATATCAAGGAACTGCCCTCCATGTGAGCTGCAAGACCGACCACCTCTTCTCTTCTCCTCTCGAGGAGGCCAGGAGGGGCACTGGCCAGACAACCAGAGGGCTGCCTCCACAGGGCTTGGAGGACCTGACCTGCCTGCTCTACTAATCAGCAGTCTATATGTCCTCCTGTGTTTCTTATACTACACATGTGCGGATACAAATTTACACCAAACATAAGTGATAGCTTATTTGTGTGCTTTATTTCAACAATTGTCTCTCTTTGTTCAAGTGCAGGATATGGGAAGACGCGGGCACCGACAGAGGGACCATCATGCAGCCTTGCAATAACACCATTCCTGCTTGGTGTGTCTCCACCCTCCTCTTTCTTGCAGGAGGCTCTATACCTTAAAAGGAACCAGTTAGTAGCATGCCGTGTCGCGTGTGGGAAAGTGATGAAGACAATCATCATCCGTTACCAAACTGAAAACCAGTGATGACTACATGAGGCTGTTTCTGATTTACCCCACGCGACACAGAGATATTTCTCCAGTGTTTTTTTCTATGCTTGTCGATGTGCTGACCACTGGTAGTGTGCTATGTGGGTCTGTATCAGGTACTGGTCTGGTTGTATATGCTGGAGTGAGTTATGTTAGGTTGCAAAGTCAGGTGTAGATTAGAAGGCTTCTGTGCTATTTCTGTGTAGCCTCAGGTGGCCTAGTGTGCTCACTGAGGGTGGGCATGATGAGTGCAGATTGGTCCGTGTTTCTGACCAGCCCTTGGGCTGCTGAAGTGAACACCCCTGCTCTTTTGCCGTTCTGATCCACCCACTGACCTGTCTAGGAGTTGTCTCCTTCGGGTTGTTTTGTCGCCCTCATTAGTGTTTGACAAATATCTGCAGCGCTAATACATCTGTCCCATTGAAAGACTTACAGAGCAATGCTTAGCTTCGCAAGTTTCAATGCTTCTCCAGCTTCTGTCAATATGTTATGCTATCTTAGGGTATTCTCAATCGGTTTACCTTGTTGTTTCTTTGCTGAAATCTGCACCCTTGGCAGTTAGTTGGTCGTTGCTGTGCGCCAAATATTACTACACCTTTGCAATGTGGCACCCAGACACAGCTTGTATAATCTCAGCATGTCCTGGAGAAGTCTCCCAACTCATTGGATGATTGCAAACCTGGATCTGCTTGTTCACTGCCATGTGCCCTACATCACTATGCCTGTGCCGTGCTGATTTTCCATGTGGACTTCATGTTTTCACTATATGCAGGTACTTTGGTAGAAGCAGCCATGGACATCACTCTGCAAGCTTTCAAGGTAAACAGGTGTTCTGCTTTATTGAGGCTGGGGACGTCTATTTTGAAGTGGTCATGTCTTCCTGGTCTGTCGGAGTGTCAGATGATGAAGATAAATACTGCAACAACATGAGGCCTGGTGCCACTGAATATTAGATTTAAGTCGCTGATGACACTCCTTCAGTCCAATGTTTTGCCGTGAAAGTTCTGGTGTTGCTTAGTTTCTGTAAGTCATTCTGTCCGCAGTGAGGAACAACAGATTCATAATACATGTTAGACTACGGAGGCAGTGCCATCTGGCGCTGTCGGTGAGCTTAATATTCTTCCACCTTCTGAGCGGACTGATGGTACTTGGTCATAGTGGTTCGCTGCTCCCCAGCTCCTAGCTGAATTAGGTGCTCACATCGGACTGCCAGACTGTCTTATATTGACCTTTTCAGACCTGTATCCGATCTCAGTCAGGTGCTGTGATTTTAAAACATTCCTCGTACTGAATGCCCCAGGGCATGACAGACTCTCTTACACCCATAGAATATGAGCACCTTGCTGCAGAAAGCGCCGCAGCTATTGTTCTTCTCGATGCACCTCCTCTGCTTCACATATGCCTTCTGAAAATTCCTCTAGCATATTTTTTTTCCCTTTTCTGGTCATTGGCACTTCATACTTGCAGACATAGTTTGTAGCTATTTTTTTTCACTATTTGTGAGCTAGCAGCCCACATTGATGAGAGCAGTTCATATCAAGGAACTGCCCTCCCATGTGGGCTGCAAGATTGACCGTCTCTTCTGCTCTCCTCTCGGGGAGGTCAGTGAGGGGCACTGGCCAGACAACCAGAGGGCTGCCTCCACAGGGCTTGCAGGACCTGACCTGCCTGCTCTACTAATCAGCAGTCTATATCTCCCTCTTTAACAGAATCCCGTCAGACAGTGTATCTGTAGCTTTTCATCCATTTAATTGCCCTTTCTTGATCAAGTGCAGGACCTCAAAGAACATGGGCACATGCAGGGGAGGGCGTCGTGCCCGCTGGCAATAATGCTTTAAAGGCACCATGTCACTTATGGTATGTATCCTCATGTCCTACATTTTGTGAGGAAACTACTACTCGGAGCATGTCGTGTCGCGGTGGGGGAATTTGATGAAGACAATCATCATCCGTTACCAAACTGAAAACCAGTGATGACTACATGAGGCTGTTTCTGATTTCCCCCACGCGACACAAACATTGCGTTCTAAAAAGTTGTATTGTATGCTGTGTCAGGTTGTTTGTGCTGTTGCCGTTGCGATGCAATCTGCTTGCCAGCAGTAATTTTACGCTAGAGTTGGACATTGAAAGTTGGTCCAATGATGTATCATCTGGTCTATTCATATTAGTCTATGCCGGAGTGGGCTTTCTTACCCTGCAAAGTTGTAGTTTCTGCGCTATGTATGCTTCATTATATATAGTTTCTGCGCTATGACTGAGTAGCCTAGCTTGGCATAGTACGTGGTGAGTGTGGGCATGATGAGTGCAGATTGGTCCGTGTTTCTGACCAGCCCTTGGGCTGCTGAAGTGAACACCCCTGCTCTTTTGCCGTTCTGATCCACCCACTCACTTCCTAGGTGTTGTCCCTGAGGTGTTGTGCAAGTTTTGTAGTTCTATTCTTCTCCTGTCTTAGAGCCTTGATGTGGTGTTTGATTTTGCAGGTGGATTATGTGGAACTTTTTGCTTCTCCAGCACTTTTCTGAGAAAAGCTAGCACTAACGCCAAGTGTAGGCGTCAGTGACCTGATGGTGGTGTAGTAGGAAAACAGATTCAGGACAAATATAGAAGCCTTGCTGATCCGGCTAATGACCACTTTTGAAAGCCCAGCTATGTCCTGACCTTCACTGACAAGTTATTTTCTCACCTCAGAAATAATTATAATTGTCCACGTATAAAACAAAAAATTGTGTCCACCAATTGCTACTTTAAACTTTGTATTTTCCAAGTGACCTTGTTTATGAACGCGTGGTACATATGCATGTAGTATACCAGCATAACATGTACCCTGTGTTGTTTTTCAAGGATGTGCCTCCGACTTTCAGGTCCTTGCGCAATTGCCATGCAGATTACATTGTGCAATCAAAAATCAAGCGGACCATGATAATGGCAGGCGAGTCTCTAGTTCAGTTGCTAATTCATGGGAATGAGTTGAAGCATATAGATTCTGACAGCCATGTAACACTTATGTTTCAATTGTATAGCCAAGTGATTGTGGCAAAAGCTCCAATTGCCTGATTTTGAACGAAAGGTGGTTGGTTATACAAAGAATACTAGAAGAAGGAACATGGAAGAATAGTAGGAGTAGTGATGTGCCGATGTGCGTCATGTGTTCTTGTCTAATTCTTTCCTACATTTTGCTACATTATATCCACTGCACTATGTTAAGACAACTCTATTCAATCTCCTAACAAACACTTGATTAGCAACTGCACTGCGCCGATTGTTATGCCCTCGTACGAGGATGTGACTTATGCAAAATATCTGGTGCTATTGCTGCGTCAGGGTTCGCAGCCGGATATTCGCCGCGCATTATTGCCAACACACATTAAAGTACCAAACAATAACACAACGTACAACACTATTTTGCATGGCTGTGACTGGTGCTGGCACAAATTGAAGGTTTGTGACATGAAATGTCGCAAACCAAAGTTTGACAAGTGTTCAAATTTGATCGATTTCACACGTGTTGTGTCTCATTGACAAACGAAACCCTCATAAGGATTCTCGTTGCAAAGAAGCCTCATTGCAGCAGGAAGGTAGTTGCTACACATACCCGCGTAGACATTGAATGCCGAGACTTACTCAAACAATCTTATGTCAGGCATACAAAATCGCTTGATAGAGTACCATAGATCCGCGAACACTCGAGACGCGGACGTGATTGCTCACTTACGAGCGGTGACGGAGAGAGGTGAGAAAAGCCAGGGAGGCCCGAGCGACTTACGCAATGATGGCGAGCAGGTCAATGGCGAGCAGATTAACGACATCGGTAGGGCGAGAGTAGCGAGCCAGCTTACTGCTGACGAAATCGCCAAATTACATGCAGAGTTCCTTAAAGAGTACGAAAGCGAGCAGGCCGAGCTCAGCAAGGCGGAAGCGGCTGAGCTCAAAGCTGCGCAGCACGCTGCTCATCTCGAAATGGCCAAGTTACAGCAGGCAGTGAGCAAACTAGCGCAAAGCAAGGTCTCGAGAGCTCACGATGGCGAGGGAGCAGGGGCGGACATCCTGCAGCAGCTCAAGCGGCTCAAGAGGAAAAGTGAGGTTGCAGGTGTGGGCAAGTTGTCTGAGGGCAACCGCGCCCAAATGAAGGTCATGAACGACCTCGCGGAGCTGTGCCACAACGCTCAAGATGCGCTGGACAAGGAAAACATTGAAGCGGCCCAAAGCGCGCTCACTGAAGGTTTGTCTTTGATAACTTTTCGGCAAAAGCAAATCATTTCCGCGGACTTGCATAGCTGGCCTGTGATTAATGAGGTTGACAAGTCCATGCAAACTAAGGATGAGAGCGAGGATTGGGAAAATCGGGTCCAAAAGCAAGTGGCTAAGAGTAAGAAGGACAAAGAGGAGGAGAGGGAGTTCAATTTTAGTAACCGCAAACCACGGGCCAGCCCGTATGCGTTTAAGGCGAACCCCCGCGCTCCTCGGATGTTTAGAAATGACTTGAGTTGCTGGCACTGCAACATGGTAGGCCACACATCTCGTTTTTGTCCTTCGGGGCCACCTAATGGCCCAGGCCCCCAACAGAGGCAGCCTTTGCTAGCACCTGCTCAGGTAGCAAACTTCCAGGGGCCTTATGGGCCGCCCCAGGGGCCTTATGGCCAGCCCCAGCGTTAATAGCATTTTTTGTTATTTGGAGTGTGAGTAGTTGGACATTCTTAACCAGGCTTTTGGCCTCCATGGACAAAATTTTTTTTTTTTGGTATGATTATTGTTTATTATTATTTATTGGCAAATTGTTGCTGCATTGATTGGCCACCTAGGCCCCCTGGACACTTGGGTGCACATGCTCACGTTAAGGAGCATAACATTGTTGGACGCGGGTGGGATACCAGGCCTAGGACTCCACAAATATTTGGTTGTAATTATTGTATTTATTGGTAATGTTTTGATTGGTTGTTGACTCGGTCCTTGCTTGTGGTCGTTGCATACATGATGGTGTTTGTTGTAAATATTTGTGGCTGGTTTGTTGGTTGTCATAGTTGCCGTTACGTTACTTTGCTTGTTGGGCACAATAGTAGGCGGATGATGCATGTCCCTCGTATCAAGGGACGCACGCTGCACGTATGGATGTGCGTGGGTGGAAGAAAGCCCCTTCAAGCCTCCTAGGCGCTGGCAGACTGCGCACGAATGGAGACCACTCTCATTGAGCTTTGGTTCTCGCGGTTGGTTGTTTGGTTTGTTGGCGTGTCGCCCCTCGCGCACTTGCGCGTTGTATTGCAAGGCTGCTATAGGCCAGAGGAGTGTGGGCAAAAGGTTTTCTAAAGCACAAATTGAATGCACGCGCACTGGCGCAAGTATGCATGAAGGCTCCTGCCAGCCATATAGGCATTGGCAGTGGGAGCACGGTTGCGATCACTCCTATGGAGTTTTGGATCGCCGCGTATAGAGGGGCTGCAATGCGATGTCGAAAGGGTGCGCACATGTGCACACAAGTCGGTTGCCGGTGCGTGCATAGAATACCCCGATGCTGCAATTGCGGAGCAGGGTAATGGAGGATGCCAATCAATCGTTGACACGTTCGAGGCATCGTGGCCGAGACCAACCGCGGGTATGCTATATCGTGGGTTGGGTCATAGGTAATTTCGTGAGCGACGAGAAGGATTTCGAACACGAACTCCAAGTGTACTTGGGGCGGAAGGAAGAAGCCTTGCAGTAGGACGGCGCCGCATTGGAGGTACCACCGCAAGCAACCGTGGTTGCAAGAATTTGGGAGCAAATGTTGCCGTTGGTGTACGTCTTCGTCAGTCCTCTCTACCATTGAGAGTGGCTACAAGTTGGTGTGGAACACGCATACTGCACCTCCGCATCACCAGCGCAACCATAATGGTGTGGAGAAACACATACAGTTTGCCCGTGAGTCAGTGGGGGAGCTAGTAGCCTCCGGGGCTGCCAGAGAGTGGACTCTCCCAGGTCGCCCACATTGCATATGCCCCTTGAACGTGGTCGAGGGCAAGAAGTTACGGTTAATGCATGACCTGTGCCACGTGAACAAAGCGTTTGGAAAAGTAAAGTTTAGGTGTGAGGGGTTGGACAAGTTAGTCGATGTCGTGCACGTAGACGACTTCGTGTTTACCATTGACCTCAAGTCTGGCTATCATCACGTCAAGATGCACGAAGATGCACATATTTTCTTGGGGTTCGAGCTGGATAAGAAGATTTACACTTTCACATGTCTCCCATTCGGGCTTGCGATCGCACCTTACGTATTCACACGAGTGGTGAAAGAGCTGGTGGGAAGGTGGAGGCAGATGGGGATACGAGTCATAGCATATTTAGATGATTTTCTGGTGAGCTGTCCCAGTGAGGACGCCCACGCGCGAACAATGCGGCTGGTGTTCGGCGAACTTGCACTAGCAGGATTCGTGGTGAATATGCAGAAGGCAGTACTTACGTGTTCAAAAATCACACAATTCTTGGGCGTTGTGATAGACACTCGTAAACTTTGGGTGCACATCGGCAAGACGCGCAAGGAAAAGCTTCTGCTGACACTCCTCCACGTTCAAGCTATGGCCCACAGGATCCGTAGCGTGCACATTAGAACGATAGCATCTTTAGCAGGCCATCTAATTTCCATGAAGGTGGCTTTTGGGGGCACCGCGGGCATGTACACTCGCCATATGTACACTGTTATCAACCAGGGGTTTACCTAGGATGACATGGTCCCCATGACGGAAGGGCTGCTCCACGAGCTTGCTTTTTGGGAGGAGCACTTTGATAAGTTCAATGGTGCTCCCATTCGGGCCACCATGGCCCCTGATTTTGTCATGCACACCGACGCTAGCGTGACCACATGGGGCGCAGTACTGAGATCGGTGGCCTCAGGGCAGACGTGGGAATTGCTGGGCCCACTCCCCGCTGCTAGCATCGGAGGATCGTCAACATTAAGGGAGATACTTGCCGCTAAGGTAGCGTTGGATAAAGCCATCCAAGTGACAGGCGGGCGACAAGTGCTCTTGCGCGTCGAAAGCCAAGCAATGTATTATGTTTTGAAAAAAGGCGGCTCGTCTAAGGCAGATTTAGCAGATGCTTGTGCTCAAGTATTTGGTATTAGTCTTAGACACCGGCTCAACTTGTTCGTAGAGTGGATTTCTAGGGAATTGAATGCAGTGGCAGACGAGCTCTCTAAGCGGAAAGACTTGGACGATTTTTTCCTGCGACCGGAGGCTTTTCAGAGACTAGAAGCAGAGTGGGGGCCGCATTCGATCGATAGATTTGCCACAGCAAGCAACACGCGCCTGTCGCGGTTCAACTCTAGGTGGCTGGAGGTGGGCGCTGAGGCCATAAATGCCCTCACCGAGCACTGGGCAGGTGAAAACAACTATTGTTTTCCACCACCTCAGATGGTCGCTCCAGTAGTCGACCACGTGCTGCGATGCAAGGCCAACTGCACGCTAGTGATACTCCAGTGGCAATCAGCCAGCTGGTTTTCTAATATCACCTTCTTTCTTTCGAATCAGGCAATTTGAACCCAAATTGTCAAACTTATGCTTGGGCCTGACTCATGCACCTCCCAGTGGGGGGTTAGAGCGGTGGGTGGGTGGGTAAGTTTAGCACTTACTTCCTGCTGCAATGAAGGCTGCTTCGCAAGAAAGTGCCTTTACGAAGTTTGGGTGTGTCGATCAAACACGGCACGTGTGAGATTGACCAATTTGACCACTTGTCAAACCTTGGTTTGTATCAGCGGTAGGCAATCAAAGGTGGAAACTAACAGAAGTGTGCTGCACTTGTACCGTTGTTTGATTGCTTGATTGATAACGTACTTATGTACATTGAAAATGTTCCCAATTTGTGAAGCAGAACTCTCTTTAAATATATTGAGACAATGTGCAGTCATGTGTTCTGATCTGACATGATTACTCTATGCTTATATTTTGTACACCTTAGGATGCTACCGTATATTGTGAAACGTCATCAAGTATTTGACAAACATTGCCAGGGTGACAAGAGCGGGCTTTTTGCGTATTGTATAAGTCAATCACCACTTTGCAAGAGATGAATGGTTGCCTTCCATTTGCAGTTTATCCCATGGCCGCATGTGGTACCCAGCCATAGATTATTTATATATTCAGTTTTTTAGCTTGAAATTGCAACTTGAATGCAAAAGAGGTGATCTGCAGGCCAACATTAAAACTCTGTAATATATTCGACGTGTGTCGATTGACACAATACGTGGAAAACCGATTTATTGTTGGCGCCATGCATGCTCCCTTGCATGCTCAATCCAAGAACTGAAACACACTTTCGTAATTTAGTCTTAGCACTAGTTATCGCCCCACCACGCAGCACTGACCCTTTTGAGGTGAGTATTCTAGGTTCATTACAATCACTCCATACATGGCCACATGAGAATTACATTAGCTTCCGCTTTTCGCAGCTCCGCTTGCTCTTACTCCTTTCACAAATATCAAATATACCCGAGAATATGCATGCAGTAACAGCGGTGAACATTTCAGGGACACAGCTAAAATGTGCGAAACAAATAATTTACACTACACAGTCTGTTGTACATGCACCACTCGCCACAATTTCTTGATGGGAGCAGATGTGGGCTACACTTCACTCAGAAGCGCAGATTTCGAGTCACGCAAGTTTCCAAGAACGAGGCCTCTTCTGCACCGTAGCGGCGCCCCTGGCGCCCCAAAAGGTCCAGCTGTCGGCTCACCCACGAGAGCAGCGGCGAGAACCCCGAGTCGAATTGCAGCTGCACCCCAAACGCAACAAAGCAACAAAACATCTCAGCAATGTTATGAAACAACACTAGTTAATAAGTTCCAACTTTTCACTATTAGAAGGATACCTATTGTTTTAGTGACCCAAAGTATCATAATATTGATCATGCAACTGCGGACCAATGTCGATGGAGCTGGAGCCCAGAGGTGACCAAAGGCAAGGCCAGGAATAAAGCCTTTGAAACTCCCCACGGATCCAGGGCACCACAAGAAGCGATTTTTGCCTAAAGCCGCCGAGGGTGCGCAGTTGGCCAGACCCAGACCCGCAACATCCAGATCGCTGCCAGGTCCGGGCAGCCAGCGTGGACACCAGGCTGCCGACCAGCCGGCCAGCGGGCATGCCAGCCAACAAACAAAAGAAGCAGCAAGCACTGGTGTGCACCAGCAGGCATGGCATGAAAGAGGGATAGAAGCAAGGATGCTTGCATGCTATGCACGCAACCAAAAAAAAAAAAAAGCCCAGTTCCAGCCAGCCAGCTAGCCAGAAAGGAGGCCGGCCGGTCGACAGGCCAGCTAGGCCAGCTAGGCCAGCCAACCAGCAAACAAGGAAACAGGCAGTAGCACATACAAGCCGAGAATGGCTCAGTGGAGCGTGGGGTAAATCAGAGGAAATGAGAGGAGAGAGCGACGGAGAGGAGAGAGGAGAGAAGAGGAGAGGAGAGGAGAGGGCAGCCACACCCCAGAACATGCAAGCGCGTGTGAGCAGGCATGCGCGTGCGCACGCTCAGAGCAGCGCGTACCTGGTCGTAGCGCAGGTCCAGGCACTGCACTTCTTTCTTGGCCAGCCGCCGCTCCTCGTCCTGCAGGCTCGCGGGGACCATCTCCAGGACAGCTGTCCCCGGCTTCAGGAACACGACGTTGTCCATCGCGTGGTCCCCCCACGGCCCTATCAGCAGGTCCGCGCGGCTCAGCCCCAGCACCTGCATGCGCCCGCCGCTCAGGCGCCAGCATTAGGGCCAGCACCAACGCTAGGGTCAGGATGAGGCTGGAAAGACCGCACGCAGATCAGTTCCAGAGCCTGCGTCTGTCGCTCGCGCCCATGGCTAGGGTTGACAGCAGGCTTGGAGGGCAGCAAAAATTAAGATTAGGGTTGAGATTAGAATTGGGGGGGGGGGGGTATTGACACGCGCAGGGAAACGGGGACCTCCTGCTTGCCTTCACTACCGGCAGGCCCCCACCAGACTGGCCCAATCAGATAAGCCCTACCCGCAGCACGCAAGTGCGCATAGCTCAGCACCGGCATCCGCACACCTGCCTCTGGCACACATTTGAGTTTCGATTAGGCTTAGGCTTCTCAGTCGGGGCAGAGGGAGTCTCTCAACGCCCTACCAGAGCCAGTGGGCCCCTAGCAGACAGGTCTGCCAGCTCACTAAGGGAGCAGATTCGCAGACGTGCTCTAGGGACACCCGCACAGGGCATGACAACCAGAGGGAGCGAGCACCTGGGTGAACATCGTGTCGGCCATGGGCCTGTGCACACAGCGAAGGCGGACGCGCTCCATGGGAGGAAGGCCGAGAGACATGCAAGGAACGGAACATCTGCAGATCCTACTGCTGTAGTGTCTCCCTCTGTGACGAAAAGCAAACAAGCTCTGAAAGGAGTGCAAAAACGAGAACAAGAGCATGCCTTGTTCTGCATAAGTTTTGAAATGGGGGAAAGAAAAGAAGCAATCGAGAAGCCAGGAGCAACAACGAGAAAGAGGAAAGAAGAAGAAGAAGAAGAAAGATAAGCGGATGAAAAAGGTCCCCCTCCTCCGGCTCACCGCACCCGCGTGGCGACGGCGGCTGACTCACACATGCGCTGCGCGCGCACGAGCGTTTGTTGACGCGCACGTTCATACCTTCACGTTGCAGAAGTCGCCACGTGGCACGTTGGCGATCTGGCAGCTCAGCCCCATGTCGGTGCACTCCTGCTCGACGTACTCCTGGATGTACGTGTAGTTGAACCAGTCCGCCTTCAGCCAGTTGGCGGCATCTCCCACGATCGCTATCCTCACGTTCGCATCCTGGTCGTTCAGGATGCTGACAGGTGGCTTCTTCCTGCTTGGCATACTCCTGCATACGCACACGCACACACGCACACACGCACACACGCACACATAAATACAAACACGCACACATTCATACAAGAGCGGTGCGTGTGGCCCAGCTAGTACATGCAAGGATTATTCACAAACAAGCATACACCCAGGCACACGGAAGCAGAAAAACACGCACGCACACATACACATGCACCAGAGACACAAGCATAACGCGAGCATACGAACACGCGAGCACGCCCCAACACACGCCCGCCCGCCCGCCTGCGCGTGCGTGCGCGCACGCGCAAGACACACATGCGACACATGAAGTCCATAATACGGCACACAACACACGCACACAAGCGCACGCGCGAGAGCGTGCAAAGAGTGTGCACCGGCAGAAGGCGTGGATGGTGCGCCGCATCTCGCGCATCGTGGGGTCGCACTCGTCCACGAACGTGTCGCGCTGCCGCGCCACCACCGCCTTCTCCATGCACTCCGGCAGCGCCGCGTCGCCCGGCTTGTACGGCTGCGCCGCGGGGCCCAGCACCGACTTGATGACAGCTGTCGCCCACGGGCTGGGCTGCGTGCGCAGCTCCCCGTCGTGGTACAGCATCACGCGCGCGGGGCCGAAGCAGCCGTGCTCGCGGCGCCAGGGCAGGAAGCCCGCGAGGAGATGCAGGAGGACGAAGCGGCCCTCGAACCCGACGGGGCTGTGGATGACAAACGTGGTGCCCGACAGGTGGGCGGCGTCGGGCGGCACGCTGGCGTACTCCAGCAGCGTGTACTGGTTGCTCGTTGTGTCCTCGGGGTCGTCGTCGTTGTCGCCCTGCAGGCGCGCAGGAGGGCAGGCGTGAGAGCGCACACACACATGCTCATGAGCCTTTCTCATGCACATAACGACAGATTGGAAAATCTGGAAAGATTGGAAAAGCTGGGCTCAACACTGGCCCTAGCTTGAGGATGAAGCTTTTGATTCATTTGCATTTAGTCTGTGGAATAGGATGGTCGGTACTGCAGTGTGGTGGATAGGACAGAACGACAGGAGGGCGGACGACCTCGCCGGCCTCTCTGGGGCGCGTGCATGCACTCACTTTTTCCGCACAAGTCAGCGAGCGAACGTGTGAACAACCGTGTGAGCAAATGAGCGGGTGGAGACACGCAAAAAACGGGAGAGACAGCGAGCCAACCATGAGGCATACGTCTGAATCATGAAGCGGCCAATAAGGGGGGAAAGAGGGGGGTAAAAAGGGGAAAGGAAGAGGGGGAAGGAGGGGGGGGGGAGGAACGGGCGGCAAAGGGGAAAAGAGAAGGGGGGTGGGGTGCGCGCACCTTGACGCAGAGGACGACGCCGTGGTTGTGGTCGCTTGGGACCTCCGCCACGTCGGCGGTGGAGCGGATGGCGGAGAAGGCCACCTGCTTCATAAACTGCTTGCTGCTGCTGTGCTCGGCCGCGTCGTACACGGGCTTGAACTCGAGGCGCGCGCCGGCGCCCACAAGGCGGCGCTTGTTGGTGACGCTGATCTTGACGGCCTTGTCGCGCTCGAACAGCGTGACGGTGCTGCTGGAGTTGCGCAGCGACATGTAGCCCAGGATGCGCTCGATGTCGTTCATGCACACAGACCTGCCCCCCCGCGCACGCGCGCAACACGAAACGCAGGGTCCCGGGTTTGAGTTTAGAGTTGAGGGTTCAGCTTTGGGGTTGAGGGCTCAGGTGTGGAGTTTGTGAGGGGGGAGTTAAGTCTCTTGAAGCAACACAAAGCCCGCGGGCGCTGGATGTTGTTCATGCACATGGATCTGCGCGCACGTTGCGGGCACGGTGGTGACGAGGATGGTGCGCGAAGGGCTTGCAGAATGAAAGGGAGAGAACGAAAAGGAAGGACGACGGAGTAAAAGACCCAAGGAGCTGCAGCAGCTTCGCGCGTGTCTTTGGCGCAGGCTTCTGGCGAACCACTGGAGATTCTTTGAGACAGCACCTATGTTGCAGAGAAGCACTGGGGCCAGGGTTGGAGAGGTGAGGCACTGGGAGAAGCCGTGGCTGCCGCGCGGAAGGAGAGGCCAGAAGCGGGCTCTGCTGCTGAGCTGGCATGAGACGAGCGTTCAGGTCTCAAAACGAGGGCTAGGAATACAGAGCAAGGGTTAGGGTTTAGGGGAAAAACAGGAGAGGAGTAAGGCGACGTACCGGGGGAAAGCCATGGCTGCCGCACAAAGCCAGGCCGGAAGCGGGGTTCTGCTACATCAGCGGGGTTGAGCTGAGTGCTAGGGCCCGAGGAAACACGAGGCTCAGGACCGAAGCATCAGGGGTAAGGGTCAGGGTTCAGGGCTTAGTCGCGGTTTTTGGTACCGGGAGAAGTCGTGGCTGCCGCGCGAGGAGAGGCCGGAGGTGGTGCCGTAGTCGAGCTTGGAGGGGTCCTCCATGAGCAGCGGGGGGAGGCCCGAGAGCTGCGTGACGAGGAAGTTCATGGTGATGTCCTCGCAGTTCTTGTGCTCGTCGACGTAGTCCAGCATCGCGGCGGGGACCGCGCACGTGTATGCGCGCAGGTAGTCGGCGTGCATGAGGAACATCTTCGTCAGCACGATGCTGTAGTCCATGCGCGGCGTCAGCACGTACACCAGCTGGCGCGTCGCGGGGTCGCGGTAGTGCGCGCGCGGGAAGAACCCGACGAGGCGGTACGGGTCGTCCTGCCAGCGCGCGAACGCGACGCGCAGCGCGCCCACGTCGACCTCGATGTCGTCGTCGCACATCAGCACGGCCTCAGTCTCGAGCGAGCGGATGGGTTTGAAGCGGTCGTTGAGGCTGTCGATGCCCGAGTACAGGATCTCGACGGGCTTCGAGGCGTTGAGGGACGCGGGGTCGAGCGGCGTGACGTGCGTGTTGCCCCACACGATGTAGATCTTGTGCACGAAGTCGAGCGCCGCGTAGCGCCGCACCATGTAGCGCATGAGGTCGAAGCGGTCGAAGCAGTTCATCACCACGCTCAGCCGGTTGCGCACCAGCCGCCCCCTGCAACCCCGCCCCGTCCCGTCCCGCCCGCCCCGCCCGCCGCGCCCCGGAAGTGGAACGCACGCACCCATTCACGTGGGCATGCACACAGCGCGCTCACGCAGGCTTTAGAAGCAGCATTCTTTTGGACGGGGTTTAAGGTGCCCCCCCTGCCACCAGAAGAGCTCATCACAATGCTCGGCCATTCTCGGGCCAGGCAGCCCCTGCACCCTGCCGAGAGAAATGCACGCACACGGACACGAGCACATGCACACACACGCACGCATGCTGCACAGGCATGCACCCATACACGCACACACACGCATACACGGACACGCACATGCGCACAAATCTCAAGCGTCAAGCACGTGCGATGCACACGCCGTCGAGCCAAGCGCCGTTTTGGCCGCTCTCCGAGCCCATTGCCAGGTAGGCAAGCCCATCCCCACCACCCGAGATAAACGCTGGAAGGCAAAGAGGCCCCCCGTTCACACTGAAAATGCAGCTGATCCATACCGAGACCTCGGTCTCCAGGGGCAACACTCACCACACCAGTTACATGCCAAGTTTGCACTCGGAAGCTATAAGTTACCGATTGTACACCAGAAGGCCCGGGGGAGGTCAGGAGAGGAGGGGGGGCTCGAGGAGAGGGGGGGCATGATGAGGTGCGAGGAGTGGGCTAGAACGAAAGATCGAGGAGTGGGGGGGGAAGAGAGAGAGCGGAGGGAAAAGGGGGGCAGGGGAAGGTGGCAAGGGGGGAGAAAAAGAAGGGACACCTGGCATAGGCCATGTAGTCGCGCTGGCACTGGGGGGTGAGCTGCGGCGGCAGCACGGGGGTGCTGTTGCCAGCGCTCTCGAGGGCCTTGCGCGCCAGCACCTTGTACACGTCGTCGTACGTGTCCCACCACAGGTGGTCAAACTGCCGCGTGGTGGGGAACTGCACACACTCGCATGCGCGCGCGCGCACCACGCACGGGTTAGAACTCTGCTGTGGGGGGAGGGAGCGGCGCACAGACAGGAAGACGGACGGGCGGCAGACAGGCAGACACAAGGTCAAGCTGCCGCGCGGTAGGTTGTGAAGGTGCGCATGCGGACGCGCGCGTGCGCGCTCGCAGGCAGGCCCGGCGGGGTAAGGGGAGTGAGCTGCGCATGCATGCAGGATAACGGGCAGGCCAACCGGAGGTTCAACTGCCACGTGTCGGGGAACTGTACACGCGCCAGCCCAGATGCGGGGGGGGGGGGGTTTGAGAGATGCGCTCATTGAGAAACTGATAGACAGACAGACGGACGGACGGACAGACAGATGGTCAAGCGCGCGCATATGTAAGCGCATTAGTGCATGCAAGCAACCCAATTGCCCCAGGCAAACTGCACACGCAAATATACCTGAACATGCGCAAGAGTGCATGCACGTGCAATACGCGTGCGCACGCATGCGCGCATGCGTGCGCGCGCGCACACACACACACTCACACACATATACATACTCACCCACGCGCACACACACCGACCACGCACCCACTTGCACAAACACACACACACGCACACTCACGCACCGCACATCTCCCCCCCCCCCCCCCCCCCCCNTGCCCGAGAAGTGCAGCACCTTCAGGTTGGGCGCGATGAACTTGGGCCACACGGGCGACACGGACACGCGCACCAGCGCGTTGTACCCGTAGTCCAGGTGGTGCTCCGCCGGCTGCCGGTACCAGTCCGCAAAGTAGGAGTTCAGAAAGCCCTGGTCGCCCACGTTGGGCGAGATCGTCGTTGCCACCTGTTGCACGCGCCCGCCCGCCGCCCGCCCACCCGCCGCCCGTCCGGCCGTCCAAGCGACCAAGGGTTCCAGGAGAGAGTCAGTGTGGTCCCCCCTCGTTGTTTACCCAGCTGCCCGTTGCCCGCCCGGACAGCCACGGGCCGGAGGGAGGGAGTCGGCGAGGGCTCTCCCGAGCGTGCACGTGCACACGCCCACACGGAGCGCAAAAAAAAATGCCACGCACGTGCAACAAGCGCCTCTCATCTAAGTACCAGCAGCCCCTCTTGTGAGCCAGTCCACCATCCTCTCAGAGCGTCAGCTGCCGAGACACAGAGTCAGCCCAAGCAGTCAGTCATCGCGTCGAGCACTTAGCGAGCGGGTCAATCAGGAGGTCGCCAGCCACTCGACCAGTCAGTCAACCAATGATCAGCGGGGCAGCGAGCGAGCGGCTGAGTGAGAACGTCAAAAGTCGTCCCGCCTGTCGGGCTGCCAGCACAATAATATGTCTTGGTCCTTCTTCCGACTCTTCCTGTCCAACAACCTCTACCAACAAGTGCACATGCCCGTGCCATCGTCCATCCATCCCCTTCTCTCTCCATACGCCCGCGCGCGCGCACGTGGGTGCGTGTGTGTGTGTGTGTGTGGGCCCGCGTGTGTGAGGGTGTGCGTGGATGTGTGTGTGTGTGTGTGTGCGGGTGCGTCTGGGTGCGTTTCTGCTTGCGTCACCACTGTCTACCTGAGGCCGCCCGTCGCTTAACCCAGCCACCCCTCCCTTCTCCTGCCTCTCCACCCACCTGTGTCCAATCCCCGGGCTCCCAATCGTTCTCAGCACCGCCGGGGCCAGCAATCGACAACCGGGAGTTTGACCTTTCCCTGCATGGCCCCTCGCTGACTCCCAGAGCTCGCAGAGAGCTTCGTGTTCCAGCAAAAGAGATAAGGAGGAGGATGAACGGGCCAGGCGCCCTTCTCGATAAAGTCACCTCCGACACCCGAAACCATTCCGAGCCAAACCCCTAACCCTAACCCAAAACCCTGCCCTACCCTGGCTCCTCTTTGATGTGCGGGGCTGCCTGCCTTGCCGTTTGGGGCTCTGGACTGAGCAGCCAGCGCAGACGCCATGGCGACCTTGCAGAGAGCATGCAAGAGTCGCGGGAGGCAATTCCTGCTTTGCCGGTGTTTCAAACGACTTGAGATGACTTCAGAGGAGGAGTGGAGAGAGTCGCACGGGTTTCTGCGACAAGGTTTGGGGCCTGCGGGCGGGGGAGCGACAGCTGGTTGAAGCACCAGGCATAGAGGGAGAGAAGAGGAGGAGCGCCCGACGTCGCTGCTGCAGACTTTTGGGCTTGCCCTCTTTCAGTTTGAGGTCTTTAGGGTGCTATAAGAATCTGATGGGGCGGGCTCTGATGGGCTTAGATGGGGGAGCAGTTCTCTAAATCGGGTGTTTCGAACAAAGGGCAAGGTCGGTAAAGCTCCAAAGCCACCGGGGAAGGGACTTGGGTTTGATGGG
>WELA01004146.1:218825-229462 GCA_009602735.1 Mesotaenium endlicherianum
GAGGGGGAGGAGGGGGGGGAGGGGGAGGGAGTGCAGACCTGTGTAGTGCCACTGTGTCCAGCTGCTGCTCAGGCCGCCTGTGCTTTGGTGCCTGCGCGCTCAGCCTCTTGCGCTCCTGCTTGGTGGGGCACCCGTGCACTACCGCTTGTCTGAGGGCCACCCCGCTGTGGGGGCAGCACGGCAGTGAGTGGAGTTCGGGGGGCTGTCGAAACAATGACAGCCACGGCTGCTCCTTCCATGGCCGCTCCTCCCTGATTCCCGTGCTTGAGATCCATTCTGCTGTATATACTCTGCGCCGCCCCTACAGTAGGTTTCCTGACTGCGTATTGTCTGCCCCTGTTCCGCACGTTCAGCCCTGATGAACGGTGCGGGTAGCCTCTGCTTCGAGCGTTGCACGCGCTGCCAGCCGCCCGTAGCTGCCAAGAGGCCTTTGCAGCCCCGCCTCCTCGCCCGCGCGGGTCAAGCACAGCGACCGGGAGGGTTCAGCTCGACGATGCCATGCCCGTGCCCGTGCCTGTGCCCGTGCCCGTCCCCGTGCCTGCGCTCGTTCTTGTGCTGACACCTGTGCTGCTGCTGCTGTTCTTGCTGCCACTGCTGCTGTTGCGTGTGGGCAGGCTGTGGACGTGCTGTGTGCATCAGCTGACAGGGGCGTGCAGCGGCGCAACCCTGGCATGCGGCACTGTGAGCACCCTGCCCTGCCCACACAAAGCTTTCCCCCCCTCCTTCCCCCACCTCTTCCCTCCCCTGCCCACTGCCTGCCTGCCTGCCAGCTCGCCTGCCCACCTGCCTGCCAGACGGCCCCGGGTGCCTGCCACCTGAGGTCCCTGGGCTGCCAGCTCTGACTTCCGGGCTTTCGTGTTACGGTGTTCAAGGGGTCACCGGCTTGAAGTGCGGGGTTGAGTGACCTGCTGGCTAGGAAGTTCTGGCCTGCGCAGCAACGGCGTGATTGGATAGCCAGGGTCACAAGGGATGGATGGCATGGGTGGGCAAGCAAGCACGGGCGTGCAGAAGTGTGCTTGCAGGATCGTTTGCTTTGCAAGAAAGGGGCCGGGGGAGGGGGGGGACGCCTTGCTGGCCCGCTGCGTCGCTGACATGTGGTGGGCTCTGTTGATGTTCGTGGCTGGGCTGGAAAGGGCCCGTGTCTCAAGTTGCGGGTTCTCAGTATATCAGTGGGTGTTTCCTCTAGTATGTTGATGGGTCATATTTTGTACATTTGGGAAGTGAGGACCAGGGCTTGGCTCAGATGCTGCCATCTCACATCTGTTTGAAGTCAGGACCCGGGCCCCACGGCCCCCGTCCTTTGATATCACCCTTGCTTTGATCTAGTGGCTGGATACAGGTGCTGCTTCCTCTTCTTTGTGCTTACTGTCTTTCTGCTTAATTCATATGACAAAGAGCAAAGGAGAGCATACCCTCGGACTGCCCTTACAGAACAAAACGAGAGGCCTGCTCTTGCTGCTGCTGCACTTGCTGCCCCTGCCGTGTGCCACGACCTCTGCCACCGCTGCCACTGCCGCCGCTCTTGCTCCTGGTGCCGTGCCACCTGACACGCGCTGCGGCCTCTGCCCGGGTGTGCGTGCCTGCGTGCGTTGATGCGTGTGCCCGTGCGCACATGTGCAGTTCCCGGCGGGCGCGGCGGTACTGCTGGAGAAGAAGTCGCGCCGCATGGAGCTCGCGCTCTACTGCGCGTCGCGCGCCATCGAGAGCTTCGCCCTCTGCGCGCGTGCCTGGGGCTGGCGCCTCCCGGCGCCGCTCGCGCTGCGCGGCGCGCGCGCGCCCCGCGCAGACGTGCTCGCCTTCGGCGCCGCCACCGCCGTCATCATGCACTGTTACGCGAACGAGCGCGACGTCTTCCGCTCCAAGTACCTCAACGTGCTTGACTGGGTGTTTGGCTGCCCCCCCCTGCGCGCCCTGCAGCAGGCGCAGGGGGGCCTGGGAGGCTACCCCTATTACACCGATTCCCACCTTTCCGCCTTCACCCCCGTGCTCGCTCCTGCGCCTGCTCCGTCTGCGCCCGCTCCACCTTCCCATGTGGGGGGGACAAGTGCGCACGCTCTTTCCCCCACAGGGCCAGGGCTGGTGCTGGGGCGACAGCAGCAGCAGCAGCTTCAGCAGGAGCCTCTGCTACAGGGACGGAGGAGGCAGCAGGCAACTGCTCGTGAAGGAGGAGGTCTACATGGCTGCAGCCCTGCTGCTGCTGCTTCTGCTGCTGGCCGGCCTGCTGGCATTGCCCACACGCCCACCAGTCGTGCTCCTGCTCCTCCTGCTCCTCCTGCTCCTCATGACCGTCACGCCGATATGCGGGCTGGACCTTCCGCCGCCAATACTGCCGCCGCTGCTGCTGCTGCTGGTGCTGGTGGCGCTGGAGCTGATGCAGGAGCTGGAGGTGGGCCTGAGGCTAGGGCAGGAGCTGCCCACCGCGTGGGCGATGACGCAGGGCTGACCGACAGTCCAGTGCAGGGCCTGGTGCACGCCCACCCCAGGCCGTTTGAGCCGGGGGCGCCGAGCAACAGCAGCAGCCTCCTGTTGACGACAGACTCGGCCTTGGCCTATGGGAGGGGGCTTGCCAGGGAGCCAAGACGGTCATCGCTGGACGGCGGCCGCCCGTCGTTTGCCGCCATGGCGGAGGCGGTAGCAGCGCTTACGCCCCTGTGGCCATCCAGCGAGGGCCTCTCAGATTGACATGTGCGCAGCTCCGAGGCTCGGGGGAAGCTCGGGCAAGGCTCGGAAAGCTGAGGGTATCAGGAATGTCCCATCGGCACTGGGGGTCGGAGGTCACCTTGCCAGGTGTACCCCAATCACCAAAACTTTCCAAGCTTTGGAAAGCTTCCAAACAGAAAAGTCCGCAACGGTCTCCTGCGTCTCTGTAGTCACAGCCTTTGCGGCCAGAGTAGCGAGAGGAGCTCCCGCGGTCAAATGGTCACTTTAGCTCAGCGCCTCCAAGTCCGGCATGACATCATGTTTGCTAAATGGTGTAGCTTGCACTACGAAGTATTTTCTGCATGCGATGCCATCCCTGTTTTGGATCTGCTCTGCGCCGTTCTTTCCTCTTCATTGGCATTAAGTCGCAGTAGTGTTGGCTCAACTTTGGCTGCATAGGTCCCACAGGCCCTCCGAGCTGGTCGTGTGATACAGCATGGCCAGATTTTATTAGCGGCATGCATCCAGGTACAGGTAAAATTTTCTATTTCTGCTAGAAGCTGTAGCGGGGGGCTAGGACCACGACCACGATTGTATATATGTAGGTCATTTTTAAAGCAGGTTTCAGTATCCATATTATCTCGGCTTCAATTCATTGCCAGCCTGGTGCTCAAGACATTACGGCATGCACATTGAGGCGCGTGGTAGGCCCCCTGGTCACAAGAATCAGATGGAGACAAGTGTGACCACACAGATAGCTTGCGTGATATATGCATGATATGGGAGTTGATCACTCCTTGGCCAGCCACATTGCATGGCTAACTGGCAGGCACATGCAATTTGAAAACATCCGTCGCACGACCCGCATGCATGTATACCTCCCAATTAGGTTTGCACAACATCCTTCAAGCAGACAAAGACTAGCTTTGTCATCGGTCTAGTGATGCATCAGCAGCCTAGAAGAAGCTGAAGCATATTCACAAAAAGCTGCCCTTATTAATATTGTTTAGAGCGCACAATACACCGGGAGCTAGAGAATCTTGCACACAACTTCCAAGAGGCTGCACCTAACTGGTATAATCAGATGCATAGACATATACTGCGTAACAAACGCTCCTTCCTCCCCACCACCTTGGACAGTATTCAAGCCTGGACAATTTTAACTACTTGATACTCGGCTTGAGCACATTATGCAGAACAACTACTCTACAACTGTACAAACTGACTACACACTTGCCAGATATAATAGACCCATAATCACTATATTGTGCTCTATGATGCCTTGAAACGTCTTTCTCTATTTATAGACGCTGCTAGCAGACCCAGACCTCAAGTTGCGTGACTACGTATCTGCCCACTGCTTTACACTCTGCGCTGCCAAAGAGAAACATGTTGCACGAATAAGAGGTACTACACCTCGACTTGCCAGAAGAATACGAGAGATCGAGCCACCTGGCCAAGAAGGCCCGCGCACCTAAGCAGCGTGCAAGATGTGGTGCGGTTGAAGAGCGCCAGCTGTCAGGCTAATCGCGAGCTTGGCCTCCTGCTCAAACGTAAGCGAGGGCAAGTAAGAAACGAGCAAAGGGGCTTGGTCAGGCTCACGCACGCGACACACAAACCTGCTAGGGTTCTACATTAGGTGAAACAGAACAGAATGCTGCTCCAGGAGTGAACATGCTAGCGGAAGGACACCCACAACAATTTCTCCAGGTTAACCCTCTGCTTCACACGCCTCGTGCACATTCCGGCAGTCACCACAAAGCACAGACAGGGGGCCAGCCCACAGGGGGGGGCTCTTACGGCTCCTTCCTCCTTTGGGGAGAACAGAGAGAGTGGCGTGGAAGCCATCTGCCAGGTGTCATTCAACGCGCATACGGTGCCATGCAGACCCCTTTGCTACCTTTCCCCTTTCCTTTCAAGAGATAAGTCAAGAGATCGGGGGTGGGCATGAGCTGAACCAGCAATAATCACCTCGCCTGGGGCGTTGAGGAGGAGAGCGAGGCCATCCTGGGGGTGGGCGACAGCGCCCGGCGGATGCCGGGGCTGCTGCTTCCGGGGCTGCCGCCGCTGCTGGGGCTGGGGTTGCCGCTGTCTTTGAGGGCGGCCAGCTCCTTGTTGATGCCGCCGATCTCACGCCGCGCCTTCTTCACTTCTGACTGCTTCAGCTTCTCCAGAAGCTCCAGTTTCTTCGTCAGCGCCTGCTCTCGCACAGGCACACACGCACGCGTATGTGCGCGCACGCGCCCCCCCCCAGCCCACCACAAGCACACCACATGAAGAGTCAGTAGAGGGTGTATATTAAAAATAAGAGTGAGGGGTGGGGGGGACTTGGGTGCGCCCCGTGTGTAGGGGGGTTGGGGGGCGGGAGGGGGTGGGGGGGGGGATAGCACAGCAATCAGGGGCTGCTGTTGGCTTGAGTGATGCCCAGCAGCTTTGCACACAAAAACACAGCATCCTCAGCCCAAAGGGCTTCCCGAAGCGAGGGCACGGCACAGATGAACAAGAAATCAGAGCGCAGGAGGGAAGCAGAGTGTGCGCTGCACACACAGACACAACAGGGCCGCGGTCTCCAGTGGACCACCCGTCATAGTCGTGGAAGCCTTCACACCCAGTTCAAACACGGGCGCTCCGGCTCAAAGGACACTGGGAGCAAGAGGGTTGACGGGAGAGGAGGGGCCGGAGGAGGGAGAGGAGGGGAGCTGAGCGAAAGGAGGGGGCCAATGGTGGGGGCGTGGAGGGGCCCTGGCGTGGCAGAAGGAGGGGCCCCAGCGAACTGGGGGGGGGGAGGGAGGGGGTGGTGGAATTCTGCACCTCAATGCAGCTGTCCTTGTCATGGAGGCTGTGGTCCTTGTCGTGCACGAGCTTGCTGAGCCTGACGAGCTCCCTCTGCAGCGCATCGTGCACGACGCCCGACACCACGTCGTCGCCCATGCCCGCGCCTGCTCCCTCGGGGTCGTGGTGATCCCCCGCCCCCGCTCCCGTCCCCGCGCCGTTGCCGTTGCTGCTGCTGTTCTCGGCCGCCTCGCCAAAGTCGTCCAGGCGGGCGCTGCCGGGGCGATCGCCGTTCTCGGAGCCGCCGGTCGGCGAGATGGTGGGCGGCGACACGGGCGTCGCGGCCCCCCGGGAGCTCCCCGCCACGTGGCGCCAGTTGACGTCGCGGAAGCTGGGGCTCGCCTTCAGCACCTCCTCAAGCACCTTCATTCTCAGTTGGGCGCGCTCCTGCGAGCCACGACGCGCACAAACGCACATGTGTGCGCAGTTAGTCGAGCGAGGGGTATGCATGCATGAGTGGACTCACAGAGTCCTGCCCCGTGTGAGCACAACAAGCACATGCTTGGGTGCACATACAGCCAGAAGTGATGCCAGAAAATCCTACAGGAAATCGGAAGAGAACGTGCACACAGCCACAGATGTGCAACCGGACTCGCAATGAACACGTGAACCGTGCTTATGGGTGAGCACGCGATGGTGGCACCACATGACATACAAGCTGGCAACACGGCAGAGCAAAGCGTGTGAGAGCGAGACAAGTCTTAGCACCACTCCACACGTTCCACGATGAGTGACTGCCAGATGGCATGGCGTAGAGGGCATAGGAAGATAGGCACCTTCATGGAGGCTTCGTACTTGGAGGCGCTCACGGCCTTCTCCAGCTTCTCCTTCAGCTCGTTGGCCTGGGCCTGCATTGAAGGAGACACACAAATACACACACACACACACACACACCACAAGCACCCCACCCACCCACCCACCCTCCATCCACCCCCACACACATTCACGCACACACAGGCACACACACACACACACACACACACGTCCGCAAGCGCACACAAACAAACACAGAGTAAGAGACTGAGACTCAAATATGCGCCTGCAACAACCGAACACAGGGCCATGGCGCGTCGCTGGGCAAGGGCGTCAAGAATAGCTGCTGTTTCTGCTGCAGAAAGGAGCGACTAGAGCAGGGGCATCTGAACAACAGCTACGCGGCGCTGCCTAGACAGCAAGCACACAGACAGGGGCGCCTTCCTCCAACACGCCGTGCTCCCTTGATCGGGCGTTGAGCCACAGCAGACGACGATTAATTGGCGGCGAGAGCAACCGGGGGCCACTGCAGATAGAAGTGGGGGTTGGGACTGGAGGCGCGGGTAGAGTTCAGGGTGAGGGTAAGGGTGGGGGTGGGGGTGGGAGTGCAGGTGCAGGTGCAGGTGCAGGTGCAGGTGCAGGTGAGGGTAGAAGTGGGGTGGGGGTGGGAGGGTGGGGGGGGGGAACATACCAGCATGACTTTGCGCTCCTCGAGGTACTGGCGCACGGGGATGACCTTGTCGGTATCGTCCTTCCAATCGTTGGCCACCACCACGGCCACACGGTTGGCCGCCACCTTGGCTCGCCCCAGCTCCTCCTGCAGCGTCTTCTGCGACGACTGCACTCCAGCAAGCGAGCGGGCCAGCCAGCGAGTGAGCAAGGGAGGGAGGGAGAGAAGGAGGGAGAGAAGGAGGGATAAAGAGAGGAGGGAAAGACGGGGGAAAGGAGGGGTGGAGGGAGGGGTGGAGGAAAGGAGGGAGGAAGGAAAGCAGGGGAGAGCAAGCAAGCGAGGGAGGGAGGGACAGACGGGTGGAAGGAGGGGGGGATGAAAAGGCAGAGAGGGAGGAGGGACAGGTGGGAAGGGTCCAGATGAGGAAATAATGTCCGGCCAGGAGAACAAGTGCAGACGATGCAACGACAGACACATTGACCTGTGCAGACGCATACACAGAGGTGTGAGCAGTAGTAGAACTTCAGGACTGACTGGATGACAATATTGGTCACCAAGGGCAAGCACGCAACAGTGGGGTGGTTTTTACATACACTACCCACCACCCAAAAAGAGCGGAGCGTGCGCACAGTGGAGGGCAGGGGACACATTTATTGTTATTTTATATCTTAAGCGAGAGGATGACTATTAGCGCATGAAGCACAAGTACCGTTGGTACAGGTATGAGCACACGTGCGCATGCACACACGCACGCACAAGGAGACCAAAAACACACATATATAGAAAGAGAAGGAGCGCAAGAGAAAGAGAGGCTGGTAGTGCTGCTGCTGCTGGTGGCGGAGGTGTACCGCTGCCTCCGCAGCGGGTGCTTACGTGAAGCTCCTGCACTTGGCGCTGGTAGTCCTTGACAAGGCTGGCGGCTGTGCCCGCGCTCGTAAGCTGCTCCTCCAGCCCCGTTACCTGCTGGTCCAGCTTCTTCACCTCCTCCACCTTCGTCTTGTACATCTTGTCCAGCGTGCGGTTCTCCTCCTGCTCAGAGAGAGAGAGAGAGAGAGAGAGAGAGAGAGAGAGAGAGACCCCTGTTAGTGCTGCGCAGGCATGAAAGTTCCGCAGCATTACACAACATACACCTGCGGCCTCCCAAGGGTTCAGCGCATCTCCCACAGACCTGCGCCTGCCTTAAACGGGCCTTCTCTTGCCCGCCAGAGAGCGCACGTGCATGCATGCAGATGCTGCTGAAACGGACTGGCTGCGGCAGCAGCTGCCACATTGGGTACGCCGATGGCATAGGTAACTGCAAGCAGACATGTATATGCAACGATGCGCACACACCAATGTACGCATGCTCTCACACATGCTCGCAAACACGCGCATGCGTATGCGCGTCCACAAAGCCACAGGCAGATGCAGGCGCACAAACGCAAGCACGGATGCGCAGGCAGGAACTTGCACACACGCGCGCACATGCGCACGCACAAACGCACTCTTATGCGTGCACAATCGCAGCCTCACACGCACAAACGAGCAAATGGATGTGCGTACGCTCGCACACAGACGAGCGCACACTCTCACGCACGCACGCACGCACGTGCGCACAACCACATGCACGCACGCGCGCTTGCTCGCACACAGACACAAGCACGCACGCACCCACGCACCTGGAGCAGCTCCATCTGCTTGAGGAGCTCCTTGTTCTTGTTGAGCAGGTCGTCCACCTGCGCCGCCTTGGCCTCCGCCATGGCCACCGTGCGCTCCGCCTCCACCAGCGCCGCCTCCTTAGTGCGCATCAGCCGCTCCTGCGCCTTGTTGTCCTCCGTCAGCTTCGACACCTGTCGCACCAGCAGCCAAGTGGAGGGCACATATCGTTCAGGGTAGCCCAAAGGGAGCTTGAATGGAGGAGGTCACATGTGCGAGCTGAGGGAGCGCAGGGAGTGCTTATGGGGGCAGAGGGAAAGTCACGCAAGCAAAGCAGGCGAGCATAATCGAGTCCGCACGGGGACGGACCCGCACGAGCTCGAATGAACGACACAACCCGAGACATCTGTGTGCGTGAGCAGCTCCGTTGTGTTTGCAAGAGGGCTCCTGCGGCCACGGGCAGGCATCTGAGGGAGCGCGCAACTGACTGCCCCCTGCTGGGGGGGCAGGCGCGAGCGCAGCAGCGAAAGCAGGGTGCGCGCATGCAAACACCCCGCAGGTCGGTGCGCCCAAACTTTGGGACTGGAGCCTACCTTGACCCAAAGACCGGAAGCAGAAGATGGGGAAGGACGGGAAAGGAGGAGGAGGATAAGAAGAAAGGGAGAGACAGATGGTCTCCCACAAAAAAGGCCCAGGCTTGCCCAGTGTGGAGGTACCTACAAGCGAACGCACGCACCAACTCTCACACTCACACACCTTCCCAAGCAAGGAAGCCGAACTCCTCATATTCCACAGCACGCTCTCTGCTGGCCCACCCTCTCCGTTGGCTCCGCCCACATACACGTAAGAACACATCTTTATCCGTAAGGACTTAGTCAAGCGGCTATGGCTGCCTACTGTCACCCAAGGTATAAGAAAAAATATTTCGCTTGTATGCTCCATAACCTCCCTTCCTCCCTCCCACCCTCTTTTGTATAAATGCTCCAAACGCAAAAGCAAAACCCTGGGCCTGGGCTCTCCTCTAATTCTTCTGATGCATGCCCCCCCCCCCCCCAGGGGCGGGCCTCACCCAACAAAACTCTGCGCAGTCTCAGTCCCTTCAACACCCGCCCGTCTTTCCCTCCATCAGCTGCCAGGCGGGCCCGAACCAGCTGGCTCAGACTAACTGGCCCTGAGGAACAGGATCCACTCGAGAAGACAAGTCACAAACACAAGAGAAAAACAAATCACGCAAACACGTTCGTGCAATTCAGACAGATGCAGGAGTGGCTTCCCCAGGAGGGGCCGACGGGACCCTCAAATGGTAGGGCAAGGTACTCCCAGGGTGGGGATGGGGGGAGGGGGACGGAGGGGAAGAAGGGAAAGAGAGACGAGGAGGTGGACAGGGGAAAGAGGAGGGTGGAGGAGGGAGGAGGGAGAAGGGAGGAGGGAGGAGGGGGGCCTGGTGTGCTCACGTCCTTCTGCGCCAGCCGCAGCTTCGACTCGACGGGCGCGAGGATCATCTCGGCCGAGATGGCGGGCGTGTCCTTGAAGTTGCTCTGGAAGCGGCGCGCGATGGCCTCCGCCGCCGCCTGCGCCGACAGCGCTGCGCGCCGCTGCTCGTCCACCTTCTTCACCTCCAGCACCTGCGCGGCCGCACGCGCCGGCCCACCAGGCGCGCACGCACGAGAGCCCGAGGGGGGCGGCAGACGGGGGCACGATCGCTTTCAGACGCTCGCGTGCGCGTGCATGGTCCGCATGCTTGTGCATGCGTGTGTACGTCTGTGCATGTATGTGTGCAAGGGTTCTCAGATGCCTACATGCGTGCCTACGTGCGTGCGTGCAACATGCGGGCGGGCATTCGTCTGCATGTGCGCGCGTATGTCTCGGTGTATGCGCGCGCGTGTGTGTGTCAGTGTGCAGGCTCACACGCATACTGCGGCATGCACGGGCACGGGCACACGCGTGTGCCCAGACATGTACACATGTAGGTACAGAGTAGCCTGCGTGATTGCGTGCCCGCCTGCCTGTGTGTAAGGAGGAAATTGGGCTGGGAGGAGAAATAACACACGGCAGCGTTGCTAATCCCCCCCCCCTCTCCCCCTCTACCCCCCTGACACACCCCCAC
>WELA01004146.1:278230-297404 GCA_009602735.1 Mesotaenium endlicherianum
CCCCCCCTCCCCCCGGCCCCCGGCGCCCCGCCCTCCTTCCCCCCCTCTTTGGTGCGCGTGCAGGGACACCCTGTTTTCGCAGACCCCAAACCCCGAACGCTTAAAAGCTGACGTGAATGCTCCTGCAGGTAGAGCTGGCGTCGCTGGAGTACAAGAAGTCGCGCCTGGTGCGCGCGCGCGGGGAGGGCGGGGAGCGCGCCGGGTTCGGGTTTGGCGGGGAGCAGCAGGTGGTCAGCGCGCGCGGCCGCGGGGGCGGGGAGGGGCGCGGCTTTTTGTCGGGCGCGGGCGAGAGCGAGCTGCAGCTCCAGCGCCGCAGGTGAGAATCAGGGTTAGGGTTAGGTTTATGTCAACGGTTAGGATTTATTGTGTTACGATTTCTCCTCGCCCCCTTCCATTGTTCTGTAGTAGAAATGTGGGGGCCGTTTGACGATCGACTGGCAGTGCCTTTGGCCGTCATGAAGAGGTCACGCTGAAGTGATAGGAACCTCAATGTTGATGGATGCATGGTCCACTTGAAGAATAGCCCAAGTACGGGAACGGCATCGCGCGCATCTCGTGTTAGTAGTTGCTGTGCTGTGGTCTAGTTGCCGTCCAATGATTCTGAGGCTGTGATTGACATCGTGGGGGCTATAGTGTGTTACTACAACACACGAGTGCCGAGGTTGGAAGAGGGCATGCATGAGGAGGTATTTTCAGCGATGAACGTTGCCGCCGCACCGCCTCCTCAAGACACCTGGGGACCGGCATGTGGCTCCTGGCGTGCGGTTCCCCGCGTTGTACAGGATTGCGGAGAAGCGGGACAAGCTGAAGGCCCAGCTGGCGGAGGTGCGTCGCACGCGTGCCCTGCACCGCTCGGCCAGGAGGCGCCGCACGGAGACGCCTGGCGGCCCGCCAGGTGGTCTCCCCGTGGTTGCTGTTGTGGGCTACACCAACGCTGTGAGGCCAGCTCACCCCCCCCTCCAGCTGTTTGCATGCTCCTGGTTGAAACATTCTTCCAGCTGTCACGCTCTTAGTATTGCGTCCCAGCTTGCTTATAGCGATGCATCGTTCCTACCGCCCCCTTGGGAAAGTGGACTTCCTTGCGTGTGCACGTGTGTGTGTCTGGCGTTTGTGTGTGTGTGTGTCTGTGTGTGCGTGCGCGTGTGTGTACATGCTTGTGACTGTGTGTCTCGCTTTCGTGCACACCTGAACACCAAGGTGTATTGGATGTGTTTGAGCGCCACCTGCAGCCAGAGTGGCTCACGTGCCCACCTCTCTTCTGCAGGGCAAGTCGTCGCTGGTGGCAGCGCTCTCCAACCGCCACCTGTACGCTGACGACAGGTAACGGCCCAAACGCACGAGTGACCCACTATGAGCCGCGCGCAAACCAACCCGGGCGCCCTCGTCGATTACCCCCTTGTCATTTCCAATATGAGTACGTCTCCCTCTTAGCTGGCGCTCTTATCTCAGCCCCTATGTTCCTAATGCTCCCACGCGCTCCTACGCTCCTCCGCTTCGCAAGGTCCAAAGTCCTCCAAGGAAGCCATTGGATGCTCTTGTACTACTTAGCAGCGTCAGGAACGGGGCTGGGAAGGGACTTGCTCAGCATCGACCAAGCCAATGAAGTGGGGTCTGAAGATCATTCTATGTTCTGGACATAGTGGGCTACATGCTACTGTTACATATGATAATACTTACATTCTATAAGGTGCTCGCCAGCAGGGCCCAGGAGGTGCCCGCCCGGTGCCCGCCCGGTGCCATGCGGGACTTGCTCCTTCCGCTCCCTCCTTGCCACCTGGCAACCCCACCTACCCTCCATCACCTTTCCAACCCGGCCAGGAAAGGGGGCGGGCAAAAGAACCCAACGGGAAATGACTGCTTGCGATTGATGCTGCCCCCGACCTGACCGGGCCAGTATACTGGGGCCAGCAGCCTCTCTGGCAGCCTGCAGGCCCCCTTGTCTGACCACACACCCCTCTAGCTGCCTGCCTGCAGCTTCACAAGCAGCGTGTCAGCCCCGGCGAAGCAGACGTAGCGAGTGTTTCTCTCGAGGCCGATAACATTCCGTGAGAGTTTGTGGAGCTGCAAGACTGGCAGCAGGACACTTGTAGAGAGAGGGACGTGAGCACGGGCGGGCACGCGTGCGCGCGCGCACACACACACACACACACACATGGTTGTACGTGTAGAAAAACGGATCAACGGAAGCAGGTAGATGCACAGACCTATAGACAGATAGGCCTTGTAAACACTGGCTCAGTCTTAATCGACTGACGCATCTAATAGTCCCGACGGGCGCATTCGAGGAGCAGCAGGAGCTGCCAGGAGGTGCCACAGATCTGCACAGTGCCTCTCCTGCGATACCAGAACGGGTGGAGTCCCTCTCCTACAGCGCCTCTGCATGTGCGTGTGCCCCTGTGTGTGTGTGTGCGTGTGTGCGTGTGCGTGCGCGTGTGTATGTGTGTGTGAACGGGGTTTAGGCTATTTGCAACGCTGGATCCGCGCATGGCGGCAATCGTGCTCCCTTCTGGGTCAGCTCCTTTACCCTCCCACCCCCCCTCCACCTTTCTCTCCCCCTCAGCCATGGAGTTTATCCCTCTCCTCCCCTCCCTCCACCTCCATGACCAGCTTGCGGAGAGTCACTCACGAGCACACGGGGGTACGCATACCCCGTGCACACTGACAGGCAGGCGTGTTTGGTGGGCATGTGGGCATGTGTGTGGACTAAGTTTATGTGGGAGTAAATGTTACTGGTGGTGAATGTTTCTCTCTCTCTCTCTCTCTCTCTCTCTCTCTCTCTCTCTCTCTCTCTCTCTCTGTGTCTGCGTGTGTGTGTGTGCAGACGTGCACGCGCCCGCATGCGTGTGGGCATGGCCACACATGATTAAGATAGGAAGTGCTCACACGTTCATAGACCATAAAATTTACTCACTGTCCTGAGCGTTGTGTGTCTGTGTATGTGTACATGGATCCGCACATAAGATGCAAGAGGTATAAATGCACACAAATTTCTATATAGTGCAGGTGTATGTACACGTATATATGAGTATGCACACATATGTGTGTTTTTGCGCGTATATGTGTGTGTGCGTGTGTGTGCGTATGTGAGCGTGTGTGCGCTTGCACCAATGCATAAACGTGTCGTCAGAATCGAATCCTCTGCGACGCCAAGGTAAGAAACGTGGGCCAGTGACACTGGCCAAAAAGGGCCCCAGCACCGCGCCGTGGCTCGTGGGCAATGGGATAAATCCCTACACGCGCAAGGGATGAATCTCATCCGCATAATGTTGGCCAAGGGCAAGCGCTGCGCCGCACGCGCGGCGGTGCACGCGGGCGAGGACGGTTGACCTGGTACTGATTGGCTGAGACATGTCACCTTGCGGTGGTTGACACGTGTGCTGCAATGACACATGTGCGGCGACGTCACATGTGCCGTTGTGCTCACATGTGCCGTGATGCTCACATGTGCGGGGGAGGGCAGGCAGAAGGCGCTGCTGAGCGACACCGTCGGCTTCATCTCCGACCTGCCCACAGAGGTGAGCCTCCCGCGCGCCACCTGTCGCTCTCAGAGCCACACTTGCAAGCTCATCCTTTTAGCCTGGTGGGGGCCGGGGCGGGGGCGAGGTGAGAGAGGAGAGGGTGAGGGCGTGAGTTATTGCAGCAGACGCAAGGGTGGCATATCTCGCACGGTGGGTGTGTCCTCTGCATGCGAGCGTGTGTGTTGTTGGTGCAGCTTGACATATCTTCTTTCTGGACAATTGTATCGCGGGAGCTCGTGTACATGTCTACGCATGGATGCGAGCGTGTGTATGAGTGTGTGAGCATGCAAATAAGTTTTACGTACTCATACACATACAATAATATACATGTGTCTACATATGTGGAGGCAACTACGTGCATGTAGACGTCCATGTCCAGGTATACAGATACCTCTTTGTAGAAGTGTTCACATCGTGTAACACCATGTGAATGTATATCTATTTACATATGTATATGTATATGTATACATATATGTATGTACATCTGTAGATACATATATACATACATATACACATTTATGTATATTTGCTTATATTTATTCATGCATCTATAGATGAAGGACAGCATTTTTTTCAAGTACAGGGCTGCCGCAACAGCTCAGTACCCAAGTTGCTCTCGTTGTCTAAGTCAATGTGCGCGAGGTTCATCAGCTTGGATGTACCTACGGACTTCTTCTGAGGCAAATTCTTTGCAACTCTTACCAGTTGTGTGTGGGGAAATTCTGCTGTGCTGGCTTCCTGTGGTGCTGCCAGCTGGTGGAGGCCTTCCATGCGACGCTGGAGGAAGTCGTCGAGGCTGACCTCCTGCTTGTACGCCCCCTCTTGCCGACACCTGGCACTCACTCTCTCACTCAAAACTGCATCTGCATGCACGAGCGCGCATACGCGCACCCGCACAGACGCACACACACGCACACGTGTGCACAGACGTGAGCAGACGTGCACACATATGCACACCTGCATATACACGCACACACGAGCACACATACATACGCACGCACACACATGCATGCGTGCACACACAAACGCACACACACACACACACAACCACACACACAAACACACACACGCACACACACACGAAGACACACACGCGCATGCGCACGCACGCAAAGAGAGGGAGGGAGAGGGAGGACAGGTCACAGGGGCCCACAAGGCATATCTGTGATTCACTTTGATGACGACGGTGTGCAAGTGGCCCAATTGAGAAGGACCAAATAGGCTGATGGAAGGGGACATCACAAACCTTCCTTTGAGTTGCGTCTTTGTAAGAAACGCAGCTGCTCTTGAAGGTTTTCCCACTCCAGTTTGTTTTTTTACAAAAGGGGCATGCACGTCGCAGCGCCGGCCAACTCTCTCTCCCCCTCCCTTCATGCAAACGTGCGGGCGGGCGGGCGGGCGGGCTGGCAGCACGTGGTGGACGGCAGCGCGGGCGACGTGCAGGAGCAGCGCGAGGCCGTGCTCAAAGTGCTGCGCCACATGGGTATCCCCCCCGCGCGCCTGGCCGCCACGCTCGTGGAGGCCTGGAACAAGGTGCTTCCCCACCACCCCCCGCCCCTTCCCCCGCCNTGTGAGCGTCTCTGAATTCTTCAGAGGAGGTATCTCAAAACGTCCCCTCTTCATCTTGTTGAACCATTCCTCGGCAAGCGGCAAGAGTCGTGTCGCATTTCTTTTCCTCTGGGCTAGGCTCTGTGTGCCGGCAACTGAGGTGTCTCCAGGAAGGACCAACAAGGGCACACCTCCAGCTCCCTCCCACGCCCTCCCTCCCGCTTTCCCGCCCCGACGATGACCGCAGAATGGCCCCTCGCCTTCTGTGTGCCGACGAGCGCAGGCGTATCGAGATTACACTATAAATAATATACACGTCTATGTACACATGGACACACATACACACATGAATATATGTATCTCTCTCTCTATATACATACATATATATGCTTGCCCTTGTGGCCACAGGTGGACCTCTGGCAGAAGGCGGGCCCCAGGTCTCCAGACGCGCCGCCCAAGGGGCCGCAGGAAATCCAAGCGCAGTCGCGCCGTGTGCCGCACCACGGCCCCCTTCCCCCGCGTCATACCGAGCTCCTGCCGAGTTTCTTCGGCAGCCTGCAGGACGAGGCCGACGCGAGAACGGAGCTAAGTGCGGAGCGCTTTGAGCCCGAGCGGTGGAGCGGGGGCGAGAACATCTTGGACACATGCGAGACGGACGGGGACGGGGACGTGGACGGGAACAAGGACGGGGACAGGGAGGCTGCGGGGGAGACTGGGGGTGTCGGCGAGATTGCAAACGTGGCGGCGTCGGGCGGCACGTCGGCTGAGCTGCACAGCGGCGGCGGCGGTGGAGGAGGAGGAGGTGACAGTGACGGGGGTGGGGACGGGGGCTGGGACAAAGACGGGGACGGCGAGGGAGAGGGAGACGAAGATGGAGATGGAGACGAGCTTGAGGCAAGCCTGGGGGTGCCTGCCGACCGTTTCTTTGCCACCGCAGGCGAGGGCGTGGAAGAGGCGCTGAGGAGCCCGGGCCTGAATGACTACGCGGGAGGAAGGGCGGGTGCTTTCGGGAACGTGAAGAATGGGGCCCCAGCAATGGGGGCCTATGAGGGCGTAGAGGACTGGGAGCACAACGGGGAAGAGAATAGCGCGCGCGGGGCGCTCAAGTCGCCATCAGAGCGTTTTGGAGACGACGAGGTGGGCTCTGCGGTTGCCAGTGGGAACATGGAGGAGGAACCGGAGCCGGAGTTGGAGCCGGAGACGGCGCAAGCGACAGGAACGGAGTCGAGGACAGACCTGGAGTTGGAGACAGAGCCGGAGACGGGGACGGAGCCAGGGCCGGAGCCGGACATAAGGATAGTGATTAGGGACGGGAAGATTGTGGCGGAGGAGGTGCCGAGGCCGGCGGCTGCTCGGCGGCGGACCTCCTTTGGGGAGGAGGGAGAGGAGATGTACAGCCAGACATACCGGGCGGCGGACATGAACGCGAGCGACTGGGCGCTCCTAGAGGAGGTCCCGCGCATCGCCACGTCAGCGCTCACTGGCGAGGGGCTCTCGGAGCTGCTGCATCTGATCGACGAGTTCCTCGCCGCCGCCCAGGAGCGGCGCGGCGCCAGGTAGGCAGGTGGTGCCAGGTGGCGGTGGCTGGCCTCGCACGTGGGAAGGAAGGCCACACACGTGGAAGGATTCTGGGGAAGATGGGCGATTGGGGCAGCATCTGGCCTACCTTGTAGTGGCCCTTGTCATTACCGGGGGGCTGTTGTGGCTGGGGCTGTTGTGGCTGTCGGCAGCAGGTGTGGTTTGCTCTCAGCTGCGCTTGAGCAATTTCAAGGTGTTGGGTTAAGGGAGCAGAAGTGCATCAGGGGTCTGTTAGTGAAGTGAGATCAAGTGATAAGATTTACAGTATCCCGTACTGAATGCGGGGTACATGTGGTGTATTTGTGACTTCTGCATGTACGGCGCAATGGTGACCCACACAAAGTTACAATTTGTACGTATAGGTCCGCTTCTTGTGGGGTCTTGATGGTGGTCTTTTGTTTGCCGCACAATCAAATTTTTACATTTCACTGTTCACTCATACAATTTGGTAAAGCATTTCGTGGGAGCAGACACGCGCGTGCATTAAGAGCACATGCCATTTGATTGTCTTTGCTGTTCGAAGAATGCCTTGTTAATTACTCTGTGTCTCCGAAGATGCCTAGATTACATCAACAGCAATACGTAAGATTGTTAAATACGTATTATCCAGGCACATTGCCCCCACAAATCATGTTACGAGGTCACCTGGTGCTAGCTCTCTGCTATTGCTCCGGAACCTCTGATGCAATTTTCCAATGTTAGCACAAGACTTTACATCCCCCCCCCCCCCGGTAGATCGTGGGAGTGGGCTGACTGATGTAAGTGGAGAGTTGTGTGGAGAATCATATTTCAGGATCGTTGACAGATGAATTAGTGGTGTCCAGATGGAAATTGTTTCGAATATTTAGGCGATGCCATCAATAAAGAAATATGGTTAAGTGCTCGTAATCAAAATATGTATCGCAATGGAAATTGTCTCCATCTTAAACTTCTCTCTAGAAAAAGCGACAGTGCAGCAAGGCACCTCCCCAATACACCATGCATAACCAATATGGGCTGGTTCTTTGAAGCCTTGCAGGTTTACTGTGTCGATGCTCCATCTGATCTAGACATATTTAACATGAATTCTAAGTTTGCATTATCGAATCGTATGATGATGTCTATGTACATGGACCTAAACCACCAAAAAAGGGACACCAATCTTGGACCTGGCTTACAACACCTATATACATGTATTTCACAAACAAATAGTAACTCATTCCACACACGCTGCTCCATACACGCGCTGCGCCCGGTACTGCGGTGCTGGATGTTGGAGGCTTCTTTACAAGGCTAGCCTCTAGAGTATTTTTCTTCATGTCTGCAACATGCACGCTCAATCTCTAGCAGCAAGGAAGCCTGCTGTGCTGACTGAGAAGTTACTATGCCGGTGGCATATTATGCTTAGGAAAATTTGTCTACTCTACTATATGACAGCTAGCTTTCTAGTACTGCATTCCAGTATGACATCACATGATTAAATGCAAGACCCTCAAAGACTTGCAATGCTCGACGACCGTAAATGCATGCAATAGTTTTCTTCCCTTGCCACCTTAGCCTCCTCCAAACCCATTGCTGCCGCCCTGCACTAGCCCGATACTATTCCAGCCGCGACATTTTTAGCGGCAGCAGACTGAGCTCGAGCGGCAAAGCTTCCCTTGGCAACTCTTCCACCAGACCTCCGGGCTTCTGCAGACTGGATGCGGGCTGCTGCCTCGCGAGTCATTGGCGTTCCATAGTCCTCTGGCTCCTCCTCTTCTTTGCTGCTGTCATCGTATTCCTCATAATCATCGTAGTCATCGTAGTCATCATCATCACTTCAACCATAGCCATGTTCGCCTTTGATGATCGCTGCATTTCATTTGCACAGTCATATAGAATATATGAACGTCTTGGCTTTGCCCCAACCTTTATCACATATTTATTTACCTTCTGATTGTACTATATTCTTGGCAATATCTACAATTAACTTACATGCACTAAGTAGCTACAAAGGAATGTGGTGCCCCGCCTTCAAGAAGTGTTCCAAAACACGTACGCCCCACCTATAGCTTGCATACAAACTTGCAGCGTCAAGTTCAATCACATCTCTTCAAATTAGCCCTTCAATCCGCATTACCTGAAGCTGAAGCTGACAGGAAACTGCCCAGGAACCTGTTGGTTGTCACTTTTGAAGAAATTTGCACCATGTGTGTGTTCCTACCAAATGCAGCGCATATTGCATTCACGTTCACGGGAAGATTTTCCCGCTTGCAGGCAAAAATGCATTGCCTCGATGAGGCGTCTTTAACATTAGATGGCCCGGTGTATCGTGCATTTTTGGGTGCGTTTTGAGCACATGTTTGGGAATTTATGTAGCTCACAATACTAGTCCGATGAGGCCATGGGTCAAAGTTTTGAGAAGTACATATCCCAAGGTTTCTGATTCCTTTACTTTTGATATTTATTATTAACGTTATTAATGATTTAAATGGTCTATAATAATGCTGAAATATGCGCGAGATATTCCTACAACTTTGAGACACTGTATCTCAAAATTGCCAATATTTGAGAGCCTGGGATTTAAACCTAGGTGCCTTACTATATGGTGAGTGAGTACCTCAAATCTTGGACTGGTAGGAGATGTATTGAAGAAGATACAATTTTTCCAAGGTCATGCACCCACATAGGAGCGCCATTTTTACCCGGGTGCATTTTGGTCTCAAATAAGGTCAAGTACATATACACTCTTTTTGAATTGGTCATGAGGTTTTTGATCATGAAATTTCATCCACAACACTAATACTCTCTTTTCTCCCCACTCCAATTGTAATTAACATTTTTAATTACATTAATAAATTAATAATACCAAAAATCGTTTTTTTTACTTGCAACACATATAATACTGCTTATAAATCATGGTAATGGAATTTTTAAATTCAATTGTCAATGCAAGCATCTAGTAGGACTCACACACTCATGGTATATGCTCCAAATTACATACACCACCAAACATGAAGAATAGGAAAATATACGCGAGTCTTACAAAATCGTCGAAATCTTTACTTCTGCCTCCCTTCCTTCCTAGGTCTTACATCTAGCCCATCTATGGCTCTATTAGTGTGGTACACTTGAAATCAAGGTGTTGCACAGAGGGAAATATCACAGTGGAAACACATGTACTTTGTCTTTGTGGGCCTCTTCCTTGAGCTACGTTGGTCGCGGAGACCAGCAGCACACACCTTACAATACTCATATTTGTCGTTAGGAATCCTACAAGGAAAGTGCCTATGGGTAAATCTACCTTCATGAGAGGGTTGAGCCGAGGTAATCCTTGTTGCCACCCTAGAGGGGCCAGCCTCATTGGGATGCTGATGTGAACACATTTCATCCATGACTTCTAAGTAAGTCTCAAACCTATCAGCAGTATTATTGTCCATCTTTATCATAATGAAAACATTCGCAAGCAGTCCATCCCATATGCCCCAATGTGCTCGATGCCACCACTTCCTATTCACCAATACTCTCTCAGCACTGTAGTTCCTCTTTAGACACAAAGAATCAAACTGGTCTACAGCATCCTCGTACAAGTTGTGATGCTCAACAACTTCAGGAGCAGGAAGCACACGCCTATGGTTACCATCTCTCCTGCTCTGTGTTGGGGCTAATCCTGCAGCTGTAGAAAGAAATGCACAAGGTTTCTTGTCCTGCCACGTGCATGCTATCATAGGAGGATTTTCATTTATGACAGCCTTACAATGACCCTTAGGATGACTGTTAGGCTTCATCCACACCACCTCAGCCGGGAAATTGTTTCTATTAGTAACTACTGTGCCTGTAGCACCATGACCAAGTTTAGCTAACTGTTGAAACAAGTTAGGAGATGTGAATCCTCTATCCACAATAAGAGTGAACAATCTACCAACAGGAAGCATTGCTACAAGGTCTAGAACCACATCACTCTTCAAGCCATCTCTCTCCACTCTATTATATATGATGAATGCATAACAAAAGTATGTGATAGCATATCACATAGTAAAGACTTCAATACCATACTTGTAAGGCTTGCTCGGATTATATATTCTAATAGAATACTGCCTATTCCTAATTGGCATGATTCTCTCATCAATAGTCAAAGTTGCTCCTGGACTATAGTACTTCTTGAAGGTGCTCATGAGAAGGTCAGTGAATGGTTTTAATTGCCACAGTTTTTACTCTCTAGAGGTTGTAGAAAAGCACCTTCTAATCTTATTATCCTTGACATGAAAGTACCGTCTAATGTCTTTGAATCTATTTGTAGACATGAACCGGCCGAAGCTAGGAAGAGTAATGGGCCCTTCCACTAAACACTTCCAATAGCACTTGAGACTAGGAAGAGCATACAGGCCTATAGTCATGCACAAACCATGGAAGATAACAATGTCAGTGGTAGTACAAGGCACCCAACCTCTAGCACCATGTTCTGCAGCATATGCATTTGTCTCTCTTGCTAATTCCTCAAAAAAGCAAATGGGCATGAACAGACAAAGAACACCAAAGGGGGACAAGCCTCTGAAGGTCTTGTCTACTATGTCTTGGAGACCATGATGATGATCTGTAGAAGGCTTCAGCAACATGTCGCTGTAGGTCTCACCGGGTGCTGGCAGCTTCCAATTCCACTCCTCTGGTTGAGGATCTCCAAATGCCTCCGTGTCTTCTAGCATGCTCAGGGGCAATACGTGCTCCTCCTCTTCTTTGAAGCTGCTGCTGTTGTCTTCACTGGCAGTGGCACCATCAAAATTAGAATCCAAAATCTTAGACTTGCCCTTCTCTAGCCTATCTCCTGCCACCTGACCTGTTCTGATGTTGCTCCTCTCGGCAAGAGCAGCAATCTTATTAGTCTTGAATGTGCGCCCTCTCTTTCTCTTGTTGGCTTAAGAAGAAGGTTAAGTATCAGACTCAATGATTGTTTCAGAAGGCTGGTGAAAGTTGAGCAAAGTAGGGTGCAGTGGCTGGTCTACAGCAGGTTGGGCAGCCTGTGAAGTTTGCACTTCGACCGGTCTCTCCTTGAACACTCTAGGCACAAGCACTTCATCCAAAAAATCAAATGGCCTCAAGTGGGCCTCTATAAAGTCTGCAGTTGACGTTATCTTCTTACGGTCAAACGCGAACAAGACTTCATAGAGCAACTCTCCCTTCTTTCCCTCTTTCTTCTTCACGACCTCTCTTCTCAACATAAACTCCTCGCAATTGTCCTCAAACTGCTCATATGCCCAGCGACGACCAAAGAAAACGATAGAAATGTAGATAAACAGTCCTAGGAAATGACCCTGAGAATCTTCTCCGACAGCCATGGCGGAAACAGTAAGAACTTTGACGACAAAGAAGGCTGTCTCGTTGCTAATTCTTGCGAATGTGCTTCATTTGCAGTTTCAGTTTCAAGATTTGCCAGTACTTTCGATGTTACAGTTTCAGTCGTAACTTCGTCCGTACTCGCCGGATTCAGTCGTGGATTTAATCGCGGATTCTATGGCACATGTGTGACCGTTTAAGACAATTTTTGTAGAAAAGAAAATGGTAGCGGAAACCAGCAGGGTCTCTAAATGCACCCAAATATGTCATATGCACCCTATAGGGTGCACCGGGCCATCTAGTGTTAACGACCTGACCTTATATATACCTATTCAGCTAGGCCTTGCAAATAAACACGGGAAGCAACAATTGCCATGAGGGAGAGCTATAGGAAATCACAAGAAGAAAAATTATACATTTAATTGTTTAGTAAACTAGCTTATTTTTTGAGGAAGCTGTACGTTGGCAAAAATGCAACTGGTCAGTGCAGTACTTCTTTTTGCCGCATGGCGTGGTCGAGGCGTGACAGAGGCAAGACAGAGGCGTGAAAGTTGGCTTGGCTTCTGCATTCGCTATTTTGGGTCATCAGTTAACACAACCGTTGATTACCGTTAAACGCCTTCATTGCAAGTCTTTGCCAACCTCTAATAGGGCCAATTTGTGCTTTGCATGGTCTTCAAATTAACGTGACAATCTAGGTCGTGGCTTAGCAGTAGTGCAATTGGGAACTCGATCATAGGCCGCTGACATGGCGGACATTCTGTGGTTACTGAAGGGTTCCAACTTCCACCAACTTCCCTCCATCTGAAAAGTACGGCTGCCAGTAGGAGCATGGTCAAGTATGGTCAAGCATGCCTCAGGTCAGCTTCAGGTCCGCTTCACATCTACGTGTGACCAGTCATTAACTGCAGAACGTACTGTCATCCTTTTCTGGTCTCCAGCGCTTATATCTAGTACGTTGCTCGATCTAGTACGTTGCTGGCGGGCGATTTGCCAGGAACTTTTACGAGACGTACTGAAGTAGCGTCCGCCGTCCAGTCCCTCGGTCCACAATCATCCCACAATTGTCATCCCATTAATGCGTTCTCAATTGAATGTTCCAGGTGCTTAGCCAACCACAAGAGCTATCGTATCTGTTGTGCAATTTTGATGATTAGGACGCACTTGCAGATCGTTCTTCCTTCTATGGGTGAATAATTCAAAGTTTACCGACAAAATGTGAATAGGTGTTAGAGAGGTAAACGAGTGATTCTTGGTGCAGAGATTGCCAGTTTCTGCTACTATCTAGGTGTCAGTGTGTGCTCTCCTTTCAATTAGGCGCACAAACAAAAGATGAGTTGTGCGCAGCCTGAGTTGTTGTGCGTACAGATTCATACATGTAATTATATACACCACTTATGATGGATACAAGAAGGCCGTAATTAGTGCGTAAAATAATCCCTACAACATAAAAAGAACGTACATGTAAGAAAACTCAAACCTTTATTGGTAAATACATCACTGTACTTTACCAAGGGCTTGCAAATCTTACAACTATCTACTATCCTATGACTTCAAACTTGGTGATGGCTTAAAGAGTATACACAGACATATACACTGACGTATAAATACAGATATTTGCAGACTGGACTCACCAGCACAGCTAAAAAGCCCACTGTACAGACTCGATGGGCAAATTGAGCTCTTACTAGCCATACTACTACGCCTGCAAGATCGCTTGCATAGCTTACACTGTTGACACTTCTTCATATCACTAGCTGGAGAAATAGACACCTGTACAAAACTTGCAGTGCCGGATTAGGGTTGTGACTTGTCGGCAGATTTCATAGCTTCCCTCTGCTTCCCTCCTCATCTTTTCCCACCTTTGCCTGTGCCCCCCTTGCCTCCGCCTCCTTTGCCGCCACCGCCCGACACTTTCCCTGACGAGACATTCTTAGCGGCAGCAGACTGGGCCCTAGAGGCAAAGCTGCCCTTGGAGACTCCCCCGCCGGACTTGTGTGCTTCTGCTGACTGAATACGGGATGCTGCGTCGGGAGTCATGGGCGTTCCTCCCCCTCCTGACTCCCCCCCCGAGGTCCCCACTTGGGGGCTTCCTCCACTGCTCGACGACGAGTCACCCCCACTGTCGCCACTACTTGCCCCACTGGTCCCTGTACATTTGCGTGGTAAAATACGAAAAGTTTAGGGTTTTCTCCCATCATGCATATGGTGATACAAGCGCATGCATGTCAACTGTTCACAGGGAACGCTCACAAAGACTATACTGTAACTAAGGGGGTGTGTCATTGCACATTCATATCGATTATTTGCGAACACCAGTCATATAATAAAATATAATGCTATGCTACATCCAGGAACTTACTGATGGGCATTCTTGAGGCGAAATGCACCATGTTTGGTGCTCCACCAAACGCAGTACACCTGTTCTTTGGGCCCACAAGAAGTGCTGGTGTCTTGCATGGTGGAATGCGTGGCTTGAGAGTGGCATTGTCAACGGCCTGAACGTGCTTCACAGTGGCCAGGCCTGGCAAACAGGATTGTGAAATCACAGTCGCCATTGTGAGAGCTTGGAGATTAAAAGCTAGGAAAAGGAGGACACGATATATTGAACCAGCTTGTACCTGTGCAGGGGTTAGTAGTTTGTCGAAGACGCAGCTCTCAAGGGCATCGTTGTGCTCTCAATCCGCATCAAAGTGTCGCCCTTCATAGCGTGGTCGAGGCGTGAGGAAGACGTGAGGTTTGGCTGGCCTTCCGCACTCGTCAAAGAATGCATTTGCCCACCTGAGTTGGCCGCATGAAGGCACATGACAACGCCATTCATTGGCTCCGTCTGGGTCCATAGGAAAGCACCTTCTAGGCTATTGTAATACCGTCTTATGTGTGCGATCGGTGGTCCTCTAGAGCCTGCACGCAAACTAATCTTCATGTGTAGCCGCGTGCAATCGTCAGGCTGGCCACCTTGGACTCTAATCGGAGCTACAATTGGACTTGCAAGGACAAACAACGAAAAAGTCACTTCAAAACACTGGAGGAAAGAACAGCATGCATGTGTTCCTCGAGTTTGGCTTAAGGTAGGTCTCTTAATTTGCGCTCTAGAGCTAGGCCTAAAGCTTCATGAGCTGGTCCTGAATGAATCCGAACCATGTGAATGTAGATATGTAAAATGGTTCTTTGTATCAATACTGTTTCTTTTTCCACAAGCGTCGTCTTCACTCAACCCACACGCGTGGGACTACATTCATTAGACCAACGTTTGGACCAGCAACATCTATGCTTTCGACTGCCAAACGCTTGTCGACCATAGTCAAACTTGCAACAAGTCTTACTTCGCTTTGGGATTAAGTATATATCTTGCTGATTTCTGTTTCTTCAATTCACATCGTGGTTTTTGACTACAAAAATTGGACGTTCGACGGGGTTCGACGTCCCCGGACGTTCTAATCTAGTCGATTAATGAGCTCCCTCATGATGCCTCGAGTTTAGAAGCGAAGTATGTTCTCAGCTGGCTCGTAGTCCGCTTACTTCTAGACGAGCTCAGGTCGTGAGAAATAAACGAGGGGAACGATTGTGATGGACTCGGTTGAGTGGCTAGCTCGACTTATCATGCCTGGCTCCAGCTCAGAGCTTGTTCTCTGCACAGGAGTTTGAGAAGGCAAAAGCTTGCTTTTGTCTCTTCGTGAATTGAGCTCGGCCAGTAGCTCTGGAAGCGAACGCAAGGATCACAGATTGCAATGCCAAAGAGCGCGGCGCAACTTTTCAAGATGGTCCCGCTTCTGGTCCTCATCAGTTTCTTCAGTGTTGTGCAAGGGATTGATGTGTCTCCTCAAGAAGGGACTGGGCCACAAATAAACAGCTTGAACCTTCTGCTTCCCCCCCTTGCGACGCGGCCTGTAAAGTACAAGCTGGAGGGTACCAATGGCTGCTTCACCTGGTTAGAACTCTCCTCCTTGTACCCCTTCCCGTCCTTACATGTATGCCAGGTGTTCTTTCAGGTTTATCTTGACGAGCTGCTCACATCAAAAAGTAACGAGAGTGAAGAGCTGCCCGCAAAGGATTACAAAACATACAATGTGCAACGAGAAAAAAGTGGCATGTATCTCTGGAGCTCGATGTCTGCCTTGCTTCTGTTAAGAGGCACTTGCTGGGTTTACAGAGGCCCTCCCTAGTGTCTTTTTATTTCATTAAGAATAGTGCGCTTGTATGATCCTGAGTTGCATGTACTATAGCCAGCTGATACTTGCAGTCGGTCATCTCATGTGAATCATATACTGCAGAGGTACCTCCAGCGACTCATCACATGCGCTGCTTGTCTACCTGTGATCAAGACCAAGTTCCATGGTCTCATACCCTTCAGCCGCACAGAGACTAGGCTAGAGGTCCTTCACTCTGGGAATTATTCCCCAGGGACCATAACCCTTCAGACATGCACACTTGGCCACGTCATGCACCCACAAATTTCCTAAGCTCCTGTGTCTGCCATCTGTTGCTTCCTTAATGCTGTCCTTTGGGGAGGACCGGGTGGCTGAGATTTAGCAAGAAATATACATTGTGTTCGCGTCCCCCCCCCACCCCCCCGGCCTCTCCCCCCGGGTATGCTGAACTCAAGTGCAGCTTGGCTAGCCTTGCAAACTCGATATCTGGCAACCACATCCCCACCTTGACATGGCATGGGTTGCTTATCTCTGACGCTCCTAGCTGCGAATCCCGCCAGACCTTGAGGCTAAAGAGCTTGGGCCTGGAGCAAGCGAGCGAGTGGGCTGCTAGGCGCTGCTTGGTCCTTGTCCTGCCAGGCTGGCAGGTGTGCCAGGCTGGCATGAGCGCCACGCTGGCAGGCATTCCAGGCTGGTATACGTGCCAGACTGGCGTGGGTCCCAGGCTGGCATGGGCCGGGAGGAATTTGTTGGGGGGTTGATCAGGAGACTCTGGCGGGGGGAAGGGGGGGGGGGAGTGGTGGAGGAGGGCGGGGAGTCCCCGCAGCTCAAGCTCAGCCAGTCCCAGCTGCACTAGCCCCAGCAGGCCAGCTGTTCTCAAGGGCCTTAGCAGCTCTCTCTCTCTCTCTTTCTCTCTCTCTCTCTCTGTCTCAGGGTTTTAGCTGCAGCTCTTTGGGTTTCTTGCAGCTCACTTGGGTTGTAGCACCTCTCCGGCGATTTGGCAGCGGGAGGGGGGAAGGGGGGGGAGTTGCACCCCGCGGCACTGCACACTCACACTATTGAGGTGCAAGCTTCCAGGAGGTGTTCCACCAGCACCTGCCCAGCATCCCTCCTCCCGCCGCTGCTGGGTGTATCACTTAACTCAAGCCCTTCCCATCGTGCGCATGCAGCATCCAGGCGCTAGCCTCCCCTGAGCCCTCACGCAAACGCCCCTCCAAAATCCCTCGTGCTCTTCCTCCTGCCCCACCTGGCAGCCCTGACTCTCGCCCAAACCTCACGAAAGTTTCCCCAGCCACACCCTCTTCCTCCAGCGCACACGAGTCCCTCCCGCGCAGTGTAGGTGCAAAGCCCTCATCCGCCAGACTCATTGTACCCGATTCTTAAGCCTCCCGCCCAACGCTCGAGAAAAACCAGAGGCCCTCGTGCCCCTTCAACTCATGTGCCCGAGCGGCGGGTGTCCGAGTGTCTGAGAGCCTCTGAGTCCCTGAGTGCCTGCAGCAGGCCATCAATCATACCAGCTATGCGTGTTCTCTCACCCTCACCCGCACCCTTCCCCCGCACCGCCACCTGCATGCTCGACAGAAACCCCCAAGCGCACTGCGCGAGCGGATTTCCAATGCGGGGCTATACCATCACGCGAGTCTCACGCGCCTCACGCTTGAGAAACCTTTGACTACCTAACTTGCTAAGCCCCAAAACGTGACGCTATGCGCCCGCGCCGGCCGCGCGCCTACTTGCAGGGTTCTGGGACCACCGCAAACCTCTCAACCTTCGGCCCTCCTCGCTGCACTCCTCGGACTAGTCTCACTCCCCGCGCTCGGGAAACTGTAATTCTCTCATGCCTGCCAAGCTGTGACTCCAAACCCAAACCCTGAACACTAACGCTAAACTCTAACCTTAAACTCTGGCCCCGAGCACTTGCAAAACCCTAATCCACCGGTGCCCCCGGCGGTGCCGCCCTGTGCAGGTCCTGGGACCACCACGACCTGATCAGCGTGGAGCCGCTGTTTGACTCGCCGGCCGACCCCGCCTGCTCGACGGGCGCGCTCGTCGCCTCCGTGGCGCCCTACCAGGGCCGGCGAGCGACCGCGATCCGCGCCACTGACGCCCTCACGGGGCGGGCCCTGCGGTGCGAGGTCTTTGTGGACCGCATCGCCTCCGTGCGCATCTTCCACCGATCGCTCAAGCTGGACCTTGACGGGCTTGCCACCCTGGAGGTCCAGGGCTTTGACGCCGAGGGTGAGTTGTTGCGGCCATCGGTGCCAGCCACGACGCGCGCGCGTGTTCAGACCCCAAACCTGAAACCCTAGATCGGCGCTGTTTAGGCCCCAAACCATAATTCTGAGTCTGCGCCTCCTCTGAAGCTCCAGGATGGGAGCTCAGCCGCGCCAAACGTTTGGGGCTTTTGACGCAGGGGGCGAGTCGTAGGAGTAGTGCCACCACTAGGTCTGCACGGGCTTAAACCCTGAGCCTTGAAACCAGAGTTCGAGCCCAAGCACCAGCTCAAACCCCAGGATTGTTACCATAGCCGTGCACCCTGGCAATTTCCGTGGTGCGACGCCAAAGGTGGGGGCTGGGAGTAGTGCCAGACACTGTGCTGGGGCCAGCCCCAAACCGTGAGCCGGAGCATCAGCTAAAGCCCCAGGGTCGTGACTCCAGCACCCTGGGGGTCTAAGGCTTTGGTGCAGAGGGTGAGCCGTAGGAGTAGAAGTTCCAAGCACTGCCTGTGCGCGGGCATAAGCCCACACCTGCGGGTTACCCTGAACCCGGGGGCCGTGACCCCAGCCGGCCTCAGGATTTAGGGTCTTGGAGGCAAGGGCAAGTCCCAGTCATCACGAACCCAGTTCGTCACGGGGGCAGCAGTCGCAAAGCACAAGCTTAAACCCCGACATCCGCTTCAAAACCCTAAGCTGGCATCTGGAGAGGAGCCCGCACAGAATCTGGCAGGAAACCCTCGGGCTCATCCGAGGACCAGAAAGCTTGGAGGGTGAGAGCGTGCGGGAAGCGATTCCCAGCAGCACTTGGAAAGGACGCGCAGCAGATGCGCAGATGAACCCCAGTTGAGATTGTGGGGTGCGTGTGGGGGGGGGG
>WELA01004146.1:313743-330367 GCA_009602735.1 Mesotaenium endlicherianum
GCCCTGTGGTACAGTAGAGGGCTCTGGCTCTGGCAGGCATCTCTTTGCAAAGCATCTCCACCGCAGCCTCGATATGCAGCAGGCAGGGTGCCTGTCTGCGGCTACGGCAGGCTCTCATTAGCGGGCTGCATGCGCGCAGAGTCTCCTGATGGCTGCTGCACCTGGAGCTCCTCTCACAGCGACTGATCCAGTCCGGAAAGGGGCCAATCAGTACCCCCTGCTGCCTCCCCCTCTCCCCCGCCCCCCTTCGCCCCGCCCCCTTTGCCCTGCCCCTGCCGCCGGGAGACACCTGCCTCTCATTTCAGTCCCTGAGCAGCCGAGAATGTCAGCCACAAAAAAAGCACCCCCGCAAGGAACGGACTGCTCCTTGGCCCTCCGCCCCTCCAGGAGCCGTTTTCTCTGCTGCCTCCCCTCTCCCGGGCCCAGACTGCGAGCGGCGCGCCATGCAGGGGTACGCTGTGCTAGGTTGGGCTGGGCTGCTGCGCTCTGCTGGGCTGGAGGCTATAGGCGGGACTGACAAACTCCGGCTGAGGTAGCCTTTCGTCGCAGGAATGATCTCACCTGCGATTGTACGTGCGTCGCCGCCACTCAGAAACTCAGACCCCTCCGGTCCCGCAAGGCTGCACTCAGCTGCAGTTGGCAGGGCTAGGCTGGGCCGCGCTGGGCTGGGCCAGGTGTCCTGGATTTTGCGTAGGTCAGCATTTGTGTTTAGGGGTAAGGTAGGTCTTGACTCTAACAATGGGTTGGGCTTTGGGGGCGCGAGGGATGGGTGCGGCACATACACAGGTGCTGCAAGTGCAGGTGGACGACCCTGAGAAGGACGGCGGCACCGACGACGACAGCAGCAGCAGGGGCAGCGCCAGCAGCAGCAGCGGCGGCAGCAGCTCTGAGGGCGCCGGGGCCCCCCCCGAGTCGGAGGGCCGCTTCGACAGTGGCTTCTCCGCTCGCGTCATCGGCAGGCAGGCACACGTGCTCTCTCTCTCTCTCTCTCTCTCTCTCTCTCTCTCTCTCTCTCTCTCTCTCTCTCTCTCTCTCTCTCTCTCTCTCTTCCTGCCGTGTCTTGTGACCACGCTCAGTGTTCCTCTTTCTCATGTGCCCTCCCTTCCTCACCCCATCCCCCCCCCTCCCCAATTGCGCTCCCCTGTTCCTCCTTCCGCGTCCAGTCTTCTTTCAGTTGTTTCCAAATGAGCCACAGCCAAACCTGGACTGTATTAGACCTTGGGTCTCGCGGTGAGAGCTCATACTCATTCTTCAGTTGAGCAATGTGCTCAGCTGAGATGCTCCAGTAGCTAAACTTCATGCGGAGAGAATGATAACTCGAAAAACCTTGTCTTAAAAACCGTGTCCCTCCTCTTCTTTCGGCAGGGCGGAGGGCAGGACCTCCGTCAAGGTGACCTTCCGCTGCGCGTTCTTGCGAGCTGACGGCCAGTCAGAAGATAGCATCACCTATTCGGCCTCTGGTGCCATCTGGGTGGTCCCCGCGCCCAACCTGGCGCAGGGCATGTGCGCCACCTGGCTGCTTCCCCTGCTCTACACGTCCTCCCCACTGCTGCCCCACCACGCTGGTGCCAGCGGCGGCGCCCAGGCGAGGATAGGTGGCGCGTCAAAGAGCATCGCCTACTCCGTGCTCGAGGTGTGCCTTCCTTCCTGCCCGCCACCTGACAAGTGGATGGCCACCCTCTGGAGATTGACATGCCTTGAAAGCCCGTCGTAACGGGCCCCTCCCTGCTCGCATATTGTATCAGTCTGACCTCATCACCATCGGGAAAGGGCTGTGTAGGACGTGTAGACAGTGCAGATATATTTGCAGCTTCGATGCAGTAGCAGTAATACGGGCAGTCACAGTAGTCTGATAGGTGAAAGCAGCTCCTAAAGCCTGGGCGGTTTGGGCACTCTGTGCAACGTGGGTAGTTCGGGCAGTCGGGAATTTGGGCGTGGTTAGGGCACTTACCCGCGATTCAGAGGGGGGGCTCACAGCGGGCTCACAGCCACATGGAAGTTTTGTTTGCAAGTGATAGAATAGCTGTGAAGTTGCGAAGTCATTAAGACTGCCCAGTATCATGTGCCCTCCAGATCGTTGCACTTGAAGGTGGGTAATTGTGGGTAATTGTGGGTGCGGGGCTGGGAGAGAGGTGGAGGAGGACGGAAATTGGAGGAGAGGGAGGAGGTGTGAGGCGCAGGGGCGCACAAAAGTGGCGGGAAAGGAGGGAGGGATGGGGGGGGACTGACACCTGCCTCTGACGGCTCTTTCCCTCGAGGATTGCTCTCGTGGGCTGCCAGGTGGCGGGTGTGGACGCACCGACAATCGAGCTGGCCGACGGGCGCATCAGGACGTTCGACCGCCCCGACGTGGCGTGCATCAAGGCCCGACAGGGCGACACCTGTCGCTCCGAGATCGCCTCGTGCGTCCGCACTGCCGAGGTGCGCCAGCTGGCCAGTTGCTCCCCTTCAACCCGCTCTCTTCCTCTCCTTTACTCTCGCCTTAGCTTTTTCTCCCCCCCAGCCTGCTGATGCCGTTCTCAACTCCTACTAGCAGGTCAGCCATTTGTGAATCCATTTGAGCATGTCGCTGTTTGTTACCCACCCGGCCTGGCAAGGCCCCATCTGACGCCGCCCTGCGGCTGCCACCTGTGGCATTCCGGTTCTCTGTCTGCGCGTGTGACTAACAGGTGGCCCAGATGACGTGTGGCGACGAGAGCTTCCCCTTCCACACCGCGGAGCTATCGGTCGGCACCTCGCAGCGTTTCAGCATCCACCTCCGCGACGACCTCGGTGCGTGCCATGCACGCGCACACTCACACACACACACACAGAGAGAGAGACACAAATACCTATGCACACACACACACACACACACACATGCGCACCGTTTGCACGCTTGTTGTGGGCTGTGACTGTATGGTAGCATGAGCCTGTGCCCTGTCCTTGGGATGTGCGGCTGTGCGGCCGACCCTAGATCAATAAGCAGCTCGGGCGGCCCTCCCCTCCGTACACCCCAGTTCAGGCTCGAGCTGTTTTCAGGCTTGCAACTTGCTGGGGTGATCCAATGTAGAGGCCCATTTATTTTGTCCTTCACCTATCCACCACCTTCCTCAGTGCGTGTCTGTAGGAGATTCAGGGAGGGGCCATGAAGCTGTTACTCTTTGTAGATGATTGCAAAGGGGCAGAAAGTAACCTCTTTTCTTCATCCGTGTGTTTTCTTCGCTATTTCACGCTTCCCCCTTGCTGGACGTGCCACTCGCCGGTCACGTGTCGCACCTGCCGCAGGAAAGTGCCCAACTGACTTGCCCACGCCCCGCCGCGCGTGTGCTCCAGCCGAGCGCGTGCTCTACTGACCTGACACGTGTCCTGCCTCACATTGTCTAATCTGACGCGCACGCGCACGTGCACGCACATGCACGCAGGCACCCCGTTCTACGAGGCGAGCGTGGAGGGCGCCGCCCTGCAGGTGGACACAAACCACCCCCACGTGGTGGCGGTGGCCATCACGAGCAGCCAGCTGCGGCGCTCTGAGCCCTCCTCCAACATCACCCTCACCATACAGGTCCGATCAATACACAGACCAACAACCTCCGCGCGCGCGCCTCCTCGCACCTCCCTGCACCTCCCCTGCACCTCCCTCCACCTCCTCTGTTTTTATTACTCTTCTGCCTCAGCCGCCGATGGGAGCCGGGTGTTGGACCCCGGTGCGGGAACTCTGCCAGCTTGCGCTGGGCCCGATGCTTCATGCACCTTCTTCTCGTCGGTCATCTCTTGAAGCAAACCCTGAACCCTGACCCTAATCCCATTGAACCAGCTGTAATGCGTCCCCTGAGGCCGACGGTCGTTCTCACTTGTGGGGGAGGGGGGCGGGGGGCTGTGCTACTGTGGGCAGGCGCTGAGGCAGGGCAGCGCCATTGTGAGGGTGCGCCTGGGCCACCGCTCGCCCGTCCTCGACTACATCGCTGTAACGCCCCAACCCCCGACTCCTCTTAAGTTCCTAGGGTTGACTGAGTGCTTGAGCTTCTACATCCTTCCTCCCATGCACGCCTAGTCCCCCTCTCTTGTGTCTTGCTCTCCTGCCTCCTCCTTCACCAGGCTCTGGAAACGAGTTCCCGTTGTCCCTTCCAAAGTACCCTTGGTCATTCTCACATAGCTGTCGGAGCCGGCGCATCAGTCTGTCTTCTCTCGTCTCCTGCCCCTTTCTCCACCCCTGGCTCAATCTCCTACTCCTCTTTCCCGTCCTCTGTGCCGTTCCCGCTTCCTTCATTTACCAGGGACGCAGTGGGTTGCCTCCCTTCCCCGAGGTTTCTCAGTCAAGGTGCAAACTCTCTCTCTCTCTCTCTCTCTCTCTCTCTCTCTCTCTCTCTCTCTCTCTCTCTCTCTCTCTCGCAAGAANTCTCTCTCTCTCTCTCTCTCTCTCTCTCTCTCTCTCTCTCTCTCTCTCTCTCTCTCTCTCTCTCTCTCTCTGCTGTCAATTTTCATTCCCCCCGCCCTTCTCCCTCTCCACCTTTTACTTCTCTGGTGCAGGTCAATGTGGGGTCTTACATAAGCCCCAGGAGCGCCACGCTGCACGTGGGGGCCCGCTTCAACTTCTCGCTCGCTGGATCAGGTGCCCCTGCCGTCCTCTCCCGCCTTGCCAGATTCCGCGTGGCAGTTTCACCCGCTCCCACTTGTCCCAGCAGAAACGAAAGCCTGCAGCCCGTGATCGCCGTTCGGCCTCCGTTCTGAAATTCTATCGACTCCGCCGAGCTTCTTGCTGATAACCAGGTGGCGCTCTCTTGTGGATTCAGGGGATTGTATGCATGAGCAGTAGAGTTCTCAGTGTCTAACACTCTTCTTATACCCTAAGCCCGAAGCCAGAAACTCCAAACCTCCATTTCTGGGAGCCTTCATTCGTTCTTGTTGTTGTGCATTTTTGCCTTGCCAGCAGGACTCTGAAAGAGTTTGGAGAGGAGTGAAGCAGTGGAGCGGGGAGGGGGGCGGAAAGGGAAAGGGATAAGGGGGAGGGGTGTTTTGAGAAGAGTATAACAGTGCAAAGGGGAGGGGGGCGGAAAGGGACAGGGAAGGGGGAAGGGGTGTATAGGGAGGAAAGGGCTTATGAAGCTCATAGGAGAGTGGGGAGGACAGAAAGGCTTGCTGCCAGATCACTTGCCTGCTGCCATGTGGCGCGCCCTGGCTGTTGTTGATGTTGCTTGTGAGCACAAGCACTACGGTTGCCATGCTGAAGCACAATGTAGGCATGGATGGGGAGAGAGGGAGAGAGGAAAAGAGAGGGAGACGTCGGGAAGGGAGGAGAGAGGAGGGAGGGTAGACTCTAGCGAGCCGACAGCACACTTCTCAAGCGGGGTATGAGCGAAGCTATGCAGTAGAGGCGGAAAATATGAATCTGGAGTCTGCTCCCTGTCTCTCTTTCTCTTTTTTCCTCGTCATTCGGAGAAAAGGTTGACGAGGGGGGGGGGGGTGGTCAGGGGAGGGCAGGGGAGGAGGGAGAGGGGGATCAGAAGGAGCTTGCAGCCAAAGAAAGTGGTGACTGCAGGCTGGCTAGCTTACTCCCCCTGGCGTGGCTCAGCGCGGCGGCTGACTGGGTGCTTGCGTGGTTGGCTGCAGGGTCGACACGTGGCGAGAAAGGCCTGTGGTCGAGCGGGGACGAGCACGTCGTCGAGATCAACGCGCACACGGGCGAGGCGCGAGCGGTCGCGGAAGGAGCGACCACAGGTGGCGACACTTGGCATCCAGCTGCTTGCTGACTTGCCCCGCCCGTTCGTTTGCCCGCTTGATTGTTGAGCCACCCCCTCCTGCTGCTGCTGCTGCTGCTGCTGATGCTGCCACATGTCAGGGCCTCAGTCCCCTAGGCCTCGGCTGGGGTCTTGCGCTGTTTGCCTTGCGCTGTTTGCGGGTGGCGGGGCTGCTCTCAGCGCGAGCGCAGAATCATGAACTCCACAATTTTGCGTGTGTGTGCGTGTGCTTGCATGTGTGCATGCACAAGCGCAAGTTTCAGTGTGTATATCTCTCCGCGTGTGTATCTCTGTATCTGTGTGCGCGCGCGCGCACACACATGCTCATGGATGCAAAGGCCTGTGCACTCGCGGTGTACGCAGCCAACTCCAGCTCATGAGAACCCTCACCCCATGCATCGCGACTGCGACGTGCCTGCATGGGCGGACGCACGGCGTGCCAGTCGGATGGGTGGGCGCGTGGGTGGGCGTGGCTGGTTGGTGGACAGACTGACAGGCTGACGGAATGATGGACCGACGGACGAACAAATGGATTCGCGGGCGGGACTGACGGACGGGCGGGTTGGATGCTATGTGGCATGGGGTGCAGTGAGCTTCAACGGCACGCGGCTGACGAGCTACACGCCCGTCTCTGTGGTGCGCGTCTCCGCTGTTTCCGTGGAGGCCCCCCTGGAGGCGGGGGCGGGTGCGGGCGCGGGAGCGCCGCGCGCGCATGCGCGCCCGCTCTCCAATGCGCCGGCTGACCAGCAGGCGGGCTTCCTCTTTCCCGTCAAGTTCAGGTGCCCTCCCCCCCCCCCGCCCCCGCATGTCCAGACCCAGCTTTAGCCCCAAACTTAGCTCCAGGCCTGGCCCCAAACCTAGCTCCAGGCATAGCCCCAGGCCTAGCCCCACCGCTGTGGAATGCAATCGAGACTTGTAGTCTGACCCTGCTGGATGTTTCGAGTCCATGTTCATTCCTGGTTTGAGTTTCTAGCGGTTCTCACTGTGGATGAACTTTCTGTTCCTCCGGTTGTCCGATATGTGTGACATTCTATTTTCTGTTGGGGGAGTGGAGGGGGAGGGGTGAGGGGGAGGGCAGACGGGGGCGTGTATGTGTGTGTGGGTATGTGTGTGCCCGAAGCGTGCACGCGTACCTGTAGGTTCGTGTGTATCTGTATATGCGCCGATGTGTTCGACGTGCGTGCGCTTGTGATGTATTTGAGGGGTCTTGACTCTCTCAGCACGGATGTGGGGGCACCTTCGTCACGTCTGGGGGCTTTCCCCCTCTCTCAGGGGATGTATGGACACCCCCACACTCCCTGATGCGCGTGACCGTAGGCTACTCTGATCTGCGAACAGAGACTTATATATGGGTGTCAAATGGTTGCCCTTGCGCGTGCAGCGACGCGCACGGGAACGAGGTGGGTCGACACGGGGAGGGGCCCGCGGTGGTGTACAGCTGCCAGGTTGAGCCAGCCTATCTCGGGTACGACTCAGCACAACTAGTCGCCACCTGGCACTCTTCTCTATTCTGTGCTTCGGCCTTTGCTCGTTTGCTTGACACTGATGCTGGGCCGACATGGCACGGATGGATGATGTGACGACCAGTGATGACGTGGCGACCGGTGATGACGTGGCATGCATTTGCGTTGTTAATGATAACATGGCAGAGGACGATGCCCCCCCCCCCCTCCCTCCCTTCCCCTCGTGTTCACTTGAGGCAGAGGTTTAAAAGAAAGGTAATTTACTTGAAAAGCTGCGCTATGCACTCATCAGCATTTTGCATGAAGGAACAAGAACTTTCTGGTTGTGCACACGTGCGCATGCACATGTTTGGACCCTCCGGCATGAAAATGCGGAGCAGTGTGGGCAAGGATTCCGCAAAGTGCCGCGGCCTCTGCACTTTGTTCAGACCACTTTCAGTTTGCGCTTGCAAGTCGCGTACACCTGGGGGACTTGATGACACTTGGCACGTGTCCCAGCAGCTCTGACAGCGTGCCAAGTGGCGCCCCCTCCCCCCCTGCGCAGCTCTGCCAAGCCGTGGTACGACCCCACCACGCACGCCCACTTCTGCATCTTCTCCCCCACCTCCCCCGAGGAGCTATGGGCCGTCCAGCGCCAGGTGGGGCGGGCCCTTGCCTCGCAGGGCCCAGGGGGAATGCTCTCCCTGAAGGTGGGGGCCACGGTGGCAGGCCCGCCCCCCACGGAGGGACAGGTGGAAGTGCAGTTCATCGGCGGCTTCTCCCTCGTCGACCCTCCTCTTGAGGTCTGTGCATTTCTCCTCGCCTTTCCTCGCATTGCCTTTCCTCACTCCTTGTTCCTCGTACCGTAAACTCTCGTGGCTGTCTCAAGTGTGCAGTGTACTAGGACATTGAGATATCCACATGTCCAGCTGCATCCTGCAATGTTACGCTGTCTATGTGCTCTGGAAGCAAGCGTGACTCTGAGCTCGGGCCTGCGGTCAACCCTGAGCTTGAGCCTAGAGGACCCACTTAACCAAACAGGGGCACATACCAACGCTTAAGAGCTCCCCCGACTTCATCCGCAGGCGCGCTTGTGCGTGTGCGGGTGTGTGTGCGCGTGCTTGTGGGTGCGTGCGTGTGCGTGTGGGGGGGTCGTCCGTGTTCTTTTCTCTTCTGGAATCTCTTCTGTGAGTCTCTGACCCACACAAAAGGTGTTGGCTTTTTCTCTTCCTCCTCGTGCTTGCTGTCTGGCTGGCACTCCTGCAGGTGTACCTGACGCCGGCCGCCAATCGCAGCATCATCACAGTGCTGGGTAATGCAGGTGAGGAGATTGCGCCTCCCCCCCCCCCCCCCCCCCCCCCCCCCCCCCCCCCCCCCCCCCCCCCCCCCCCCCCCCCCCCCCCCCCCCCCCCCCCCCCCCCCCCCCCTCTTCNTGCTCTCTTCCTCTTCAGGCGGCCATGCTGCCCAAGCGCGTGCGTGCCAAGGGGCTGCAGTGCTTCTCTTTCCACCCGTAGAAAGGACGCACTTGTTTGCGTCCCTCTTATAACAGGGTAAGGGGCCCAGAGAGCTTCCTTAATCTTACCGCCGCTGTGGGCCGTTAGAGCTATTTGCTGATGCGCGTGTGATGGCATTGCAGGCTCTGTGGCGGTCTCCTGGGGCAAGCGAGGCCAGCTGTCGGTGCGGCGGGTGAGCCGTCAGGCGGACGCGGCGGGCATTGCCGGCCGGGCTCTCTTTGAGGTATGTGTGACTATTTGTTTGTTTTGTGCGTGTGTGTGCATGTGCGTGTCACCTCAATTCCCCCTCTACGTCGCCGTGGTGCCCTTATTTCCTGTGCTTGCCAGCTCGGTGTTTTTGAGAGGGCTTGATTTTGACCAAACAAGACCTGTCTGCTATTAGAGTCAATCCAGGGACTTCATATCATTGCATGCTCTGTGCACGCACGCGCGCGCGCCCGTGTGTGTGTGTGTGTGCAGATAAAGGTGGTAGAGCAAGAGAAAACGTTTGCAGACACGGTCACCTTCACGCTGCCCGCCACAGGTGTGTGTGCGTCAATTCTATGTGTGCCATAGCAACAATTCTGCTTGTGTGCTGGCCGGCTTGTGTGCTCGTTCTCCTGATCTGCCTGGCTGCCCTCTGCAATCTCCCCCCCCTCCAAACAAAAGAAGACACACTCTCCGCTACGCCGATTCATTCTGTTGCCCATCGATTTTTCAGCTCACTTACAGCATGGGATGAGAGAGCAGCCTCACGGGCACGTCTGCATTCAGGATTCTGTATTCTTGTCAAAATGACCAAAAATAGAAAGGCCCTTCACCCCTTTCCCCCCCTTTTCCCCTTCCTATACTACAACCACACATCCCCCCCCTTTCACTTCCCTCTGCCGCACACCCCTCCCTCGCCCCTTCTGACTGATTCGTCCCTCATTGACACGATCTAGGCCCCTCAAAGAAGCTGTGCAGAAAGAAAGGCCGCCTGGAACTAGCAGCGACGATGTGTCTTCCCCTCACACACGATGGCAGCTGCTGCTTCAATCGGCAAGCAGTCAACGTGTTGACTGAGTGAACATGCAGTCGAAGTGGACCACCATGATAACTCTTTATTTGCGGGCCCGTTGAGCTCTCATGCTCCTGCGTGCTTATTCTCTGCGACTCGTAGTATTCTGCTGGAAACTCCTTTGAAGTCTCCTCGAGCCTTCAGATGATGCAGTCTGTGTCTGCTCTGTTCTGGTTTGAGTCCAGAGGGGGCTGCTCTCCTTGCTGTTTGTTTCGTTAAAAGCCCTTCCAGTGTAGTGCATATGCGTGCACGAACACTGTTCACTCAAGGTGTGTGTACGCACTCGTGTGCCTGGCTACACTTACTTGCAGATGCGCCCCCTGTCCTTCTCTTCCCAGCAAACAAATCAACAAAAGTACCAAAATTCAAGTTAGAACCGAAAATGTGCTGTGCCCACTTGCTTCCAATTCTTTTCTGGCGTGCTCTAAATTTAAATGACACTCACTAATGCGCGTTGCGCTGTTGTCCTGTGTCGTCTGAGCAGGCCAGAAGATTGAGCTGCCTGTTGCTTTCAATGAGGCAGGTGGCGCGAGGGCTCCGTCTGCAGAGAGCATCGCCCTGACAGCGCTTCTCGGCGTCGCGACAGCACTCGCCACCTGGCTCCTCGCCAAGTGCTACGAGCAGCGATCGGCACTTGTCACCCCCCCGCCGCTTCCCGGCAGCAACTCGGGGGTCCTGGGTCTGGGGTCGCGCGCGTCGCCAGGTGGCGGCAGCCAGCACGCGGACGGAGGCCTGTATCAGAACGGAATGGTGACACCTGTCCCGCAACGCCTGCAACAGAGTTCCAGGAGCCCCTCTCACCCGTACACGGAGTACGTCAGCAGAACCGTCGATCAGACGCCCTACTACCTGGGAGACACAGCCCGGCGATTGGACCCCTCCTTCACGTACTAGTGTCTAGGCTGAGCTTCGGATGCCACCTTCATGAATGAGACTGCGACTAGGGCTAGGGCTTGCTGGTGTATGTAGATTCGCTGTAGTTTCCGCGCTAGTGGAGGTTTTTCATTCTCAAAATAGGGGTGCCGTTTAGCGATCAGGCTGGTAGGGCTCCCCGTTAGCATTTTTCGATTTCTCGTGGTCCAGGGTTGGTGCAGGACTCTTGGAATCCGGTGGAGAATAAGGGGCGGAAGCAATCATCACTTGAGAGTGGCCGTGTCTTGTTGTGAAAGTTGAGCAGTACTGACTAGTGACCCACGCCACGTGGTTTTTTTAAAGTCGACTCGAGCATTAACACACGAGCATTGGCGTTAGCACTAGCATTAGTGTTTCTGTGCGCTCCATTCCATTGCTGAATCGGCTTCATGTTGAGATACGCTTTGGGAGGCATCCGGCCCTTGTATGTTGCGAGAGGAGTGATCTAGTTCGTCATTGTACGCAAGTGGCTACATGGCAAAGATAAGCAAGCTGGCTGCAAATTCGAGCTAGCTGACACACGTTTGTGAGCGTGTGTGCAACTTAATGTCACGGACTTGTTGCAGATTTATGAGGTCATTTGTGCCTGCAATTATCCAGACTGCTGTTGCACCACCTTGCATGCTATGCATGCAGGCACTATTTCTGGATGTAAATTATAGTAGGAATAAGGTTCTAAGCTTGATGACATAGGAAGGAGAACTTCTTCTCTCCACCTTTTTGTGGTTTGAACTGTACGATCCTTCAGAAAGTTAGTTCTTGTCGCCTCTAAGCTATCTCAACCTCATCCCATATGATGACAACGTACAGCCGTTTGTTTTGGTGGATACATTTTTAGAAGTCTAAACTGGTTGCATTTGACCACTGAACTTCGAACACTGCAGACCAAAGCGAACTTACTTTTGAATTAATTTATATTTACATATGTGACGCTATTCAAGACGATGTTCTTACATGAAGACACTCCAGTCAGCAAGAGTTCTCTGTGAGCTTTATGAAGATGCACATTGTATGTTCGTTGTAAATCAAGATTCAACATAAGTGGACAAAGATTAAATAATATTTGAAAGGAAAAGCAGGTAGCAACAAGATGGTTGCCTAGCTTTCCATGGGCAGGCCGCTGCTATAGTCCAGACGGTCACCTCAGTACATTAAAAAACAATATTACTGGTGCCGATCCTATAAGGTCCGACACTTGTGACCACAAGTCTACGCAAAATAAATTTGTAAACTATGACCGAGAGCTACGTGGCCTTGTAATTTTCAAGGCCGTGCAGTCAATGCTATACAACCATTTACGCACCCAATTATGCCAGCTAGGATGGAATTCTTCATTATCATCGAATGGGGAAAATGTTCAATTCCTAGTACCTATCATTCTACTTCTTGTCCTTGGGCTCCATGCCCTTGTCCCAGATGCTGCAGCCCACGTGGTGGACGCACTGCGCGAAGCACTTGTTCATGAAGTCGTCCGACTTCTTGAAGCCAAACGCGGGGTTCAGCCTCGTGGCAGCGCACACCGCGCCACACTGCCTCCTGTACGTGAAGCACACGTCGGGCCCGTCTCTCCTCACGTTGTAGCCCAGAGGGGGGTAGGGGGGGAACCAGCAGATGGGCGTGCAGTAGTCCGGACTGCCGGGCTTGATGGGCATCAGCGTCCTGGCGAGGCATCCCAGCTCACACTCGTTCATGGAGCCGCATTCCCCGTTGTTGGCGCCGCCCGAGACGCCGTCGCACATGGCCTGACACAGGGAGGAGTAGTACTTTCCGTCGGATCCGCACACCCACTTGCTGGACGGGATGCACCCGCAGTCTCTTGCCTCGGCGAGAGAGATGGTGTGCTGCGTGGCGTGGAGGACGCCCACGACGAGGAGCAGCTTCATGGCCGCCCGAAGGGCCCGGTGCGCTCCAAAGACCACCATTGTGCGAATATTTGAGTTGTAGCTACAACAGCAATGTGATTGTGTGGGCTATATGTATGTGCAGCTGTGCTTTTACTGGGTAGGGTCGGGTGTACTAAAGGTGGGACGTGACAGTTTAAATCGCACCGTAAGGCTCGGATACTGTAAGAAGATAGGAATGAGTACAGAAAGGCTCTGTGCAAGCAAGTGAGGCTTTAAGTCAACACAGACATTCTGAATGATGCTCGGTGCGTTGCTTTTATATGAGCGAATTATATGGGGCATGGAAATGCAGCAGCAGCCGGTTAATAACGACTGACCTTCCGGAGCTTGAGAAGTGCGAGAACTAATGGTAACGAACTTCGAGAGTTAGATGGAGCAGCTTGGAGTGTTTTGCTTGCTTCGCCTTCATTTACACGTGCCGTCTCTGACCATTGTGCTCTCCTTCCTTGTAGAGCGCCACGACCGGCCACGTCAACTTTTGAAGTTTTGGCCAGTATCGCTGACTGACATTCAAAGCCGACGAAGTCTTGGGAGTACTGCCGAGCTGCTGCGGAGCATGATAAGTAAGAATTCCCTCCAAATTCCAGCCGTCGATTGCGACACTTTTTCCGGTTGCGCCACGATGTCAAACTACCCCGACATTTCCAGCCCATTTTAGCCCAGAGGGTTGCGAAATATATCAATAGAACGTGTCCTGCGTCCGACTTGCAATAGATAGAAAAAATTTGACAGAATATTATAATTGTTAATCTTGGAAGCATCGTAACTGACCGTAACCAATTGCCCCATTCAGATCGAGACAATCGAGACTGTTGAAATTGGAAGGAGACTCGAGGAGACTACTCCAAATGACACCAAGTTGGTTATGAGCTGTCTCCGACCTTTTTCAAGCACCGGAAGCGTAGTCGTTATTTACCGGCAGCTGATTGCAATTGACCATCCGTGCATATAAGAGCTGGGCACCGAGCATCACTTCATCAGTATGTGCCTTGAACACAACGTCTGTCTACGGATAAAGAGCTCTTCCCTTAGCAATCAGTCTGGCATCTGATATCCGTTAATTAATTGCATCCACTAGTGCACTCAAAGTGCCCGACACATGCATGTTGCCTATATAGTATAGTTGACACCGTATTGCTGCTAGCTCTACGTTTGAACACTAGATACTCAAAGGAGCCAACAATGGCGGTCGTTGGAGCGCACCGGGCCCTTCGGGCGGCCATGAAGCTGCTCCTCGTCGTGGGCGTCCTCCACGCCACGCAGCACACCATCTCTCTCGCCGAGGCAAGAGACTGCGGGTGCATCCCGTCCAGCAAGTGGGTGTGCGGATCCGACGGAAAGTACTACTCCTCCCTGTGTCAGGCCATGTGCGACGGCGTCTCGGGCGGCGCCAACAACGGGGAATGCGGCTCCATGAACGAGTGTGAGCTGGGATGCCTCGCCAGGACGCTGATGCCCATCAAGCCCGGCAGTCCGGACTACTGCACGCCCATCTGCTGGTTCCCCCCCTACCCCCCTCTGGGATACAACGTGAGGAGAGACGGGCCCGACGTGTGCTTCACGTACAGGAGGCAGTGTGGCGCGGTGTGCGCTGCCACGAGGCTGAACCCCGCGTTTGGCTTCAAGAAGTCGGACGACTTCATGAACAAGTGCTTCGCGCAGTGCGTCCACCACGTGGGCTGCAGCATCTGGGACAAGGGCATGGAGCCCAAGGACAAGAAGAAGTAGGATCCCATGCATGCAACTGACTATGTTTCCTTTACCCGTGCCATAGCACTGTACAGACATTCTTAGTCAATGAGTTTGTTGAATTCCTTTATGGTGGTTATACTTATGAGGTATAGTCAAGAAACTTGATTTTTTATGGAATGTTAAAGGGCCAGAAACATCACTCACATGATTCATGATAGTAATTTCATAGGCTTGAACCTGACACGTACATAGCCATTGACTTTGTGCCTTAGTGGCAGAAGATCATGTGAGGTTACTTCGGAAGACTGAGCAACCAGCTTGTTGCTGTATAAGCTTGTCCTTGTCACGATATGATAAAGGTCTTTTTTTCCCATTCATTTTCATTCTTTGCAGGTGAATATGTGCAAAGTATGTGTGGTTCCTTGAGCATTGTCACGAACAGTTTGATGGATGTCACGTGTCTTCTGGAATTTACTCATGAAGTAGAAAACTCACCTTCACCTGAAATAGTCGGGAAATGTGAATTGCAAGCAGTGACACTTATGATCCTCTAAACCAAAAAGAAATGGGCTGCTCTGATCATAAGAATGGAAACTAAGAAATCAGAAGCTATGTTAGCTGGAAGGGGGCTGGTCAGTTTGAACAGTATGTAAGAAGCTGGAGGTTGGTATGCCCACTGACAGGTGGCACAAAGTGTGGCGGGGCTGCGGCCTGCCTGCGTTCACTTTCAATGAAATCTGTTAGACAAAGAATATTAGGATGACTTTGTGGTTTTAAAGAATGAAGAGTGCGATCGATGCATCCAAAATGCATGTGAAGGTGGCGGAAAATGCCAATATGCCTATAGATAATAGAAGCATGAGGGCACAAGTGACTTCGTTGGAAATAATCCGCGGAGAATGAGCTCACGTTTTTGGTTGCCCGCGCACGTCAATGAATCAATGCAAGTTAGCTTGCATCTGCATGCAGATCTTTGCTCCATCAGTCCCTTGCGTAAGCGTCAAAATGACATACACATGGTCACTCCTGGCCACTCGGAACATTCGTGGACAGTGGGGCCTTGCATGAGGCCTATGTATGAAAGAGAGGCAAATTATTTAAGAAATGTAGCGCACAAAATTGGACCAGAAATGCATGTGAAGAAATGCTCGAGTCAACACGAATTTAAGGAGCAGCAGTTTTTCAATTAACAAAATGCAGCTGCCTCAGGACATACACACACGAGTGATGGCATGGCCGCCTTTAACGTCCAAGTGACAGCTCACTTCCACCTCCTACCCTCCACCTGGTTTCAAGATGCCCCAAACCATTTCTAGAGACCACTAGAGACCACTGGGGGCCATTTGAGACAATAAGTGGGATCACTCGAGGGCTACCAGAGACCACTGGAGAGACAACTGAAGACCAGTAGAGACCAGTAGAGACCACAATGGCCACTGGAGGCCACTGGAGACTACTACTAGATATTACCAGAGACTACTACAGACCTCTTGAGACCACTAGAGACAAAGCAAAAGGGGACCCTACCAGCTGGAACAGCAGCCGACAACACCCACACCCTCCCCCAATGCGAACCTTATAGCTCTAGTACTGAAGCTCAAATGCTAGCCCCTGATTGTCGACTCAAAGAGATACCGTCCAAACTTCGAAGCTCAGCCTAGTCAGTAGTACGTGAAGAAGGGACCGGACTGAGTCTTCCAGCCTCCAGGTGGTGCGGCATCCGATCGGCGGTTCTGCTGACGTACTCCATGTACGGCTGAGATGGGCTCCCAAAGCTCTGCTGCGGGCGTGGCCAGATAGGTGTCACAATTCTGTTCTGGGACCCAGGTCGCCGCCGGTGTGCTGGCCGTTGCCACCTGGCTACGCGCGGGGCCTCAGGCCCTGGAGCCCATAGTGCTGCCGGGAGCCGGCGGAGGGGTGAGTTGTGACAAATGTTGGGCGCTGCTTGGACAAGAAGCACTTGGACAAGAAGCCAGGTGGTGAGCATTGTCGCGAAAAGCGCTGTCCGGGCGGCGCTCGAATAGGACGGCGCCCTCTTGCCACCTCCCACGATGTGCCGCGTCGAATAGGACGGGCAGCTCAACCTTCTGGGCCTGATAGAGGAACACGGGGGCAACAGCGCGCACAGCTTTGGTGCATGTGGCTGGCCTGGGCCTGTGAGTGCCCGAAGGGCCAGTTGAGCAGCCGGGTCCTTTTGTTGTGACTCGTGGGCCAATTTTCCCTGAACCTCATTTCTGTGACGCAAGGGGCCCAGGGGTGCGCATGACTGCCAGTAGCGCAGCTCCAAGAGCCCTTCCAGCCCATGAGAGAGCCCACACCCCCGACGAGGTCAGCGGCAGCATCAGTCAGATGAGCACGTCCGTCTGTTCTCCCCTCCCCCCCCCCCCTCTTTCCCCCCGGCCCC
>WELA01004146.1:425001-444119 GCA_009602735.1 Mesotaenium endlicherianum
GGGGGCGGGGGCGGGTGCCGCAGGTGGTGGGCAACCTGCTGGCGATGCTCATCCTGCAGATGCAGCAGCAGCAGCAGCAGGCAGGGCCGGGGGGGGCAGGGCTCACGGGAGAGCCCGGCAGGGGCCTGAGCCCCCTGGAGAGCAGCTTCCCAAGTCTGAACGGAACCCTGGACCGCGCGTACGAGTACGACGGCGCCGCCCGCCAGGCGGAGCTCACGCCTGACGCTGCCGCGGGCGGCGGGGGCGGGGGCGTGCCGCTGGGCACGCAGCGGCTGCTCTTTGCGACGCTCCTTGCAAGCATGACAGCTGGCACCGCCATCGCGTTCTTCCTCCGCCCACAGCAGCAGCATGAGGCCTCCTCGGCCGCGCCGCCCGCAAAGGTCGCTGGAGGCGGCGGGGTGCTGCCTGGTGGCGGCGGCGGCGGCCCTGGCCCCGTGGCCAAGGTGGACGTGTTGGGGACCGCGGCTGAGCTGGCGCGGGCGTCTGTGAAGCTCCTGGGCGATCGCAAGATGCTGTGCCTGGTGGCGCTGCTCGTCTACTCCGGCTTCCAGCAGGCCTTCATCTGGTGCCAACCCTAATCCTACCCTAACCCTAATCCTCACCTAACCCCAACCCTCACCATAGCCCCAACCCTAACCGTAGCTCTAACCCTACCCTAACCCTGGTGCTGGCCTACTTTCTAGCTCCGGCTGAACCTTGGGCCTTGCTAAACTCCTGGCCCTGGCTAAGCCGTTGCCCCAGCTGAGCCTCCAGCGTGGCAGAGCCCCGATTCTGGCCAAGCCCGGCGCTGGCTAAGCCCCAACTTCCGCTACACTGGGTTAAACCTCAGCCACCGCAAGTGGTGGCCAAGATGTGGCCCGGCGTTGCCACTTGGCAATGCAAGCGAGGCCCAAAGCCTGTTCTTCCCCCTCACCCCTAGGACCGCCGCTGCCCCCCTCCCTGACTCTGGCTAAACCCTAAACCGCACTACCTAGGCCCTGATCAATGTCTAGTCTACTCACCAACGATGTGGCTCTCGCCGACGCAAGCTGGGCTCCCTCGGCCCGTCCTTCCGCTCACTCTTGACACTGCCCCCGTCCTCCACTCACGCCATCCGTCGAGGCCAACCCTGCCCGTATCCTTATGCCACCTTTGGTCTTGGAAAAGGAGCACGCGCGCGAAGTTTGTAGAAACTTTTTGAGCAGTGCGCCGCAGAGGCCGAGAGGTGCGGCCGCAGCGGGGGCAGATCTTGCAGCAACGGCCTTCCCTGCTGCCACTTGGGACGGAACGGGACCTCTCGCTCTGCAGGAGCCGAGTGGGGAGGGACTTGAGGGGGCGCACGTCTGGCCCTCGAACAAGGTGTCCGGTAAGAGTGGTGCCTCCGGAAGCCAAGCAGGTGTATGCTTTTTATCAGGCAAAGTGAGTCTGAGCAAGGCAGTGCCAGAGAAAGCACAGCAATAGCCAGCGCAAGAGCCAGCGCAAGAGTACGGGCAGAGCAGAGCAGAGCTGCGGCTGTGAGCAGACGGCCCTGTGGGGAAGGCCTGGCACGACGTCTCAGGCAACAGCGGAGTGGGACAAGGAGCCAGCGCGTGCGTGCGTAGACGCGAGCATGCACCCGGCACACGCGCTTCTTTTCGGCGCCTACTCTGCGAGCTTCGGTGTCGTTGATCAGAGACGCCCCAGGGGCAGAGTGATTGCCAGCTATATTCTGTGCGCCGGTCTGGCGCTGGCCCCCTATCCCGTGTTCCTTCCTTCTTCTTCTCGTTCTTACGTTTCGGCTTTCTTCAACAGAAAGGGTTTTTATTTCTAAGGGGAGGGGTGTGTGGGAGGGGCTGGCACAGGGGGGATTTTACTAAGGACATAGTGACACCTGCCCTGGGCATCGCCTGGGTGGGCGGCATCATGGCCATCTTCGGCGCATCTGACGCGCTGGTGCGTGCCGCCCGCCCCCCGCCCGCCTGCCACCTTGCATGTCACTTGGCAATATAAACTAGATGCCACCTGCTGAAGGGAGAAAGGCGGGAGCAGGCATTGCTGCTAGCAGATGGAACGCCTGTTCACATTCCCAAAACCCTTACTGTAAACCCGGCGGCAGAGAAAGGGGGGGGGGGGAGCAGGCGTGGNGCGCAAGTGAGAGAACAAACTCTACTTCTGTTCTTGACTGCACGTCGGTTGCTGACAACAACCCCTTCGTGCGGGTAAAGTGAAGAGGTAGTAACTCTGTCCAGAATATGACGTTGTTGCTTCCCCGACGTCGCCATTTCAGTGGCCGCCATTCGGAGACCGGAGTAGCGCCGGCTGCGTGCTGCTGCTGTAAACTCGCGTACAGACATTGTCAGGGCTGGTGAGACTGTCGTAGCCCATGTGGCCTTTGTAGCATGTGCATTTCTTTGGCCCCTCCTCTTCCACAGCATGCCCAGAGTCCTCCAAAACCCTGAACCCTACCCTCTCTCATTTCTGCTCCCCTTCCTTCCCTGCTCCTTCTTTCTCTCCCTTGTCCTGCCCTCCCCTCCCCTCCCTTCCCCTCCCCTGCCCTCTGCCCCCTNGAGACGTGAGGAGCAAAGGGAAGCGTGAAGCCTTTGCTCTCTCTGTGTGTGCCTTCCTCCTTCTTCACTGACGTGCTCCGCCCGGCCCCGCGCTCCGGCCGTGCGCTGCGCTCGCGCATGCGCACCCGCCCGCATACGCTCGGCACTTGGCGGTATTTCATCTTTGCGCGTGGCAGGTTCCGGAGCGCGTGGGCCGACAAGGGCACGCTCGTAGCGGCGGCGCTCCTGTGGGGCGCGGGCGACGCCGCCTTCAACACACAGATCAGCGCGCTGCTCACCATCCTCTACCCCCGCGACACGGTGAGACTCTGAGTCAAGCCCTCGCCGAACCCTAACCCTAACTTCCATGTGTACAGCACACAGCCTTTGGCCTTCCCCCTGAAGCCGACATTTGATCCCCTGGATACCTGCCGTTCATTTACCTGCTCTGCGCCGGCGCGTTAATGCCAGGTGTCGCTCGTGTGTTGCTCGCGTCGGACTAGAACCCCCCTAAGTTGCAAATTCTGCACCTGGAGCACTAACTTGCCGATGAGGCCGCAGCAGGCACAGCTTGGGTCCCGAATCAAGCTGAGCGAGAGGAAGAGAGAGAGAGAGAGGGAGAGAGCGCGTGAGTGGCCTCCCTTGCAGGAGGTGGCGTTTGCGCAGTGGAACACGTGGCAGAGCGCGGGCACCTCTCTCATGTTCTTCATCAGCCCCCACGCCCCCCTCTACGTGAAACTGGGCATCCTCTTTCTCGGGTTGGCGTTCGCGGCTGCTGGCCTGCTTGCGTTCGAGAGCACAACAGCCCGCACTGGGGACCTGCATCGCAGCCTCTTAACTTAGTCTGGCAGCGGCTTCGCATCTCTTGTATATATTGTGTCGTCGGCTATGTAAGGTTGGCTAAACAAAATAAAATTGGCAATATAAATTTGTCGGTAATGTAGTATCGGCTAAATGACATCAGCTATAAATATCGGCTATACATTGTTGGCACATAATTTAGATCGGCAACGATGGCTCAATGATCAGGCAGCGCGCACGTACGTGGGCAAACCGCTGTATTTATCAGGCGGGCCGGTGCGGTGGCATGCAGGAGGCGGCTTTTGCCCAGTGGAAAATGTGGCAGAGTGCGGCCACGTCTGTGCTCTTTTTTATCAGCCCCTATACACACCTCCCCGTTAAGCTCGTAGCTCTGCTCGTGCTGTTAGTGGCTGGCGTGGCGGGCCTCTCCGCATCATTGTTCACAGCAGAAAGTAATTTAGCTGATAGTGATCTGAGTGCTGATGGGCCGCACCAATAGGCAGTCCACAGCATATCATACAGTAATCACCTCCTGTCTTTATACATTAATTGTTTTTTCATAACTATTCTGACAAGAATGTCAGGTTTGATCGAGGTGGTGTGAATACACATATAGCTAGCCTTGTGCTCCCTGAAGAAAAACAGGTGCCGGCAGCTGCCGACAGCTGTTGACAGCTCGTTGATACTCGCTGATGCATGTGAGGCTGGAACGTCATTTCTGTGCCTAAGAATGTACCCGGGTCACACCTCAGTACTGCGCGCACTGATTTTGGTGGTGTGTCTGAACTTTTCCGTATTGCTATAGTGAACTGCCATGAGGTCCTTCAGCTCTGTCCCAGTACTGCTAAGCACATGTGCGCAAGTAGGACGATGTCATTTGCCCCGTTCTTTGAAGTGCGTGCGTACGAGTTTTTAGTAAAACGTTGGGTAAGCAGCAATCACTCGGAGTTGATGCTTTGCTTGGTGCTGCTAACTGAACCAGAAGTGGCAAGAATAGGATGCATATTCTGTGCATGGTCACATTCGTAGCAGAGCTATGCTGGCCTGGCCTGCGGCTCTCCCACTTTACAATGTTCAACCTCATTTCATAGCATAGTTGCCGCATCACACTTGGCTCATTAACCATCTTTGCTACATTTGCACTCATTTGAAGGTTGTGGACTAGAGCTGCAGGTACTCTTATTATATCGTATATTGTAAATAGAAAGGGATACACGATAGCTGATGCGCAATTGTCAGATGGGGCGAGCTTGTGGGTTAAGCAAGGTTGCTACTGCTCTATCAATGCGTCTACACGTAGATTGCACAAACCCTCACATGCAACTTGAGGGCTGTATTTCAAAAGGATTTGAACTTGTTTACAGACCAGACACATGAAGCGAAGGTCTGCTTCCTTGTACGCTTAAGCCTCATTTTCTTCCATTTGGACAGACGTCACTGTACATAATTGGGCAGCAGCTAGACCAATCGACAAGAACATCCTAGTGCTCTTCTGACCAAAACACGAGTGATAGAGACTTCATTGCTGCAATGCCCTAAAGAGGTGAATGGCAACAATGGCAGATGTGACTAGATGATAGCGCTGCTGCAATATGCGTAGTATATGTGAGTAATGGTCAGATCACGTATATCCTGAAGAGGCAGAGGGTCTCAGTAAAACAATCAACTCGCCTGAATTCTTCCGGGGTTTTCATAAGGTCTGATCCAGTCCAGTGCAGATATTAGGGTAAAGCCACACTTACAGAGATATATGATGCATCCCACACCGCCTTGTTGTGAAGCTCATGTGAAGAGAAACTCAGTAATGGTTTTTAAGAAAAGAGGGGGGCTGTTGAGAAGTCCACATGTAATTGCATGTATTTCAGCGTTGAGCTGTATACAATATGCCTTTCACCGACATCGCCGAGTGGCATGAATCTGCTAATAATTATTGCACCAAAGAATCGCCTGGCAGCGTACACCCACTTAAGCCAGACTAAAAATTTAATGAAATTGGGGGTATAATAGAATAAAGGAATAGGCCACTAAGAGAAGCATGCCCACTAATTTGAGGGGTGTGCTACACTTAGTGATGACTTTCGAAATGGGAATTTCTCGCTATGATACAGCAACTGATAATACGAGGCTGAATAATTGAATCGTGAAGCTCACATTGTGGCACCCAGTGGGGTTTAATAAAGGGTAGGTGCCACAAGAGAGTTTCTAATGATACACAAGCGGACAGCAGATGGCTCCAGCTTAAGCGGTGGCCTGGACCTGGTTGTCCTCGTCATCCTCCTCCAGGGTGGGCACACCCTCGTATGAGTTGAAGTGGCTGTCGCTCGCGAGCACATCGCTGACGATATAGTCAGCGGCAGTGCCGTCCAGGAAGCCCTTGCCGGTCTCGCCGTCAGCCTGCACAGCCACGCCCAGGACAGAGACGATCTCCTGGTAGTCGAAGGCCCTCTGCTCGTGGTCCTTGCGGTAGGTCTGTCCCAACACGCCGTGGACGGCGCCGGTGGCCTGGATCTTGTTGAGTCCGAGGTTGAAGTGGGCCTCGGCGTCGTCCTCTGCCTGCATCTCGGCGCGGGCGACGCGCATCTGCAGGTCCATGTCGAGGAGGCCAGCAACCTTGAGCGTGTAGTGGTCAACGTCAAACTGGTTCTGCTTCTCGACGCCCACGAAGGTGAGCTCCAGGCCGCCGTGCGCGTTGAAGGTCTCACCCTCGCGGAGCGCGGGGACCGCAAAGCTGTCGACGGTGGCGGAGGCGAGGAAGCCGTTGCCGCGCTCCTGCTGCTTACCGTCGCGGGCCACCATGTGCAGCTTGTGCTCCGCGCCCTCGGCGGTCCACACGACGCCGACCTCCTTGATCCACGTGCGCACAGCCTTGCCGCCCTCGACCTCGGTCGCGCCGGCGGTGCGGTTGTCGTAGTAGCCGCGGAGCATCATGTTGACCTCCAGGTCCTTGTCAGACACGAGGGCAAAGGCAGTGTCGGGGGCTCCGTTGAAGTCGAAGCGGGTGCCGCGGGCACCAACAAAGTGGGGGTCGTCCTTGACCTCGGCGTTGCACTTGCCTCCGATCCTCGTTGCCTTCACAGTGGCCTGGGCGAGCTGGGGAGTGCCTTCTGAGCCCATGAGGTGGCACTTACCAGATTGATCGACCAGATCACTGCAGGAGCAAGGAAGGACACGGCATAAGTGCCGTGAGTCGTCTGTTGGATTTGTAGAAGCAGGTTCAAGGGACACTGTCTCTCCATTGAAATACACCAAATTAAGCAAGATCTTTACTCCACCAGTCAGCAATCAGATGACTGCAGAGAGGGAACGTGCAGATGTTCTGGGGGACTAGGCCATTGGAGTGCGCAAGCAGGGTTTAAGCATCGGCTTAAGAGCCTTACGTGGAGGTCAGCTGCCAGTAGACGCATCCAGGCACCTTGCGGCACAAGTTGCAGCACTCTGAGACGGTGTCTACTTCCTGGGTGGACATGTAACCTTCCTGCTTCTTGTTGAACATCTGAAATAACACAGTACAACAGAGGAATAAGGGTCAGACATGCATGGGCACGGCAGGAGTGGTGGACACATTAAAAAGTGGGAGAACCGCTTGTGTACCGACCGAACAAACAGCACACAAGCGAGTACTATTTAAGACCTAGAATGCGTATTGATTGGAAATAAGAAGCAGCTACTAAGGCAAGAGATCGAATAACCGGGCGTTATATAAAGACATCAACTATCGCACAACCAGACACCTGCGAGAATCAGATGGAACTATACCTTGAAGAAACCAACATACGACTTCTTGGCAGCCTTCTTGCACTTCTTGGGTGTGCATTGCCCACTGGGCATGCCCACAGCTGAGGGGTCAGACTTCGCGTGAACCTCGGCGATGCTAGCTACTGCTAGAAGACCGAAGAGTAGCAGTGCGGTGTAGGAGACCGCCATGTTGACGACGCTGAAGTAGGGAGGAAGCGGGTTGGATTTGAATGATAACTCTGTGGGTGGTGTTAAGACAACTACACGATGAAGACTGGGAGATGGGTCTCAGCAAATGTGAAACCTGAGTTGATGAGTTCAAGGGGACCTTTCACCCCCTTTATGTCTGGCCCGAAACCAAGCCAAGGTGAAACTCGGCGGCACTCGGCGCTAGTCGGGGCAAGTCGGGGTCGAGTTGGGACTCGGCACAGGCGCCAGGGCTTGTTCAACTGGCAGGTGCAACTCGACCGAAAACGACGGTTGACTAGAGCAGGTGCTCCGGCAGGAGTTTCTCCTATAGGCTTGGAGCCTTGGACCAGTTGAGACCAGTATAGGACAGAATAAGGTAATATAGAACCCGGCTCCGTCCATGTTCGTTGCTACAGAAGAGCAACAGCACGCGGTGTCATTTGAGCCAGGATAATCTGAAGCAGCTATGCCGAGATTAAGTTTGTCTCGGTCGAAGCCTACTCGTTCGTGCCTCTGCCCAGGTCGTCTCTGATTCACGCCGGCTGCACCTGGAATGGGCTACAATACATGAGGTTTAACTTGTTCTTCAAACCAGTACGTCAAGGAGCATCACATGGCGAAGGGGTGTCGATTTCCGAAGACTGGAATTCGTTTGGGGGCCGGAGCTGAAAGGTCCGGCCAGCTCTAGTTGGCTGCAGTTGGTGAACACAGGTGAACAAGAGGAACAGAACAGGAACACGAGGTTCCTCATGGGCATGCGCCGCACATGTCTTACCGCGTACGACGTCGCATAACTTGCAAAATAGTGACGAAGTCAACCCCAGTCCGAAGTTGTAAATTTGAGGTACCTCTGCGCTTCGAGTTCGGACCAGGCCCCACGATTCGAGTAGATTTTTATGTTATTTGCTTCTTTGGATGTTTTCATGCAACATCGTAGATTATATCCGATGAAATCCTGGTCACTGGGAGCGGATGTTTCACAAAATCACGAATTTTCCTAGCTTACGGATATTTTGTTCGGATGTTTTTGCCAAACACAAAATTCAAAAAATATCTGAATAATATAGGATGTTCTAAAAAATCATGGGCATGGGCGTAAGGTGTCGCGACTGCTATCCACTTGACGGTGCCGCACGCGCAGCGCAAGTCACGGTCGCCCAGGTACGTAAAGTCAGCGTTGACTCACCGACCAAAGGACTGAGTTATCTCAGTCAGCGATTATGTCAAAGTCGTTATCACTGTCAAAGTGGTCACGACACGTCAAACCCCACACCCAGGGATGGATGGGGATTTGGACGGAGTAGTCAGCCGAAAGGCTAGGGGCCTGGAACCAGCAATGAGCCAGCCCAACAAGTGCCAAGTAAGGTACTGATTAATGGGCTATCTAAGCCAAGTGCAGCAGGGATGTTGCAGAGGCGTTGTGAGCCACCTCGGCCAAGACCCTCGAGTGACAAGCCACGGCTTGAGCGTTCATCTCAAACGTTGCCAGTCGCCAGCGACATAGGCGTGATTGCCTGCTGAAAGGCTAAGCAGTCACGCGCGACAGTCACAAGGCGTGCATGCATGCTGAGTGACAACCTCTAAAGCTGTTTGAGGGCTGCTAGGTAAGGACGGCATGCAAGCTAGGCGCTGTGACTAAGCACTGGCATTCTTGAGAGAGGATAATGTGTGGTGCCTGCGAAAGGCACGAGTCCTGCCTGAAAAACCTCATTCTTGCTCGCATCGTTGTCAAGGAAGCTGAAGGAGCACAGGTACAGAAGGAAAGGCGAAGAAGGAGCGCGAATGAAATGAATCGACTTACCAAATAGGCGATTAACAATTAATAAAGATCTTTATATCAGCAATTAATCTTTATGGTATTTTTCGTTAATTGATTTAACAGCAAAGGACAACACACTAGCAGTGGATAATACTCGTAAGTCAAATGCAAGTAAACTAGCATCAATAATGCAATCAGTAAACTCATACATAAGCAAGGTTGGAAGACAGTGCGTATCAATGGCTTCTCGCCATGGATTCAGATCTCTCTCAGTAAGCTGTACAAGAGAGTTGGCCTCGTTTTCAAATGCCGAACTCGAGAGCAATGCCTAGCATATGTATATGGAATGAGTTTACTGTTCAACGGCCAGTGCGATGGCACCGCCTACCCGGGAGTTAACCACGTTGGTAGGACCTCGGTTAACCAAATCCACCGCCATCTCCCATCATCCCGAATCGCCATCCATCATAGGCATGTCATCTGGCCATTCATCTAGCATACCACACTTAGATGCATATCAAGGCAGTTCGCTGCTACCGAGTACGGAAGTCAGCTGGTTGTCAAAGGATGAGTCAGCAAGCTNTTGTCAAAGGATGAGTCAGCAAGCTGACTTGAGTTGACTTCAGCCTGCTGCTTCCGGCTGAGTCCTTAAACTGATAATTATATTAAGTCCAGCAGACTCAATACTACATGAAGTTCAGCAGGCTGAACTTCATTAACTATTATATTTAAATGAATATTACATCTACCAAAATACTGATTCATTACAATCCCTCCAACTTAACTTGTTGTCGCCTCGACTACATTACACTGCAGAAGTTTTTGGTCAGGGAACTGAACCTGACCAACCTCCCCTACTGACTGCCTCTTCAGCCTGTCACCTAGAGGGTTGTTCCTGGGGCTTCAGGATCAGGAGACTGAGATCTGGACCTAGATCTGGACAGCCCTCTAGGTCAGTCAGCTGGTCTTCTAAAGAACCCCGTTTGTTCTAAAGTTGGACATCGAGGAGAACGAAGGATGGTAGCCTGCTCTTCAACCACTTGGGTGTTGATCCCTACATAGACAGGCATTCCAGCAGGATGCTGAAATACATTGGCAAGAGGTACATGTCCCTGAGCGAAGGGAGAGGCCGGCATACCTCTGGCCACCCCGCGTGTCCCTCTTTTGGCACCCTTGTCTTCTGGGGATTTCTGCCTTTGTCTGCTGCCAAGTACAGTCAGATGAGCTTTTTCCCCTGCTTGGGCAGGTGGGCTGGGGGAGCGAGTGCACGGTTCAGTTACCTCCATGGTCGAAATCAAATGCCATATTCCTGATCTTGGCTCCTGAGGAAGCCCTGCTCTTGCCTGCCCCTGGGTGTCCTGAGTACCAGATCCTGATGCTTCTCCTCTGCCTAGTTCTTCTTCCTTATCCTCCTCATCTTCCTCCTCTGAGAGGGTAGGAGTCTCGTCCACTAAGTCGTTTTGCTCCTTGGTAGACATGGAGTAGTCTACTGACCTCCCTTTCTTAGGGTGCGCCGAAGGTTGCTTGGCCTTCAGCTTGCTGATATCTATCCGGCCTGCATTCTTCGCCCATTTGACAAAGGCATGCTTTCCCTTAGAGAAGTAGTCTCTCCCTCTCCTCCTGTGCTCTTTGGTCTCTGCATTCATATTGCTCAGGCAGCCATTCAGCCTGGGGTCCCAAGGGGCAATGTGAGGTGGTAGGATGAGGTAGCCGTCTAGGCCACAGTGGAAGTCATCCGGTTGGGCTCGGTCACACTCCTGCTTTTTGTTTGTGACGGTCATCCACCTCCAGTTTGTTGGTGCTGGTAGTACTGGGGTCCATGCTCAGCCTTCCTCAGTTTACGCGGGAACCAATGGGGAGAGAACATCTGCTATCTTACTTCCTTGGCCAAGTACTCCCAGCTCCTTCTCTCAACTTCATTGTAAGCGGGCAGTAGTGTGAGGTAGAATACCGTATCCTTAAAGCTATCGGGCCGCATGCTCACCATCCTAATGAGTCTCTAATCTCCCACTATTTCCAAAATTGGGACTGGCTTGTTCTCTAAATCATCTGCAAGGTACCGGGCCTGCTCCTCTGTATAGCCCACCATCTTGGCATAATCTTCGTAGATGACCACACCAGTGTGTGTCTCAATGTACCTATCCAGTGCTGCAGCTCCTTCCCTCTGTAGCAGTGTTATCTGTTCCAGCTTGTTGATCTCCTGGGCTGCCAGCAATGCTTCCTTCAGGCTATCAAAGTTTTGGCCACCCACCACAGTATACTTGTAAGTGGCCAAGCTCTTCTGCCTGTCCGCTTCAGCCTTTTTCCTTCTCTCCTCCTCTGCCGCTGCCGCTTCTTCTTGATGTTTGTTCCGTCTCTCCTCCTCAGCTTTCCTGAGGTTTTTCGCTTCTTGATCCTTCTTCCTCTGTGCTTCTTCTGCCGCCTCTTGTTGTCTGCGGACCCTTTCTTGTTCTCTCCTGGTGAGGGACGTCGCCGCCAGCTCCTTCTGGTATTGCTCCATTTTCCTCCTGGCTTCTTCTGCCTTGCGCTTTCTGTCCTCCTTTTGTGTGGTGGGAGCCATCCTGCACATGTAACCAGGGCACAAGTTAGTAGGATATCGACCTTTGTCATAGGAGTTGCAAGAAGGAAGTAAGTTCGTATTAGTATGGTGGGTTCGCTCTTGTTTACCTTACAAGGTGATTGCTAGGAGTTGACGTAGTTGCGGTGTGCTAGACATAAACGTATGAATGTGTTTTAAGGTGCGTAAAGTGATGTATTGCTGTGCGAGGCCCTTTTTCCTTCCGCCCAAGGTGCTTTATGTGGGCCAGGCTGTCCCATCTGTCACTATGCTGACACTTAGGATTCACATAACTGTCTCTTTCTCGCTCTCGCACACTAACTGTCATATATTTTCCCCTCCAACTTAAATGGAGACAGCTGTCACCTTCCCGTGTCAACTGAAATGACAGTTATGGAGGGGCTCCAGCCGCCCGAAGGTGGAACCGTTTCAACGCCCCTTTGGCATTGGTCAAATGGTCCTTAAATTCCCAAGTGTCCCCAGAGGCATCGTAACCCTTCCATCGAATGAGGTACTTCATGACATATTTAGACGATCGACGGACCGAGCGCGCATCTAAGATCTCCTCAACCTCATATTCGTCAGAGTCGCCGTCCCTAACAGCGAGGACCGGTCTCGGTTGAACAGGTAACCGACCTGTGAACAATGTGTCACCTTTGATGTATGGTTCCAGGAAGGAGACATTGAAGACCGGGTGACCCTTGTATTTTGCTGACATGTTCCATTAGTAAGCATTCTGACCGACACGGCGCACCACCGAATATGGACCGACCCAAACAGGACCAAGCTTTTTCTTGACCACACCAGGAAGGTACAGGTGCTGAGAATGGAGTTTGACCAAATCGCCCTTAGAAAAGGTCAGTTCTCGACGGTGCCGATTAGCGTACTTTTGTTGGTTTTCTTGGGCTTTGTGCAAATTGTGTTGGACTTCTGACAGGGTGTCAACAAAATCCTGAGTTAACTGGAGGGAGATCGGATTGTCAATCCCTTCAGGGTGTGTTAAAGACTCCCCTAGGACATCTAAAGGAGACTTACTCAGGCTTAGTTCAAGAGGAGTCTTGCCCGTTGACGCGTGCACCGCACTGTTGACCGCAAACTGGATTTGAGGTAACAGGTCATCCCAATTATCTTGTTTTTGGTTAATATAGGCTCTCAGTACCTCTTGCAAAACTCGGTTACTTCTTTCAGTCTGCCCATCAGTCTGAGGGTGGTTTGCTGTGCTGAGCAGCTGCTTGACTCCCATTAACCCCATTAAAGCTCTCCAGAACTTAGAGGTAAATTTTGAGTCTCTGTCTGAGATTATATTAGAGGGTAGCCCATGTTGGCATACTACATGGTTGTAGAACTGTCTCGCTGTTTCGAGTGCAGTTACTTTGAGAGTTGTGGGGATGAAAATGACCATTTTTATCAGTTTATCCACGACTACCAGTATCGAATCATGCCCATTGGCAGTTTCGTGGCAGTGTGACCACCCAGTATAAGGATATTGTTTCCCAGCGGCCAGTTGGGATAGGCAGCGGTTGTAAGAGGCCCCCCGATGGTGTGTGCCTAGACTTATTTTTTTAACACTGGTCACAAGACTTAACGTATTTCAAGACCTTCCGAAGTAATTCCTCCCAATGATAATGTTTTGCCAGTTTGCCAACAGTTTTGGCCTGCCCCAAATGCCCACCCAGCAAAATGTCATGTGCTTGACTCAATAAAAGGGTCCTTATTTCCAAGTTATTAGGAATGACCAGCTTCAGCCTGCCTGAAGCGATTTCAGTCACCTAGACCCCTCCCTTAAGCTTATACCCGAGTGCAGTAGCACAACACACACCAGTAGTGGGGCTGGGCTCAAATGTTGGGTCAGAAAGGTAGCTTTTCTAAGTTGTTCAAGGAAGGACTTTCTCACCTTTAGTGAAATGAGTGCACACAGGACTTTATCTACAGCATGCTGACTAAAGTTCCTTTCTTGCAAGTCAGGTCGTCTAGAGAGTGCATCGGCAGGATTCAACTTCCCTGGTTTGTAGTCGATCTGGACTTGGAACTGCTCCAGCATCTGGCTCCAGCGGTTCTCCCTCCTCGACAGTTTGGACTTTTTCTGAAAGTGAGTCAGAGATAGGTGATCTGTAATCACCTTAAAAGCTTTACCATGTAAGTATGCTCTCCACTGTTTGAGCACATGAATGATAGTTAGCAGCTTTTTATCATGCACTGAGTAATTAATCTCCGCTGGATTAAATTTTATAGACTCGTACAAGACAGGATGCCACTCCTGCTGAAATGAATCGACTTACCAAATAAGCGATTAACAATTAATGAAGATCTTTATATCAGCAAGTAATCTTGATGGCAATTTTCGTTAACTGGTTAAACGGCAAAGGACAATACACTAGCAGTGAATAATACTCGTAAATCAAATGCGAGTAAACTAGCATATGTAATGCAAATCAGTAGACTTATACATAAGCAAGGTTAGAAGACAGTGCGTATCAATGGCTTCTTGCCTTGGATTCAGATCCCTCTCAGTAAGCTGTACAGGAGAGTTGGCCTCGTTTCCGAATGCCGAACTCGAGAGCAATGCCTAGCGTATGTACATGGAATGAGTTTACTGTTCAACGGTCAGTGCGATGGCACCGCCTACCCGGGAGTTAACCACGTTGGTAGGACCTCGGTTAACCAAATCCACCGCCATCTCCCATCATCCCGAATAGCCATCCATCATAGGGATGTCATCTGGCTATTCATCTAGCATATCGCACTTAGATGCATATCAAGGCAGTTCGCTGCTAGCGAGTACGGAAGTCAGCTTGCTGTCAAAGAATGTGGCAGCAAGCTGACTTATATGGACTTTCAGCCTGCTGCTTTCGACTGAGTCAGCAAACTGATAATTATGTAAAGTCCAGCAGACTGACTGTTGACTAAAGTCCAGTAGACTGACTATTAACTAAAGTTCAGCAGGCTGAACGTAATTAACTATTAAATGAATATTATATCCACTAATATACTGATTCATTACAATCCCTCCAACTTAACTTGTTGTCGCCTCGACAACATTAAACTGCAGAAATTTTAAATAAGGGAACTGAACCTGACCAGCCTCCCTTACTGACTGCCTCTTCACCGTGTCACCTTAAGGGGTTGTTCCTTGGGCTTCAGGGTCAGGAGACGGAGATCTGGACCTAGATCTGGACAGCCCTCTAGGTCTGTCAGCTGGCCTTCTAAAGAACCCTGTTTGCTCTAAAGTTGGCCCTCGAGGAGAACGGAGGATGGTGGCCTGCTCTTCAACCACTTGGGTGTTGATTCCCACATAGACAGGCATTCCAGTAGGATGCTGAAATACATTGGCTAGAGGTACATGCCCCTGAGCGGAGGGGGAGGCTGGCATACCTCTGGCCCACCCGCGTGTCCCTCTTCTGGCACCCCTGTCCTCTGGGGATTTCTGTCTGTGTCTGCTGCCCAGTACAGTCAGATCAGCTTCTTCCCCTGCTTGGGCAGGTGGGCTGGGGGAGCGAGCGCGGGGTCCAGTTGTCGCCATAACGGGGATCACATTCCACACACCTGATCGTGGTTCTTTAGGAAGTGCCACTGCCTGTCCCTGGGTATCCTGAGTACCTGCTGCTGATGCTTCTCCTCTGCCTTGTTCTTCTTCCTCATCCTCCTCATCCTCCTCCTCGGAGAGAGTAGGGGTCTCGTCCACTAAGTCGTCCTGCTCCCTAGTAGACATGGAGTAGTCTACCGACCTCCCTTTCTTAGGGCGCGCTGGAGGTTGCTTGGCCTTCAGCCTACTGATATCTATCCGGCCTGCATTCTTTGCCCATTTGACAAAGGCATGCTTTCCCTTAGAGAAGTACTCTCTTCCCCTCCTCCTATGTTCCTTGGTCTCTGCATTCATATTGCTCAGGCATCCATTCAGCCTGGGGTCCCAAGGGGCAATGTGAGGTGGTAGGATGAGATAGCCGTCTAGGCCATAGTGGAAGTCATCCGGTTGGGCTCGGTCACACTCCTGCTTCTTATTTGTGACGGTCATCCACCTCCAGTCTGTTGGCTGCTGGTAGTACTGGGGTCCGTGCTCAGCCTTCCTCAGTTTACACGGGAACCAGTGGGGAGAGAACATCTGCTGTCCTGCTTCCCTGGCCAAGTACTCCCAGCTCCTTCTCTCAACTTCATTGTAAGCTGGCAGGAGTGTGAGGTAGAATACCGTATCCTTAAAGCTATCGGGCCGCATGCTCACCATCCGGATGAGTCTCTGATCTCCCACTATTCCCGGTATGGGGACCGGCTTGTCCTCTGAATCATCTGCGAGATACCGGGCCTGCTCTGCTGTATAGCCCACCATCTTAGCATAATCTTCGTAAAGGACCACGCCGGTGTGTGTCTCGATGTACCTGTCCAGTGCTGTAGCTCCTTCCTTCTGTAGCAGTGTTGTCTGTTCCAGCCTGTTGATCTCCTGGGCTGCCAGCAATGCTTCCTTCAGGTTATCGAAGTTTTGGCCACCCACCACAGTATACCTGTAAGTGGCCAAGCTCTTCTGTCTGTCCGCTTCAATCTTTTTTCTTTTCTCCTCTTCTGCCGCTGCCGCTTCTTCTTGCTGTTTCTTCTGTCTCTCCTCCTCAGCCTTCCTGAGGTTTTCCGCTTCCTGATCCTTCTTCCTCTGTGCCTCTTCTGCCGCCTCTTGTTGCTTGCGGACCCTTTCTTGTTCTCTCCTGGTGAGGGACGTCGCCGCCAGCTCCTTCTGGTATTGCTCCATTGTCCTCCTGGCTTCTTCTGCCTTGCGCTTTCTGTCCTCCTTTTGTGTGGTGGGCGCCATCCTGCACATGTAACCAGGGCACAAGTTAGTAGGATATGGACCTTTGTCATAGGGATTGCAGGAAGTATGTTAGTATTTAGTATAGTGGCTTCGCTGCTGTTTACCTTACAGGATGATTGCTAAAAGTTGACGTAGTTGCGATGCGCTACACATAAACGTATGAGTGTGTTTTTATCGCTCTCGCTCACTAACTGTCATATATTTTCCCCTCCAACTTAAATGGAGACAGGACCGCCTGTCACCTTCCCGTGTCAACTGAAATGACAGTTATGGAGGGACTCCAGCGGCCCGAAGGTGGAACCGTGTCAACGCCCCTTTGGCATTGGTCAAGTGGTCCTTAAACTCCCAAGTGTCCCCAGAGGCATCGTAACCCTTCCATCGAATGAGGTATTTCATGACATATTTAGACGATCGACGGACCGAGCGAGCGTCTAAAATCTCATCGACCTCATATTCCTCAGGGTCGCCGTCCCGGACAGCGGGGACCGGTCCCGGTTGGACAGGGAACCGACCTGTGAACAGTGTATCACCTTTGATGTACGGTTCCAGGAAGGAGACATTAAAGACCGGGTGCCCCTTGTATTCAGCTGACATGTTCAGTTTGTAAGCATTCTGACCGACACGACGGACCACCGAATATGGACCGACCCAGACAGGGCCAAGCTTTTTCTTGACCACACCAGGGAGGTACAGGTGCTGAGAATGCAGTTTGACTAAATCCCCCTTGGAAAATGTCAGTTCCCGACGGTGTTGATTAGCGTATTTTTGTTGGTTTTCTTGGGCCGTGTGCAAGTTTCGTTGGACTTCTGACAGGGTGTCAGCAAACTCCTGAGTTAACTGGAGGGAGACCGGGTTGTCAATCCCTTCAGGGTGAGTTAAAGATTCCCCTAGCACATCTAGAGGAGACTTAGGGACTCTACCCAGGCTGAGTTCAAAAGGAGTTTTGCCCGTTGACGCGTGCACCGCACTGTTGACCGCAAACTGAATTTGAGGCAACAGGTCATCCCAATTATCTTGTTTTTGGTTAATATATGCTCTCAGCACCTCCTGCAGAACTCGGTTAGTTCTTTCAGTCTGCCCATCAGTCTGAGGGTGGTTTGCTGTGCTGAGCAGCTGTTTGACTCCCATTAACCCCATTAAAGCTCTCCAGAACTTAGAGGTGAATTTTGAGTCTCTGTCTGAGATGATATTAGAAGGGAGCCCATGTTGGCATACTACATGGTTGTAAAACTGTCTCGCTGTTTCGAGTGCAGTCACTTTGACAGTTGTGGGGATAAAAATGACCATTTTTGTCAGTTTATCCACGACTACCAGTATTGAATCATGCCCGTTGGCAGTTCTTGGTAGTGAGACCACCCAGTCCATGGATATAGTTTCCCAGCGTCCCGCTGGGATGGGTAGCGGTTGCAAGAGACCTCCGGGTGGTGTGTGCCGAGACTTATTTCTCTGACACTGGTCACAGGACTTGACATATTTCAAGACCTCCCGGGGTAACCCCTCCCAATGATAATGTTTTGCCAGTTTGCCAACAGTTTTGGCCTGCCCCAAATGTCCACCCAGGAGACTGTCATGAGCTTGACTCAGTAAGAGAGACCTTATTTCCAAGTTATTAGGAATGACCAGCTTCAGCCTGCCTGAAGTGGTTTCAGTCACCCAGACCCCTCCCTTGAGCTTATACCCGAGTGCAGTAGCACGACACACACCAGTAGTGGGGCTGGGCTCAAATGTTGGGTCAGAAAGGTAGGCTTTCCTAAGTTGTTCAAGGAAGGACTTTTTCACCTTTAGTGAAGTGAGTGCACACAGGACTTTATCTACAGCATGCTGACTAAAGTTCCTTTCTTGCAAGTCAGGTCTTCTAGAGAGTGCATCAGCAGGATTCAACTTCCCTGGTTTGTAGTCGATCTGGACTTGGAACTGCTCCAGCATCTGGCTCCAGCGGTTCTCCCTCCTCGACAGCTTGGACTTCTTCTGAAAGTGGGTCAGAGCTAGATGATCTGTAATCACCTTAAAAGCTTTACCATGTAAGTATGCTCTCCACTGTTTGAGTACATGAATGATAGCTAGCAGCTCTTTATCATGCACTGAGTAATTAATCTCCGCTGGATTAAATTTCATAGACTCATACAACACAGGATGCCACTCCTGCCGTACCTTACCATCCTTTGTGGTTTTGTCAGCAGGCTGCAACAAAATAGCACCCATGGCAAAGTCAGAGGCATCAGTAACCACCTGCACCGGTTTGCTGGGGTCATACACGGCTAGCACTGGGGCAGAACAAAGGGCATCTTTAAGGGTCTGGAAGGCAGCCTGCTGCTCTTCCCCCCACACATACCCGATGTCTTTCTTAGTAAGGTCAGTCAGTTTACTGGCCTTTGTGGAATAATTCTCAATAAATCTCCTATAGTAGTTAGCCAACCCGAGGAAGGATCTAACTTCAGAGACAGACTGTGGTACTGGCCAGTCCCTTATGGTCTGGACTTTCTTAGGATCCACACTGATGCCCTCTTTACTGACAACGTGGCCTAAGAATTCAATACTTTCCTTAAAGAAATCACATTTGCGCATCTTAGCATACAAGTGATTTTCCCGCAGAGTGTCCAGCACTTTCTTTAAGTGTTCAGTGTGCTGAGCTTCATCTTTAGAGAAAATTAAAATATCATCCAGGAAAACTTGCACAAACTTATCCAAATAAGGTCTGAAAATGTCATTCATAGCACCCATAAAGGTAGCAGGAGCATTAGTCAGTCCAAATGGCATCACGTTGAACTCATAGTGTCCATA